>OZ010572.1:95820733-96213233 GCA_963932145.1 Acanthosepion lycidas | reverse complement strand
ACAAGCTTGCAAACTAAATGGAGATAATATTTCCGCACTTGTCTCAATGCTACTGCTTTCCCAGATGACACTATGGGATCCTATATGTAAACTGGATGAGTAAGGGTTTGGCTTGTTTATCTTATTGTATGAGACAAAATCATTGTCAATCAGGTGTAAGGAAAAATTCCCGCGATTACGTAATTCTTTGTGATATTTGCAGGAACAACATCTCGAAGACTTACATAATCAAATAGAGGTCATATATTGCCATTGACTGGCCAGATCTACTTATCATCTATCAGGAAGAGACAGCTGAAATTTCTATGGTACAAAATAAGGAAAGAGGGGTTGGAAAATTTGATACTCTCAGTGATGTGGTGACTGAAGGAAAGTGGGACAACGGAAAACAACGCATAAACTACATAGAGAACTTGGGTAAATGGATGGCGGAGGAATGTTTAGGTGAGATAACAAAAAGAAAAAAATATCATTAAGAATTATAAAGGAGAAGAAACTACGGAGATCCATGATCCCCAAAGTCCTGAAGGGACACGGCAAGTAGAAGGAAAAGACCTTGTGAAAGAGTTGAACAGTATGCTCTGTCAAGCAGTGCGGTGAGAGAGAGAGAGAGAGAGAGAGAGAGAGAGTAGAACAATAAAACTTCCAACAAAATACAGTCTTTCAATGCCAAGGTAAGACACGTGCGTGTCAAGCAGGGCGACTACTGTCTTTTTCTTTGTTCTATACTTAATGTATTCTTGAAGAACTTCTTTTGTCATCTATTTAGATAGATTAGCTCCATAAATACAAACAACTGGTTCATCGCATATAAAGAATGCTATGAAAATATTTCTGGAAAGCATCGGCATAGGTGCAACAAAATTATTAGTCGCACAGACAACAGTACACAATGTTACTAATTGGCCACGGCCAATAGAAGCAATATATCTAAATTGTTTCATGCCTCTCGCTGTTAAAACATTTCAAGACAATAACAACAGTTATTACACCAGTTTCATCACATATATTCTGAAAATTATAGCGGTCAGAAACTTCATCAGATTTAGTGAAGAACTGACCAACATTACTTGTACTTAAACTTGTTATTTGAGCCAATCATGGATAAATATGGATGACGTTTGATAAAAGCGACAAACCAATCTGAATGTACACATTTTGTTTTGTTCTACTGATCAATGATTTTTAATGAAAAACATTTGCTCACATTCAAGGGCGGGTATCCTTAATTCAATTGGTCAAAATATATTATTACTCTTACACGGTTTTATCTCATATTCCAGCCTGGGAACTCCAACTATAAGGAAGGAAACGCATAGTTGAATAGCTTTTCTATTCCATTTTTGGTTGGATATTATTCTACATCCTACTATCTACTGGTGACGTCAGCATGTGGTGGAAACAAAAATTAAACCAATTGATTTGATCTAACAATCATCCCCAGTCTCCAATATCTACTAAATCATGAAAAAACTGTAATATTGAGGTTGTTTTACAAAAAAACTATCATGTAACGCTTATTTTCAGTGAGCATATCATTAAAACAATACTAGAAAAATACAGCCAAAATAATACAGAAAGCCAAATTAATATTACTACTGTATCTCATATTACCATAACAACAGCGTAATCATCAATTTATATTAATATTTCATAACTACACCACTTACTCAGTATCACGATCAATATGCAACTATATATATATATATATATATATATATATAAGTTATAACGAAAATTGGTAAACCGAATTGGTAAATCCAAAGAGGATGAAATCCTGAGAGCTCAATGTGAGGACAGAGCTAATATGTAATGAAAAACAAACCACTTTAAGGTACCATTACGATAATTTATTTCACCTAAATCCTTTTTTAAGGATTCAGGATCATCAGGTAAAACTTCCAACAACGAATTGAGAGGAAAAATGGGATTAGATTTTTCCTCTCAATTCGTTGTTGGAAGTTTTACCGGATGATCCTGAATCCTTAAAAAAGGATTTAGGTGAAATAAATTATCGTAATGGTACCTTAAAGTGGTTTGTTTTTCATTACATATTTTTATATATATATATATATATATATATATATATATTAAGAAATGGACAAAGTCCGACAATTTATTTATTAAAGACATTTTTTATGTTTAACGTTCTTTTTATAGATACAAGTATTTAAGTAAATGCTCTGTTTATAATAAACAGTATTAAATAACATTTACCGGCCTGAATGTCCGAGAAATTTTCATAGAAAATATCCAGTCAAAGGACGAATATTTTCTATGAAAATTTCTCGGACATTCAGGCCGGTAAATGTTATTTAATACTGTTTATTATAAACAGAGCATTTACTTAAATATTTGTATCTATAAAAAGAACGTTAAACATAAAAAATGTCTTTAATAAATATATATATATATATATATATATATATATATATATATATACACACACACATATATATATGACGATTTTCTCAGATCAATAATTAAAAATGGCTTCCAGCAAAGGAAGCTTGTAGGGCTTAAAGAGAACACTCTTACTTCGAACCTCATGGACTGGTACGACTGAATCGCAAAGAACTGTGCCAAATAATAGGAGCCACATTATTTGAAGATTTTCAACAACATCAATAACTAAAATGAATAGCACATGTAAATCGAAGAAAAAATAATAACTTAATTAAGATGTTGATTTTATACAGTACTTCGAAATAAGTGTAGGAAATGAACATAACTACCATTAATATTAGAGAGAACGGTGACAGTTATTGGAAGTGAAGAACCTATTTTTCCCGAAAAATGTTTTAACAGAAATGTTTTATAAATTTCAACTGAAAGTTGCACTGGCTGTTCGATCAGTGAATTTCGAATGTTTCCATATAAGGAAACCTAATATATAACGACTAAGCTTATAATTACAGAATTTCAACATAACCTCTTTCCATGTTAGTGCATTTAATCTAGTGCTGAATATTATTCACGTCAATCGGGTGGCACGTTCGATTTCCACTAAAACACCCATAAAGCCCAAGATTATAACACCTATACTTTATACTAGGGTTGGTGTTATTCGACTTCGGGGTCTCTCCTTTTTCTTTCTCTGAGTCAGGTGTATCTGATCTCGTCTAAATTTAATTTCCATAAACCCGAGTTACAAAAATCAATACTTTTTTCTAAGTAGACACCTGCAAATTCTCCGTCATGGTTATGACCATAAACTACATCCGGCAGCAAGGCCTCTGATCGGGAGGTTTTGAGGAGCGTAGAACCACCTCATAGTTTCTTTTGTTCCCAGGTCCACCGGGTTGGTAGCATCTGTTAGGATTCCAGCTATGGGCAAATAGTTAACATCCAAACTGGGGTCAAAACACAATGAAAGTATAAACATTTTTATAGTAAACATACCAGCAATACATTCTCATGGTAAAAAAAAAAAAAATATTAGCAACACATTTTTGAAAAAGAAATTACTAATGCTCTCCTCTACACCCCCATCCAAAAAAACAATTTCGGCATTCAGTGACGCATAAGGAGTTGATATGCCGCTATACAAGCAAACAAACACCTGCAGATTCCATTCTAGCCTTGCAATGATGGCTTTTGAGCGAATATCCTTTTCATGGACGCTTTTATTAAATATTAAAATCAAACTCCCAAAAATGCTCGCAAGGTAATTTATGATGTAGGAGGAAATTTCCTGAATGTTTAATATTTAGAAGCGCTGGTTGGAATGAGGATATTCAGGTTGGATTTTGTTTCCAAAAAAAAAAAGAGTAAGCGTAAAGGCCAGTCTAAAAAGGTACAAATTAAATCTTAAGAAAAATCCATTTCTTAGATAACCTTATCAATTCTAATGGATACAATTGTATTGCCTCTTTATATATATATATATATATATATATATAAAATCACAATTCTAACACTTACCTTTTAAACTACAAGCGAGAATTCACACATCGATATTAAAAAGCCGTCTTAAAAGAATAATAATGAAATTTATAGATTCTTCTAAACCAATATTTTTATAAAGAAATAATATTAAACAACTACTCATCAATCGTGATCGTTTAATATTACTTGAATATCTGATTTTCCAAATTATATTGTTGAGGAATAAATAAAGATTTAAGAGTAGTTAGTAAGGATTAGGATACTGTTGAACATAGTGGGGACAATAAAGACATTAATTTATTCCGTTATAATAAGATATAATCAAACTAAAGAAAATAAAATAGCTATAAAAATATAATCCATATACGATTCATTATTCATTTTAATGTTTTTTAAAAAGATTTATTTCGTAATCAGTGATAAAACCACAATACATTCATGAACTCTATATACGACTAATGATGTTTGTAAATTCATTTGTCTTATTGGATATTGTGTCTTTCAGAATAATTAAAAAACATCTTATACATGATAAACAATCACAACATTTTCTCGTAGATTCACTTATCATGTGCTCGCCTAAAGTGCAATGCGGCATCATATGAAATAGAAACACAAAGAATGCAATTACATAAGAATTGTTTGTTTAGCGGCATATCAACTCATTATCATTCAATGAATGCCGAAATTTAATCTTCTTGGAGGCATTAGTAAATTCTTTGACAAATGTATTGTAGGTATTAGGTTGATGCAAAAATAATGTCGGTTTTTGACGTTAAAAAATACGTCAAAAACCGATATTATTTCTGCACCAACCTAATATTTATTTCAGGTTTTTCCTCTAGATATGTTATCGTTTTTTTTCTGAGCGTTCTAGTCTTTTCTTGAGTTAGAAAGTTTCTATTTTGTTTTTCATGTAAACAATTGCTATTAATTGCTTAAATCATAAATATTTTTATAGGTCTTCACTTGGTTATTATTTCGTTTTCTTATTTGGTTTGGTGGTATCTTAAGTATTAATTGTAGGAGGTTAGGGTTATAATTATATATATATATATATATATATATATATATATATATATATATATATATATATATATATGGTGCGAACGAGTGGTTAGAACGTCTAATTTCTGACAATGAGACTCGGGTTCAAATCTCACTATTGTTGATTTGTCAGGAAGTCTCCTTCCTGATGTTATCGTTCTGGAACATGGAAGATCCGAACGTGCGGCATCTTTGAAAAGTGCCTGAAAACCACACCACGGTTGACCCAAGCCTTGCGAGGGAAATTGGGTAGACGAAACACTTGGGGCCGTCGATAGCTGTTCTAGCACGAAGTCACAAGTCATCGGGAACTAAGGTTTGAGCGTGAAGGTGTTGTTTAGATTGTTGATCTTTCGAGATAACATGCTCTCTCCCAGAAACTGTAACTACGGTCTGCTCAGTATAGCTGCAGTATTAACCACCGGTTGGCTCTGTGTGTGTTGCACAAACACAAATATGCCTGAGCGAGCATCTGCAATAAGGATTGGTTAGCCGCCCTAGTAGACGGGTATCCTCGAATACGAGTAGCCAGCTATTATATATGTGTGTGTATATATATATATATATATATATATATATATATATATATATATATATATATAGAGAGAGAGAGAGAGAGAGAGAGAGAGAGAGAGAGAGAGTGATGGAGAGAACTGTGTATGTGGAGCAATGGATATCGGAGCCAATGATGGAACCGGCGGTCCAAGATTAAATTGCAGTCGAAGCTTCTGAATTCATTTGGAACCAGTAGCTTTTGGAAAATCATTAAACCTTTTGTTTTTTTGTTTTTTGTTTTTTTCATTAGCTCTAATAAAATTGTCGGATATAATGAGCTCTTTAGGTTTAGTATAACAGCCAATACTGGAAAATATAATTCTGGATTAAACCTTACTGCATCAATACAGTATCGATAGTATCAAATGCTTCCTCTGAGAGCGCATGCGCGTCTCTTTGATATCACATCCTTTCTTATCAGGTCGGAGTTACTTGTGTCAATGGATTAACGATGTACTATTCTGAAATACTTACCTTTCAACCAGGTAATGCTTTGACAGTTCTAATTCTTCACTTTCAATAATTTCATGTAACTTATAATATTTTACATCTTCCTCTTTTCCTAGTACAGAGGATATAATACAGATTTACGGATTAGAATGTGATTTTCTTTTGTTTTTGATTCATCATCTGTTTTTGCATTCTATTTGTTGATGTCTAGTCAAGTCGAATACTTCATTTCACAGTCATTGATCCTGTCTTCACTATTTTAGGATCTCTTTTATATCCTTCAACAAATTTAAACCATCATTACTTTATCAAAGTGAAGGATACGCTTAAAAGATTAGAAAGGCTGTTGCTCTTTTAAATTAAAATCTCTATTAAAAGGTTAGATTTATAATAAGCAAATTAAGATTTATGTTTAAAAAAAAAAAAAGGTGTTCTCATAATGATTTGGATCTATCAATTTCTTTTGGCGGAATGCTTAAAGGAATGTGGATATTTTTTTTTTTTATCAACAAAATAATTTAAAAGGACTAAAGACTTCTCTTTTCGAAGGCATCCGCTTATACATTATCCTTAAACAATTCGAATATGATTATATAAGGAAAAATAACGTGAGGAAAGATGACGTCTCCTCTGTAGTATTTCACATTTCAATTTTTTTCATATAATTAAAAAAATGTTATTCAGATATTTATTTGATTTTAGTATTAGGTCATTATAATGTGAAAGTCTTGTTTGATGTGATGGTAATCAGGGTGAAAATAGTACTTGTGTGACCGTGTTTGAATTTCAGTTGAGACTGTTTATGTTCATATCCACATGCACACACATACACACGCTCACACACGCACGCGCACAAACACACACACGCAAACACACACACACACACACACATGTATATATATATATATATATATATATATATATATATATATATATATATATATATCCAAGTAAGATGAGAACGAATAGAGTACAATTCCAATGTTCGTAACATTTAATTAAAAAAAAAAAAATGGGTCAATACAAAGTAGAGCAGTATTCTTTATTTTAGGATATTACATCGAAAATCGCTTCACAATTGTCGTGTTTCGATGCGTATCAACGCATCTCGTCAGGAGATTGTAAATTACTGCCCAGTGAACGATTTATTCAGAATTAAAAGCAAAATACAGCCCCTTCTTACGAATAAAAGAAAAAAAATGGAGGTAGTTAAAGGTTTGTGGGATTTACTCAGATCAAGAGTAAAGCCGATAAACATTATAACCCCCCTTTTTTTCTTTACAGTCTCCTGATGAGATGCGGTGATACTCATCGAAACTTGACTGCAATTGTAAAGCGATTTTGACATGTTTTCGATGTCATAGCCTAAAATAATATATATATATATATATATATATATATATATATATATATATATATATATATATATATATATATGAAGATTATTTATTTAGTTATACTGTGTATATATATATATATATATATATATATATATATATATATATAATCGTGATCAGCCCATGCAAGGCAGTAAAATCACTATGACACAAGAGGTTACTGGATGTGGAAGAATTAGAAACATTAATAATAAGCGAGAACAAAAAGAGCAGTCAGGCGAACAGTAGATAGAGATTGACATTGCATTTAAATTTTTGAAGATTAAAGTTGGTTGGAAAACATGGAGCCGGAAGGGAGTTCCGCAAGCGAGAACTATGAGAAACAAATCTGTTAGCATAGAATTTACGGTTACGGTTTAGCCACCACAACTACAAGTTGATGAGAATACGATGCTTAAAATACAAAATATCTACATACAATAGCAAAAAGCGATATTTATTTCCACTCCAATACAGAAAATGTCGCACAAGGCCAAAGTGGGGCATGGCGAAAAGGACGGTCTTCTGTCTTAACGTTAAACTTAGATAACCACAAACACTTACCCAAACATTCAACAATATTCCTTAGACCAAAACAATGCATTCTTACTTACCTTTCTTACTACATCCACCATAATACCTCATTGTCTCTATGAAAGTTCTAACTAGACCCAATATGTACAATTCATTGGCTGTTCGGGGAGGGGAATAAAACAACAATTACCATATCGAAGAGCTCGTCGAAACATTTATGAAAGTATTTATAGAAAAGGAACAGGGAGACAACCTTACAGCAGTGGGAAAGTGGCTGCAACCGAGACGCCAGATCAGGACCAATAATATTGCTGACTCTTGTTTGGATTTTATCAAAGATCTCTAGATATATGGCGGGAATACAGACCATATGTGGCAGCAATATTCTCAGCATGGGCTAATGGTAGACTTATAGAAATGCAGGGTAGATTCTGAAGAGAAAAAATGTCTCAGACGACACAGTGAACCAACTTTCTTAGAAGTTGACCTAGCAATGGATTCAATTTAGTCTTTCTACTTAATGTCAGCCGAGAACGTTAACATGAGAAGGCGCAGAAAATCACTTCCTAGAGGTCAGCATCAACTTATGAATATCTAACCAAGTAAAAATCATCAGATTTTTTAGGGGGAAGTATTTCTTGGATAGACCAAGAACATTTCAGCATACCCATATATATATATATATATATATATATATATATATATTTTTATAGTATATATATATATATATATATATATATATATATATATATATATATAGGTACATACATATATTGATAGAGAGAGAGAGGGTGAGATATAGAGGGGAAAGAGATGGGTAGATAGATAGGAGCTAACCTCGTTGGTAGAATTATATGCGATAAAATGTCCGGTCGACTATAAAAGCTGGCAACAAGCTTTCTTATGGAAAGACATAAAAGGAAGCACATTCTCGCTGTGCCTTCTCCTAGCCAGAGAGAAGGAAATCATCGCAGGTCTAGGGTGTTATTCGCTAAGTGGATCATATAACGTAACGCTGCGTTTAGTGGATTCGTTAAAGCAAGGGTTGTGATTTCGGTTGGTTGGTTTCATAAATGACTGGACCTGCTGGAAATGACAGAAGATCAAATCTCGTGACAAGGTGGAATTATCAGGTGGATTATGGAAATCATCTGTCTACGAATAAGAGTCGCATTTGCCAAACCTAAGATTAATCAGAACTAATCTACAGAGTGAGAGATTTCAAGAGAATGTCGATCATATGAAAACATCTTCCATTCTGCAAATCCTTATTTACATAGTCGTGTAGAATTATATGAAACGGAATCACATTTTCAAATAACATATACGTCATATCAAATATTTATCAATATATATAGATCCCATCAAATACCTATCAATATATATAGATCATATCAGTTATTTATTAATATTCATACGTCATATCAAATATTTATCAATATTTATAGGATCATTTATTTTATTTATACATCATATCAAATATTTATCAATATTTGATATATAGATAATACTTATGCATTTTAATCTCTTTCTATTTCTCTCTCTCTCTCTCTTACATGCTCTCTCTCACACATATATATGAGACTTGCACCTGTACATGGACACATATATGTGCGTGTGTGCGTGTGTGCGTGTAAACTGATGTAAATAATATTGATATGACTCGAATTTGTTTTGAACATTTTCTTTTAAACAATTAATTTTTTCGGTTAAATTCATCGTTTAAATTTTGAGAAAAATGTTCAAAGCAAATTCGAGTGATTGCAGTTTATATTATTTGCATAACTTCAGACATACAACATACGCGCGGGCACTTATAAACACACACACACATTTATATATATATATAGACGTTCTCTGTCTGTCTGTCTCTATCTATACATACATACATACATACATACATATATATATATATATATATATATATATATATATATATATATATATATATATATATATATATAATGCTTAAAAGGTTAATAGTCAGAGTTGAATCAGACCAGGAAACAGTGGTATTAAAAAGTGCGCAATACATGTGTTTAAAACAAAATAAAAGTAGAAATAACACATAGAATTTAAAAATCAGGAGATAAATTGCTACCTTGGTTTCAACCTTACGGTATCCTCAGGCGATTTTTTATCAAATTACCTCTTAAAGCTTTATTTTTTTAATTAATGAACACTATATTATTTAAAAATAAAATAAGAACGCACGACGTGGAATAGAAAGGGAAGGAGGAAGGATGTGAAGAAGGAAGAAGTAATAGTAGTAATAGATTGTAGAAGAAAAGAATAGCAACGGTATTAAATGTATCAATAGGATGTCAATTTAAATGTATATTTTTATCCAGTTTCATATGTGCTTAAGAGAAATTTCTTAATATGTATGTAAGGGTTCAAAACTTCGGATTTCTGGTTCAAAATGTTCTTTGAATCCGGAAATGTCATAATTGCTAATTTATTCCTGTTGACAGAGGTTGCAAATATTGTTGTGGTTGTTATAAGGCTTTGCCCTTTTTTAAAATTTTCCATCTTACAATCGGATCCCTGTTGATTTTTCTTTTAAATTCCACATATAGTCAGCTAGTTTGGTAGAACATCTAAGACTTACGAGCTTGAATGATGACCTACGATTGGATTACCTACGTCTGAAAGTACCTTCCGTACATCCTGTGTCTGTTTAATTTGGACATTAATATCTGTTACTTCGGATTTATAGATTATTACTTCTGATTTACAAGCTCCATTTAATGGACATCTACTCTTATTTCTACATTTGCATAAATTACTAGTGTTAACTATATTTTGCTGCACATTAGTTTTGAGATTTCTGGCATTTTGTCTATTCATTATTGTTTTTAAATTACTAGTGCAGCTTTAGCTTAATTTAACTGTGTTTTTATTGAATATCTTATGTAATTCTGAATCTTTTGGAATAGTAAGTAACTTGAAAAATAATTGCCCTATTTTACATTTTATCTCTAAGTTAAAAGGGTGGGGGTTGGTGGTTAAACCAAATGATATATTTTTCTTTTCCTTGAATTGTTCATCATATTTTGTTTCATTTGAGGTTTAAATTCTAGTTTGATTTTGTGAGCCTCTACCTTTAAATTTTTTTCATATTCTTTCTTTTTATCCTCAAAAATTGTTTTACTAGCAGAGGTTCTGGATAACCTAGACTCTATTCCTTTAGGGATGTGCTTTATTACGTTCGCAGAGTGGTTAGATCTAATATTCACGTATTTTAATTTTGCCTTGAGTTTCAAGTATGGCGAGACACTGCCAGCTTGAAGATCTTATTCTGCTTCCAGATAATTGACAAATTTCGACTTCTCTTTCAATGGTGAGGCTTTTGATGAGTTTGAAAAGCGCTTTTCTTATCATCTCATTTGTTCTTTAGTTGTTTGACGCTATCATTAGACCGTCATCTCTATACAGGCCGTGGTTTTTTATATGTACAATTTTGTTAATATCATATAATATATATATACTTCTATTAATTTCGAAACCTCAGTTTCATCAAACGAACCTTGTGGTACATTGAAGCCGTCTTTTTTTGACTTCTTAACTCAGGTGGAATAAAATTGATTTGCGTCAATGCAAAATTATTTCCGTTTGATCAGGTGTTATGTTTACAAAGCCTTTGGTAAAGTGCAAAACTTCCAGCAGACCTTTTTCAGATAGATTGATAAAAGTTTTTACTATCATCTTTAATAAATACATATTTGTTTTTATTTGTGATTTTGTTGAAATAAGAAATGCACTCATTTGTGTCCTTCCATTGATTGGCCTGTGTGACAATTCTTAATGAGTCGCATATTTTTTCAATATTTCTTGGCTTATCCTACCCAGTTCACATTTAGTTGGGTTTATTAAACGAAAAGAAGGATTATTTAGGAATTCAACTTTATGAACCTTTATAGTTAGAAATGCTTGCAGCATAATATGCGGACCCCGTCACTTATACCTAGATTGACTGTGATATTTTTCGCCTCCTCATTTATACTTTTAATGTACGAATCAAGTTTCCGTCTATATTTCTGAGATGAGGTATTATGTACACTATTTACATTGTTCGGACTATCGGCCTCATCTTTGTTGCCATATTTATCATAACATTTCGAGGATATATAGCACAGTGTAAAAAGGCGTTAGTTAGATCCAGTGACAGGACCCAAAGAGTGTGAGTTCAATACCTGGTTAAGGCGGTAGAGGAAGTTGGAGAGGGAATTAACAGGAGATAACTAATAACTGACATCCATTAGACATGGCACGTTGAACTAGAACAGTCTACCCCAGTGAGCGAAATAAAGGGCTCAATTCGACATTTCAACCACCTGAAGAAGGCCGGAGCGTTCAACGGCCGAAACGTTGTGATAAATATGGCAACAAAGATGAGGACGATAGTCTGAACAATGTAAATAGTGAATCTAGTGCCTCTTGGAAATGTTTTGTGACTTCGTTTATATTTTCCGTTAAGCCTCCAGGTTCTTCATGGTGTAAATGTTCTTTGTCTTGTCACCTTTAACTAGAATATTTTTTGTACTTTTTATTTTTAAAATTTCTTTTTAATTCAGCAGTTAATAGTTTTTGGACATTGCTATTAAATTTTGTGAATTTGATATTGTCAACAATGCCAAAAATATCCTTTTCGAAGTTAGCTAGTTCCTCAATTGCAGGTGGGTATTTGTTAGTTTTGAAATTGGATTTTCCGTGTTTTCATTGTCCTTTAAATATTTATTCAATGAAAATAATGCTTCCGGGTAACAAAATTGATCAATTCTTTGTAATGAGATTAGCAAGTATTCTTTCTTGTTTGGAATAGGAATATTTTTTAGCGAGTGTGATATTTTGAATTCTTGCATTATGGTTTGCTCCGTGAATAATACACAATCGTCGTACCATCGAAAAAACAATAGTTGTGGTTTCGAAAAATTTGTATAATACCGAATGAATACGCATAAAACATAAGGTATGTTAGATTGTACTGGTTAAGATGGTTCTTGAAAGCGTAAAAAATACACAGTAAATGAAAGTGCTCAACTGTACAGGAGCGAGAGTTAAAATACATAAAAGTTTAATGGTCAGAGTTGAATCAGACCAGAAAACAGTGGTAGTAAAAAGTGCTCAATACACGTGTAAAAATAAAATAAAAGTAGAAATAATATGTAGAGTTTTTAAAAATCAGGCGATCATTTGAATCCGCTAACTTGGTTTCAACCTTACGGTATCCTCGGGCGATTTTTATCAATTGAACACCCAACATTTTATTTAGAAAAGCAAAAAACTAATGAACGCTATATTATTTTTAAAAAAATAAATAAACAAAAGCACGATTTGGGGTATAATATGGAGCTGAGGTTTCGGAGTTAATAGGAGTGTACAGGGTCTTAAGAAAAGTTCTTAGCCAGGAGAAATAAACTACATCCAATTTCAAAATTTAATTACGTAATCCCTACTCAACATAAATAAACAGTATTTGGAACTGGTATAGAGTAGGTCCTTCATTTCCGTGTTTCATTGCTTGTATTCCATTTTTCATGGATTTGATCAAGTCATCAACAATTGTCTGATCCATATTTTGCCACTCCTTTAGCAATGTTTCTTTAAGTGTTGCCATTGACGTGATTTTGGTTGCAAGCTCTCGAAGCTTTCGGTGAAGATGCTCTCACACATGCTCTATTGGATTATATCAGGACTTTAGGCTACCCATGGCAGTGACTTGATTCCTTGCGATTACTTCTAGGCCTTTGCTACTTTACTTGCATGATTGGCGCTCCATCTTCTTGATAACATTCTTGTCAATCTGTTTGGTTTCAAATAGTGGGAGTAGTCCTTTCTCTAATATTTGATAATATTTTGGACCATTAAACCGCTTATCAACGGGAATCAGCTTATATCTCCATGCAAACCAGACAGCACACCATACCATTACTCCAATCCCTCCATGTTTTATGGTTGCCTGCAGGCATTCAGTATTCCACGTCTCATTCTCATTTCTTCAAACATAAACCTGTCACGAATTCGAATACTTTCATCCGACCAAATTACAGACAGCCAAAATTCATAATCTTTGCTCACGAATTCTTTCGCCCAGTCCATACACCTGTTCCTGTTAACCTCTGAAATCAAGGGCTTCTTTCTTGCAACATTTCTATGATAGTCTAGCTCTTTCAGGGTCTTTCTCACCACATATAGTGACATTTCCATGCTGTCGGCGACATCTTTGGCCCTCTGACGACGGTTTTTGATGACTTTCCTCTTCAGCGCCATTTTCGTTCACTCAGATACGATACTTGGTATTCCTGAACGTTGTTTCACACGACAATGGCCGTCTTCATTAAATTTCTTGACAATATTATTAACTGATGATTAACCTGGAAAAACCTATCAATTTCTCTATTTGACTTGCCACACTGTTGCCATCCTATTATTTGCCCTCGTTGAAATTCACCAATTTTCTTACTTCCGCGAACTTTCATTGCAAAATATAAGTCAACTATCGTTCATAGATAAGAGTAGCTTGATACTAATACAGTATCGTCTGAAAAAAGAAAATACGTTATTACACGAACCAAAATTGCTGTAATTAACGGTGGCTAAAACCTTATCATAGCCCACTGTATATATTATATGAAATTAACAAAATTGTACATATAAAAAACCACGGCCTGTATAGGGATGACGGTCTAATGATAGCGTCAAACAACTAAAGAACAAATGAGATGATAAGAAAAGCGCTTTTCAAACTCATCAAAAGCCTCACCATTGAAAGAGAAGTCGAAATTTGTCAATTATCTGGAAGCAGAATAAGATCTTCAAGCTGGCAGTGTCTCGCCATACTTGAAACTCGAGGCAAAATTAAAATACGTGAATATTAGATCTAACCACTCTGCGAACGTAATAAAGCACATCCCTAAAGGAATAGAGTCTAGGTTATCCAGAACCTCTGCTAGTAAAACAATTTTTGAGGATAAAAAGAAAGAATATGAGAAGAATTTAAAGGTAGAGGCTCACAAAACCAAACTAGAATTTAAACCTCAAATGAAACAAAATATGATGAACAATTCAAGGAAAAGAAAAATATATAATTTGGTTTAACCACCAACCCCCACCCTTTTAACTTAGAGATAAAATGTAAAATAGGGCAATTATTTTTCAAGTTACTTACTATTCCAAAAGATTCAGAATTACATAAGATATCCAATAAAAACACAGTTAAATTAAGCTAAAGCTGCACTAGTAATTTAAAAACAATAATAAATAGACAAAACGCCAGAAATTTCAAAACTAATGTGCAGCAAAATATAGTTAACACTAGTAATTTATTCAAATGTAGAAATAAGAATAGATGTCCATTAAATGGAGCTTGTAAATCAGAAGTAATAATCTATAAATCCGAAGTAACAGATATTAATGTCCAAATTAAACAGACAGAGGATGTACGGAAGGTACTTTCAGACGTAGGTAATCCAATCGTAGGTCATCATTCAAGCTCGTAAGTCTTAGATGCTCTACCAAACTAGCAGCAAAATATAGTTAACACTAGTAATTTATGCAACTGTAGAAATAAGAATAGATGTCCATTAAATGGAGCTTGTAAATCAGAAGTAATAATCTATAAATCCGAAGTAGCAAATATTAATAAGTATTGGATACATGTTATTTTCTGTTATAAATCTAGTTTATGTTCGCCATTTTGCCTGATATTTGGTAAGTTATATCTCGTAAAGTTGTTTTTTAGTTGTATGCGGAGGGAAAATTAAAAACTCATGGTTGAATCCATTTATTTTCTATCAAAGTTCAAATTACCCTATATGACAACGGCGAAATGCGTCAGCAAATATTTCTGTTGCAATGTCCCGAAATCCTCGCTGTTGCATAATATGTGGACTTGTATGCAGGTCACTAGCGGGACTGAAGTGTCATACGACACAAACATAAAACTGAATGAAGTTATTGAATCCTCATACGCCCAAATCGATGGGTGTGTTCATATATATATATATATATATATATATATATATATATATATATATATATATATATATATATTAAAAATATGATTCCAACGCGTTACATAAGAGGTCTCATGTTTCAAAAACAAGAGCCGACAACTTCAATATAATTATTAGAATTAAATTGAGTTAAAGTGAGCTCTGTTTCATCTTCAAGCGAAATTTTTTTGGAATAACTTATTTCTGAAATTTACGTGAAATTCCCATGGTGACAGCCATGGTGGATTTTTTAAATAGGTAGGGGTGTTGTCTGCTAATGATATGTATCAACATAGAGTTACTTTCATAGATGTCAAGTCAGGGTAAGGTGGGGGTGTCTGAATTTAAAGCGGAAGATGTTTTCAATCAGTCAGGTTTTTACTTGTCTATGAAGATTTATTTATTTTTTTATTTTATTTCTTTATGAAAGGGTTTTGTGTATATAAAAACATTCGTAACATTTGTTATTTGACGACTTCATAAAGGGCTATCATTTTTTGTAGGGTGTTAAAACTTTTTATTGGGGCCATAGATTATAAAAGTTAATTTATTGTATGTTAGTTTTTAAGCTAAATTATTCAATGCGTGAATTTAATGATGTCGGCAAAAAAAAACATTAACTCATTTCTAATGTTTAATAGATTTATATTATTTAGAAAGTTGATAATGTGCAGTTTCTCATAGAGGCACAAAGGGCATGGGTCATCCCAAGTTTTACAAGTTCTAGTCCTGTTTATAATTTTCCATTTTACCTTAGGTGTCCTATTTATTTCCTTCAGATGCCAAAAGTATTTAGATAGAGAAGTCTGATTTCTTTTATTTATATTGTTGAAAGAGCACTTATCCTGTCTCCATCTAGCTTTAAAATCATTCTTCGTGGACCCAATGTATATCATATTAGTATTAGGACTCTCAGTGGATGAGATAGTACATTGGTATACCACAGATTTGATGCAGCATTTATTTTCTAATGGGCAATCTTCTGGGTTTCTACAATTACACAATTTTTCACTGTTATTGTCAGACTTAAATAGAAAATAGAATTAGCATTAACTCTGCTAACAAAGAAATATTCCAACAACACGATAGCTTCTATAACGCTGCCCTAAAAAATAGTGGTTCCAAAAATGCAAACATTAACTATGGAAACAATTACACTAACCAGAAGAAGAAAAAAAAAACAGGAAAAGAAAAATCATTTGGTATACCCCTCCGTTCAACCAAATGGTTAGTATTAAACTAGGACATAAATTCTTAGCCCTAATTGATAAACACTTCCCCACCAATAGTAGGCTTAGTAATATATTTAATAAGAACACTCTAAAATTGAGTTACGGCTGCACCGAAAACCTAGAAAGTATAATAAAAAAACATAATAATAAAATCCTGAACAACCCCCCATGCCTGAATAGTATTAATAAAAACCCTACACTTAAGTCTGACAATAACAGTGAAAAATTGTGTAATTGTAGAAACCCAGAAGATTGCCCATTAGAAAATAAATGCTGCATCAAATCTGTGGTATACCAATGTACTATCTCATCCACTGAGAGTCCTAATACTAATTAATATGATATACATTGGGTCCACGAAGAATGATTTTAAAGCTAGATGGAGGCAGGATAAGTGCTCTTTCAACAATATAAATAAAAGAAATCAGACTTCTCTATCTAAATATTTTTGGCATCTGAAGGAAATAAATAGGACACCTAAGGTAAAATGGAAAATTATAAACAAGACTAGAACTTGTAAAACATTGGATGACCCATGCCCTTTGTGCCTCTATGAGAAACTGCACATTATCAACTTTCTAAATAATATAAATCTATTAAACAATAGAAATGAGTTAACGTTTTTTTTTCCGACATCATTAAATTCACGCATTGAATAATTTAGCTTAAAAACTAACATACAATAAATTAACTTTTATAATCCATGGCCCCAATAAAAAGTTTTAACACCCTACAAAAAATGATAGCCCTTTATGAAGTCGTCAAATAACAAATGTTACGAATGTTTTTATATACACAAAACCCTTTCATAAAGAAATAAAATAAAAAAATAAATAAATCTTCATAGACAAGTAAAAACCTGACTGATTGAAAACATCTTCCGCTTTAAATTCAGACACCCCCACCTTACCCTGACTTGACATCTATGAAAGTAACTCTATGTTGATACATATCATTAGCAGACAACACCCCTACCTATTTAAAAAATCCACCATGGCTGTCACCATGGGAATTTTTGATTTCAATTGTAAATATACTATTAAAACACGAAAATTTCAGAAATAAGTTATTCCCCAAAAAATTTCGCTTGAAGATGAAACAGAGGTCACTTTAACTCAATTTAATTGTAATAATTATATTGAAGTTTTCGGCTCTTTTTTTTGAAACATGAGACCTCTTATGTAGCGCGTTGGAATCATATTTTTAAATATATAATTATATTTATGCTCTACTTTTGTATCGAGCACTATTTTTTTAAAATAACAAAGAACTTTGGATTATTTATCTAACCCGTTCTTTCCTATATATTTTCACACACATGTATATATATATATATATATATATGAAATGTCATCCACAGACAGACTGTTTCGCAGCTCATCAGTACGGCTAGACATCCGGTTGCCTCTAGCTAGGATCGAAACCCGACTGAATTGGTATCAGGCGGATATTCTACCACTAAGCTGTCGGCGCACGGTTGGGATGATGGTGAATTTTTAGCGCATTTATTTTTGGAAACACGCCCAGTGACCGAGAGTGACTCAATTCGGCTTGCGAAGAGTCTCGCTATATAGCTATAATAGTCACTGTTTACAAACCCATACCTCAGCCCGAGAGTGCTCAACTGGAATTAAATTTAATTCAGGAGCTAATATAATATATATATATATATATATATATATATATATATATATATATATATATATATATATATATGTGTGTGTGTGTGTGTGTGTGTGTGTGTACTTTCATTAATAAGTAAAATAGCCATTATGGGTTAGAAAAACAGACATCGGTGTGATAAAAAGGTACTGGTCAACTCATCACCGCCAACCCAACGCCGCTGCCTCAACATCGCCGACTCAACACCGGCATGTCATGTCCGTGACAACTCAATTCCAGAACAACTCACCACCAGTCTACTCAGCACCTGAACAAGTCAACGACATGAAAACTATGCATTTTTTCGATGACATTTTAAAAATAAATAAAAGTGATTTTTTAAGGAACGGTTTTCAATACATGACTTTTTTTTTAATTTAAAAATCTATTGAAATTTTAAATTAAAAATAAAGTCATGTATTAAAAAACGTATGCAATTTTCCCCAGTTGGAGGTCGTTTTCAAACGGAAGAAAATCTACAAAATTCTTTCATCTGCCTTCATATACTTCTTCATTTTAGCGGGATAGAGATGTCCTCCAGTAAATTTATCGAAAAATGCACCTTTGCAGCTCCGTAATAAATCTTCATATTGCGGGGTGATCCATCCCAAGCCACGTGTGCAGTCTTCTATTTACTGCTTCAGCATGGTTATTTGTCCGATTTTGAAAATTAAATACGAGTCAGCCGAATAGGCTGCTGTAATTAATAAATCACTAAGGCAACCAGCCAGATTTTCAAAAACTCAAAGCCGATCCAAGAGATGTGCACACCATGACATGAATTCGACGCCAACATTGAGGTGTCCACGCGCTAAATAGATTGGTGGTGAGTTGTCCTGGATTTGAGTTGTCACGTAGATTAGTTGGCCGGTGTTGAGTCGGCTGTGTTGAGACGGCGGCGATAAAATGTCCCATCCCGGACACACAATACTTAAACGCTTTATAGCAGAGTAAATATTATTTACAGAAAAAGTGTCAACATTGACCGACTTCTATTTTTCTCGGTGTTAGGCATGTGATTGTCATCAAGCAGGTATTAAATACTCGCTACGTCGAGTTTGGTCGATGCATTGTTTACCCAGGATTTTATATTTTGGGTTCTCTCTGGTCGGTATTTTCAGCCATCCTTACAGCAAGAAATGTTGGCTGCCTGAGGATTGTGTACTCACGTACGTATGAAAGTCGTGGTCGACCAATAGACACCTTTTGCTGTATATATATATATATATATATATATATATATATATATACTTCTTGTGCTGTCCCTTCAGGACGTTGACGATCATGGCTCTCCACAATTTCCTGTCCTTTGTAGATCTTTAAAAATTTTGACTTTTCGTCATCTCTCCCAAGCCCTACCCCGCCATCTATTCACTCAAGCTCGCAAGGTGCTTTGTTTTCCTATGTTCTTCTTTAATCTGTCCTGTCAAATTTTCAAGGCTCTCTTTCCTGATTATGTGCCCGACAAAATTTTAACTCGTTCTTGCTGATAGGTGTCCATTTTTGTTTGCAATGTGTCTAGAACTCCATCATTGCTTGCATGTTCGGTCCATGATATTGTCAGCATCCTTCTGTAAAATAACATTTCTATTGTTTGAAATCTCTTCTTCATCTTTAAGTTATTCACTGCAATATAAGAGCAGTGATTACTTAACAGTGCAGTTCTTTTTTCTTTCTTTCTAACGAAATTTTTCTGTTTCTTAATTCTTTTCTTAGCTTTGGGAAGGACTCTTTTGCTAACCGAATGAGCCTTTGGATTTCAGTGTCGCACATTAAGTCCCCTGTTAAAACTCTTTCCAGATATTTAATTTGTTGCACTTATTTGATTTCATTCAGTCTTTATGCAATTGAAACTTGGTTCCTTTTTTTTTCTCGCTTTCGTTCACTACCTTCTGTAGTAGTTCTTGCATCATTTCTGTGTTTGCTATCAACACTGTATCCTCTGCATATCTTATGCTGTTAAGATTCGGGGCCGCCAATAATAATTCATGCCAGGACTTCTAATTCTCTCAGAATCAACCCACCATTCTTTAAGCATTTCTCCTCAAGCAACATGTTCAGAATCGGCCCTCCTGGTGTAGGACCATCCGAGAGTTAGGTGGGAGGTTGGGACTTTCGAGTTCAACTGTCAACATGAAGAGGATCTGCGACGTGCAGTCAGGAGGGCGCGACTCGCACAGCCGCGCCACTGCCCCCAAAGAGGAGAAAGAGAATAAGAAGAGAGGATGATGATGACCCCGATGTTCGGATGCGAGCGGGTGTCGGCGACTACACTCCTTTGCTATCTGTATATATATATATATATATATATATATATATATATATATATGTATGTATTTAGGTTCTTGATTATTTAATATCCTTCTCACATATGCCATAATTACTTAGCAGTTCCAGTTCTTTGTAGCGTATTTTATCAAACGCTTTGTCAGATATATATATATATATATATATATATATGTGTGTGTGTGTGTGTGTGTGTGTGTGTGTGTGTGTGTGTAACACTGTGTAGCTGGCTGAGATGAGACTATTGTCTGAAGTAATGAGATCTCCTGCTAAAACAGGTTAAATGACACTATCGTCATTAGGTCACCGACTTAATTTAAGCAGAATTGAGTAAATAATACTATTGTCTATTTTAATCTACATTTCTGCAGATGGTACAAAGATCAAATGCTCCATTGTTTAGGTAGTGTGATCATAGATATATAACAGAAGATTTGTGAGAAGGGGTTGTTCTTCGTCTGTACAGAAAGTATCGTCAAGCTGGTACAGAGTGTCAGTCGGTTGCCACGTCGACCCACAGTGTTATATGCGCAGCCACCCCAACTGAACTGCAAGAAGTGACAACTCAGCAACACCGACTGAAAACATCCCACTAACTGCCTGGACAGCTCAGGACTAAGACAACTTTTTTAAAAATTTAAGTAATGCATTTTTAAATTATTTGTAGGAAATATTCACTAATTAAGGTTTTAATCCTCAATAAATAACTTTTATTCGGTTATAAAAAAAAAGTTATGCTTTTCTGGTCCTGAGTTGCCTCAGTCCCGAGTGTTGAGTTGGCGGCGGTGTTGAGTTGGCGGCGGTGTTGAGTTGGCGGCGTTGAATTATCCAGCATCCAGAATAGTGTGCGTGTGTTTCATTGAATATGATAGAGAGTTTCGTAATTTTTTTTTATCATTTTATCTAGTCTCCTTATATTTTTCTTCTATGTGAACTAAATGGGCGTAGAAACTGTCCGTAGGTTATTTTTGGCCCAAGCGCTTTCGGATAATTGATTAACCATTTTTAAGCAATTCGGTATGAGTATACTTTTATGTTTGCATTCTAAACTGTCTTCTATAGAAGTAGATGCAATTCCATGTTGCGGGGTGGGCTTTCAGAACTTTACTAATACTTTGGGACTAGTCTCAAGGCAACTAAGTTTGAGTTTTGATCCATACTGTTTTATTGTTGTATCGTCGAGGTGAAAGATACAGAAAGAAGAATGAGTGCTTAATATATTTATTCAGCACCAGTATCCGGTGCTAACGGATACATACAAAAAAAAAAAAAAATACAGAACAATAACTTACCTAACAATTAACAAGACAACTTACAAGGAATAGAAGAGGGTCAAATGCTGTATAGCCAAACGAAGTTAAGATCAGTCCGAATAATAATCAGCTTAGTATCAACTGTTGAATCCTTAATCGTAGACTATTTAAGGCTATGAGCTGGTAGAGTGCTGAAGGGGTGTTAGCTACTATACAACATTTATAAAAAGTGTCTCCATTATCTTTAAAAAAACTGGATAAAAAATTAACACTTTTTTGTTGGTCATATTCAACTAAACATGTATAAAAGAAATATTGCTGCGCTAATAAACTATATCTGTATCGCTGGTTGAGTGTCGATAAATGTTTGATATTTACATACATAATACATAAGATCCTCAACTTTTATACAACGTATTTGAGGTTTTCACTGGATATGCATTGCGTGTTTTCTTTAGATCTGCATATTTTTCATTCAAAGTTAATTATAATCAAGTTATAATGTTTGAAAACTGGATAATGCAGTTATGGCGGTAAGCTAAACCTGACCTGAAACCTACCCGCCCTAATGCAGCATGAAGTAGACGGACGAATTGTATGCGACGCATTATCAATGCATAGAGGCTTTATTGAATTGAACGACTGCCTACCTGAAAAGCACACCGAGAAAAATATCAATCACGAACGGAATATAGTGACACTGGGAACATTAAATGAATCTCTCTCCGTCTAAATAAATTCAAAGCGTCAATCGCGTTATAAAAGCAGGAAAATATAAAATATATTAAGAGAAACAGGTGCATATATATTAACAAACGATGTCAATCCAATACATTCAGATAAAGACATTCATGATGCAATGCTTGCATTTAGATATACTTTAAAAAGCCTATTCATACACACAAGCGCACATAGACACACAACACAACACACGCAGAGACAGATATACACTGCAATTCAAAAATTTGAAGCCATTCTTGATAAATTTTTAAATTGGCACAAAAAGTAATTGTTTTGTACTTTAAATAAGAGAAAATTATTATACATGGTTAAAAAAAGTGAGACATGATTTTTTTTTTATTAGAAATTTTATTATGACAAAGTAAAAAAAAAAAATTATGAATAAATTTTTCCTTCGTCAAAATATCCTTCTTTATCCTTGATTATTTGCAGCACAAATTTTTGACATTTGTTGCAAAAGTTTCTCAAAGTATAAGTTTGAAAATTGATTTCATTTTCAATGACTCTAAGAGCGCCTTTCATATTTTTTCACTCTTCTGTCAAATTCATCCCATGCTAATTCTGGAGGTGGTTTCATACTTTTGAAGTGTAGTATATATATATATATATATATATATAATAAACTTTTCACCCCAAGCAAGGCGGGAGTGCCACTAGCACGCAAGGGGTTACAGAAAGTGGGAGCAATTGTAAAGAGGCGCGAAAGAGGGAAAGGATGAACAGAAGGACGCGGAACAGATCAAGACATCTGAAGATGTCGATTGAAATTGCATTTGAATAGTTGGAGATTATAGCTATCAGGGAAGTAAGTGAGAGGAAGGGAGTTCCACACACGGGGAGCGCGAAACATGAAGCTATTGGAATAGAAGAGACGGCTACATTTAACAAGTTCGACAGTGAAACGGTGGAACTGAGATGCCGACCTCGTGGCATGTTTAAATTTATGCAGTTTGGGAACTAACGAAAATAGCTCGTCGGAGCAGTTACCGTGAAACTATTTGTAGAAAAGACAGAGGGAGGCGACGGCACATTTGTGAGAGAGCTAAAACTGTAAACGAGATGTCATACACACACACACAGACACACACACACACGCATATATATATATATATATATATATATATATAGAGAGAGAGAGAGAGATAGATAGATAGATAGATAATATTAGGGGTAAATATACACAGACATATGAAAATTATATAAATATATATACATACATACATGCACACACATATATATTTGTATAAAAAAAATTCCAAGAGAATAGAATCCAGGTAGAACTCAATGTCCAGGACAGAGTAAGGATATAATAAAAAGGCTTAAACACTAAAATTAGTGTTTAAGCCTTTTTATTATATATATATATATATATATATATATATATATATATATATATATATATATATACATACAAATATAGATAACTAGACTCTTTTCGAAAAACCCTCGAATTTTTGATTTGCCAATAATCAAATCAATCTCGAGGGAAAAAAAGGTTTTAAAAAAAGAAAGAGCTACAAACATGAACTACTGCCGAAAAAAATCGCACAGATGCAGGTCTGAAGCCCAAATAAAAAAACCCGATACGAGTAAACAACTAACAAAAGAGCTCAATACAACCGTAGAGCAGACCTAGATACACCTAGTGAGCCAGACAAACCTAGTTAGCTTTGTCTGGCTCACTAGGTGTATCTCTCTCTCTCTCTCTCTCTCTCTATATATATATATATATATATATATATATATATATATAAGAAAGAACAGGAAGATATATAATCCGGTGTTCTTGTTATTTTTCATTTTTATTTTTACTAAGCATTGCTCAATGTAAATTTACAGAACATAAATATTATAGATTAAATGATTTAAAATACGGTCTTTCGCTACACAGTAATAACCATGTTTCAAAAATGAAAGCTAAAAACTTTAAATTTAATTATATAATTAAATCAAAAGAATTAGTTCCGTTTCATCTTCAAGCGAATATTGGAATAATTTATTTTTAAAGTTACTGAGTTTTAGACACATATAAATTCATAATTTACTGTTTCCAACGATACATAGGAATCCATTCATTCAGACAGGGGTTGTAGCGTGTTCATTTTTATTAACTATTGTTGTATCTTAGCTTGGGAAAATAGTAATTCTTTCAGCAAAGAAAATGTTGGGAAGAATCCGGGGCACAGATTCATATTTTGATAAGATTTGATAGCGGCACTTTCAAGAATTTTCGTTCTAAGTAAGTTACTTTTTTAACAAATGTGGCATTCGATAGGTCAAGGTCATATATTTATACATATACACGCACGCACACACAGATACACACCCATATATATATATATATATATATATATATATATATATATATAGATAGATAGATAGATAGATAGATAGATAGATAATCTCTTTTGATAGGTGCCGGTTGAAACACTGTATATAGATTGATGAAAACATTCTATCAAGTTTAGAAATTATCTTTTATTCACATAAGTTCATAGAATTATTATTCCATCGTCAAAGTATTTCCTTATAATCCTTTGAGATATTTTGCATTTGAAAAACGATTTACATTTTAGTTCATATCTCATGCAGATGGAGATGAGAGGGCAACACACAGCAAAGTCACCTGTCAACTTTCTTTGAATATGATTTTGTTTTCCAATTCATCAATTTTGGCTGGAATAGTAATGATGAATGAAATATGATATATGAGTGGGAACAAAAAGATAGTAAGTGGCCATTATGAGAATAAGAAATATTGATGACATCAGAAGTCAAGATTGAAGTGATTTAAAGAAGCACCCGCTCGGGAGTAAAAGTATGAACATGTGGAACAAGTGAATGGAGTTCATTTGTGTTTTTGTAAGAATTTCTTTTAACTCCCATTAAACAAAAACAATTACAATAGATTTGGTTTAGGTTGAGACGATGAAAGCTCTCCTGTATTTAGCCATGATTCTTCTTATTTTAGATTCTTCTAATAAATTACATTTTAGATCGCTACACAAAAACTTTCATGTTTCAATACTATAATTGTACTTCGTCAGGCGATTGTAGGTAACTTGTGATAAAAAAAATGAAATATTTAGGAAATTTAAAAGCAAATCGTTACCTCTTTTTGGAAGTTAAAGTGATTGGTGGCATAAGGTCAGAATTAAAAATATACTTGTGGGTATGTCTATTTGTTTGTTTGTTTGTTTGGGTTTTATGGCATATCAACCACTGTGGGTTATTTGATGCCAAATCCAGTTTATATGAATTTTAAATGCCTATTTTGTATAGAATAAAAAACGTATAGCTGGCAACATTATTGTTTTAAAAAAAACGTATAGCTGGCAACATTATTGTTTCAAAAAAAAAAAAAACGTATAGCTGGCAACATTATTGTTTCAAAAATAAACGTATAGCTGGCAACATTATTCCTTTTCTACAAAAAAAAACTTAGAGCTGGCAACATTATTGTTTCAAAAACTTAGAGCTGGCAACATTATTGTTTCAAAAACTTAGAGCTGGCAACATTATTTTTCTGAAAACATTATCTGAGACCTTGCTGTTGGATGCAGTTTATCGCCATACCCAGGACGCGGATGTAGTTTACCGTCATACTCAGGACGCGGATGTAGTTTACCGTCATACCCAGGACGCGGATGTAGTTTACCGTCATACTCAGGACGCGGATGTAGTTTACCGTCATACCCAGGACGTGTGGGTATATCTAGATTAGCCAATTAAAAGTGAAATCTACGCTAAAAAAGCAAAAATAAGGCCAGAGGGTGGAGGTTGGTGGGATATTTTTTCATGTCACGATGAACTAGCTCCCAGACATGCCACCCAACGATTGTATAAAACATGTCAACGACAAATGTTTTATAGATGTAGACAAGTATGTTCTGATTTGTTGAAATATTAGGTTGGTGCAAAAATAATGACGTAATAATGTCGTTTTTTGAAGTATTTTTTAACGACAAAAAACGACATTATTACGTCATTATTTTTGCACCAACCTAATAGATATAAAGTTATCAGAAAAATAATTAAAGATAATTTTAAAAAATTACGTTTAGGAAGCTTCTTAAAGGGGTCAAAATATAAAACTAAGAATGTGGAACAACTATTTACGCTGCTTATTATACGGAATAGAAGGCAAAACATGGCAAGTTGAATAAATCAAATAAAATACTCGTATTGAGTGGACCATTATATACTAATACAATAATGGCTATCAACTTAATTTTTTTAAGCAGTAAGACTGCATTTAAGTACATTGTTTTATTAAATTCAACTTAAATGGACGGTTTAATGGATTCAGCCCTATCGATATAAGATATGCAAATGACACAGAAATGAAACTCCGTGAATTCCTACAGAAACTTTTGATGGAAAAATAAAAGAAAGTACAACATTTTTAATATCTAGGAACAGAAGACGGAAATGCGACACCGAAGACGCATTGGAATAGCGAAGCAAAATCTTAAGTCTTTCGGTAGAAACAAAGAATAGAGTAGTGAACTGTGATCTGATATCGGTCCGCTTCTATGGCAGCGAACTCTGGGCATTCTCCTTACAGATGAAGAAGTGACTTGAAGCAAAAGCAACGTGGTTCTACGGAAGGCTGCTGAGAATATTATGAATTGAACATGTGAGCAACGACGAATGTTTAGGGGGAATGGAATCAAACGGACACATACTTAGAATCACAAAGAAAGAACTGAAATTTCTAAATGAGGACAGATTGCTTGAGGAATTTGACACATAAACGATATATTGATGGCAAAATAGACAGAGGTGAATAGTACATAACCTAGCTAACGAGTATGTAAATGGCTGACAGAACAGGTATTAGGAAAGATATAAAAAATCAAAATTTACTAAGCGCTGTAAAGGACAGGAAGTCGTGGAGAGCCTCCATGATCGGCCACATCCTGAAGGGATATGACACAGAAAAATATGAAGAAATATTGTCACTTATACGACATACATAATTTTAAAAATTCACATAACATTCTAAAAATGCTAGGATTCAGCTAAGAAATTATTGTCTAAGAAAGTAACACGGAATAGAGTATTAAACTAGCGTATATATATGTATGTATGTATTGAAATTAGCAGGCTCCGTTCAAGGAAATATCTGGCATCCATTCACCGAACACTACAGTAGTGATAGTAGTACTGTGCAAAATCTCCTACAGAAGGTAGCGACGGAAAGTGAGAAGAAAGGACATGAAGCATAAACTACAAGAAGACAGAATGCATGGTCGTCAATAAGACGATGAGCCTGAAATGTGATTTGCAGGTCAGGAACACTAGAATCAAGCAGATGCAGAAGGGGATGGTAAGCGCGACACTGAGATACGTGGACGCATTGGGATGCCCAAAGACACATTCCAAAAGTTGGGCAGTTTATTGTGAGACAGGAGGATTTCTTTGGTAACAAAGAAAAGAATACTGAGCTGTTACGTGACATCTATCGTTTACGGCAGCGAATATTGGACAATTTCCTCAAAGATGAAGAAGAGACTCAAGGTGACAGAGATGTGGTTCTACAGAAGGATGCTAAGGGCACCATGGACCAAGCGTGTAAGCGACGATGAGGCCTTAGAGTGGTTGCAAACAAGGCGGAGGCTTATACTTAACATCAGGGAGAGGCAGATGAAGTTTCTGGGACACATAATGAGGAAGGAAGGCCTGGAGAATCAGATACTCACAGGTTGAATAGAAGGAAAGAGAAACAAAGGAAAACAACGCATGACATACGTGGCGGGCTTAAGCAAGTGGATGACAGAACGTGGGAGGAAGAAGCAGAGGGGAGGAACTTGTTGAAACCTGCAAGAGATAGAGTGAGGTAGAGAGCCATGATCTTCTACGTCCTGAAAGGTCATGACACACAAAACGAAAGAAAGAAAAGAAGTTTAGTGTTACTATTAGTTGAAATATTTTCTCTTAAAACTCTTTTCAGGAAAATTGCTTTCTCAGGTCTATTAATTGTTATTACTGTTTCTACTATTGACGTAGGCTTGCTTCCTAGAATTTTGTTTAATTTATGAAAAGTCGACATGTTAATTATGTCATTATTTTCTTTTCGATTTAAATGTGGTAATCATTTTAGTTTCTGCTCTCGTGGAATGTCTTCAAATGAGGTGGTTTCTTTTATTTTGTAAAGTTCTTTGAGATTTTGTAGCATCAGTCTACGAGATCCGAATGAGGACAGTTCTCTTTAAGATCCACAGTTTTCATTTGCTTGAAGCCATTTTTAATCATTGATCTATCTATCTAGCTATCTAGCTACACACTATTAACGTTTTAGCGATTCTTGGTCGCGAAGAGGACTTCGTGACTGAGAATCGCTTAGAATTATTTTTATATCATGTGACCAGAGATTTTGAAGTGTTTAAGGGAAAAAAACTTTTCATCACTTTTGCACACCTCTCATATAATGTAACGCAATGGATATTTAAAAAACCTTCACTTTATAGGCGATGAAACCATGAATAATGATAGAAAAGTGCTTAATATTATCGACTATTTCCAAATGACACCAACCTTTGTCAGAATCTGAATATGTTAGTCGGTAAATCATTCTTAGTCGCTGATAGCAGTGGAAATTGTGTTTGAAACGACAAATAATAAATCATGTAACCAGTTAATGTATGTATATTAGTGGAACTCATAGTTTTGCATATATATTTTATACAATAATCAAGACTTTCATATGGATGTCATACATGGTACCAAACTCTTTCAGCTGTATACAACCATTTTATCAAATCGATGGTTAAAAATGGCTTCGAGCGACTGAAGCGTGTAGGTCATAGCGAAGTCCGTCTTTCATCGAACATCGTGAACAGGCGCTACAGAATCATAAGCAAAGGACTGTGCCAGATAAGAGAAACCACATCTTGAGGACTTTCAGCAGTAGCAACAACCAAAATGAATATCACGTGTAACTTAGAGAGCGAATAATGACATAACAAAGACACCGGCGTTCCACACTACCTCAAACAAAAGGCAAAGAAGGAAAATGAAAAAGTAATAACAGTTATTGGATTTAAGAAATGTATTTTATTGAAAAATTGTTCTAAGAGAAAGATTTAATAAATTTCAGTCGAAAGCAGCCCCGACTTCCCAGTCAATGAATACCGAATGTTTCCTTATAAAGAAGCGGCTAATGTTACTATTATCATTACCATGATTATGAGGCTGTATTTTATGCCATTTAGACTCTGGGCTATCATGGCTCTCCACAACTGCTTATCTTTTTGATATCTTAGAAATGTTTATATTTTTTACTCTCTCTTTCTCTCTCGCTCCATGTTTTACCAACTATTTACACATGTTTGTAGGTTACATTTTTTTGCTTTATGTTCCTCGCATCTCATGAGTGTCAAATTTTACAAGCCTTCGATCCCCATAATACGTCCAAGCAATTTTTACTTGTTTTTGATTGTAAGTACAGATGTCTTTTATGTTTCTTATTCTCTTAAAACTCCATCGTTGCTCACATGTCCAATCATAAGATCAAAGATATTAAACTTTCTCGAATTAGTATATCAGTTTATATTTTACAGTTAGTGCCATAATTATTCGTAATTAGAGCAAGAAGTTTTTTTTTTTTTTTTTTTCTGGTGATTTTCCTGAGTTTTTAACTAAGCCACGTGCCGCTGGTGGTACAAAAAAACAAACAAAAAAAAACTTCATGATATAAAATTTGAAAGTAAAAGTTTGTGTGATGGCAGAAACCTCAGAAATTTGAAAGTAAACCAAAGTACATGAAATGAAACTAGTTATTTGTATTATTTAGGCAAGAAATTTGAATATAAAAGAAAAAAAAAAAATTTTTTTCTTCAAGGCTCAGACGACAAAAGAGAGTTTTGTGATGGAAAGATTCGACAACAGCAAACTGTGATTTCCTTAGGGAACGTGACAAAAAATAAATTCCTTACAAAGCAATGGAAAGCAAGAGAATACTTCACAGAGCAGAGGCACACAAAATAACCCCAGAAAAAGCCAAACAAAAGTTTGGTATAAAGTAATCGTCCAATATATATATATATATATATATATATATATATATATATATATATATATATATATATATGTATGTATGTGTATGTGTGTGTGTGTGCGTTTGCGTGTGTATAGTTTTAAAGTATGCTATCAGTTAAAATGCTCAATATCAAGGATAGAGCGTATATAAAAAAAATGGACATTGAAGTCAACACCCAGAGGCGACAGTTTGTTTCATGTAATCGTCAGCCCGTCCATCATATATATATATATATATATATATATATATATATATATATATATAGATAGATAGACACATATATATATATATATATATATATATATATATATATATATATATATAGATAGATAGATAGATAGATAGATAGAGAGAGAGAGACAGATAGACAGACAGAGACATAGATAGATGTTTTGAGCGATATTCTGACGGATGCATCAATATATATATATATATATATATATATATATAGAGAGAGAGAGAGAGAGAGAGAGAGAGACAGAGAGAGATTGATAGATAGATAGATAGAAAGAGAGAGAGACAGATAGATAGATAGATAGATAGATAGATAGATAGATGTTTTGATCGATATACTGACGGTGCATCAATATATATATATATATATATATATATATATATATATATATATATATATATATATATTTATGCACCCGTCAGTATTTCGCTCAAAACATCTATCTATCTATGTCTCTGTCTGTCTATCTGTCTCTCTCTCTCTCTCTCTATCGATCTATCTATCTATTTTATATATATATATATATATATATATATATATATATATATATATATATATATATATATATATATATGTCTCTGTCTCTCCCACTCCCTGTTTTACCATCTAGAGAGAGAGAGAGAGAGAGAGATAATAGGCCTGTTAATGAAAGGAATAAAACAAAATAACAAAATGATAACGATATTGCCAATAAGATTGATGATATTTATCATATATACATGATATATAATCTATATTATTAGGTCTTTTGACTAAACTGAATCCCGAAGAGAAAGAAAGATTTTAAAAATAGAATTTATATGCATCTATGTATATGCATATATATTAAATCCACGTGAGTGGATCAATGAAATCGCAGAAGTTAGTCGTTGAATTTCGATCATGGCTTTTCCCTGTGTAAGTAACATTTCAATGTATAATACTCAATCAATGTATAATACTCAACCAATGTATAATACTCAATCTGTGTGATTAATTACTGAATTGAGTGTATTGACAAAGAAGGAGATCATGTTGAAAAAGAAGTATTTTTTGCATAAACTAAACGATTTTTCATCAACCGTTCATCATCACGCTGTTGGCGAAATTGCTGTTTTTGTTAGATATAATCACACACACATACACACACACATACATACATACATACACACATACACACATACATACATACATACATACATACATACATTCACATACTCATCATTATTCATACTTTTTTGTCATGTTTCATCCCTCTTTCTTTTACAGTAAGCTTCACCCTGTACAAGGCCCGAAGGGCACTCGAGATAGAGGATTAAGTTAAGGGTTAGTTCATATAGAGGTGAAGATAACGGTTAACTTGAGACTTGAACAGGTTAAGATTGAAGTGATCGGGGAAACATTCTCTTGGGAGTCTGTTCTACAGAGCAGTAGTTCGCGGGAAGAAGCTGTTTGAGTGAAATTTACTTCTCGATGATGGAATACGGAGGGAATGTGGGTGGTTTGCATCGATGTAAGTGGCATGGCGGGTCCTAGCCGTGAAGGTTAGACTTGACGGAACTAAGAAATGTCATTCGTCCAAACACTTTTGATGGTAATAGCGATACAGAAGTGAGAGACTTGCCACATCCTCTGTGTGTGTGTGTGTGTGTGTGTGTGTGCGTGCGTATGTATGTGTGTGAGAGTGAGAGAGAGAAAGAGAGAGAGAGGTTGAATGGTGGTAAATAATTCTCCCCCACAAGGACTCGGGGATGCTTTTGAACTCTATCAAGAATGGAAAATGAGGACTGGACAGAACCCGCCCAAATATGGCAACAGTACTCCATTTTCGGCCTGATCTGGCTCTTATTTTTTCGCCAGAATTTATCTTACATATTTATACGTCTACCAGTCGTCCACGCTTTTAATATTGCTGCTACATCGGGTATGGTGCTTCCGCTATGTATTTATATATACTTAATAAACTTAAAAGAATAATTTGCTCCTGACCTGGCTCTCGACTCCAGTCACTTTCGCTCCGCCTTTCATGGTAATTGTTCCGAAGAACTTTCCTCCATGGCACCTACACTTTGTGAATTTGAACGTAGTACTAGACTGACGGCAAGGTCTCATCATTTTACAGTTGAAATGGTTAGCTATAACCGTAAGTTCTATGCTAACAATTTTTTCTTTCACATTTCACGTTTGTGGAACTCTCTTTCGGCCTCTTGCTTCCCAGTAGAATTTAATCTTTAAAAATGTAAATGCAATGCCAATCATTATCCTGTCTTCTTAATTCCTGTTCTTTTATTGTTCTCTCTCCTTAATAGTGTTTTTTTTTGTTTTGTTTTTTTGTCGCATATTCTCTCTTTTGCCTCTTTATTGCCTTCCCTGGAGTTATATGACTAAAAACGACTGCAATAAAAAAAGAATGCATGTCAACCTGTAAAAGGAACAGCTTAATGTGTACCATGCACCGGAGATTCTAAGATTAGGTATTTCGAAATGTATTTTTCAGAAATTCAGTAATACCAGAAAGAACTGACCAGAAGATGATAGAATGCGTGGTAGTGAACAAAAGGGATAGGTCAAGATGTAAGTTTCATATCGGAAATGTCGAAATTAAACAAATGCTGAAATTAAACAAATGCTGAACTTTAACTACGCGTGTAGTGTAAAAACAGATGACGGAAAATGTGAGAGAAATTCGAAAGCATCAGACAGAAAAGGACTAAACGAGTAAAAGATCGAAATATAATATAAACAAAGGGAAGTTTACATGATTGCTATTAGATGTGTATGCATCTATATGGCAGTGAAGAATTTCGTCAAGAATAAATAAATAAAAAGCTACACATAAGACAGATGTTGTAACCTAGAAAGCATTACTAAATGAGGATTAACCAAAACGGAGGCTGGAAATGAAATGGTAATCTTTATAACATCATTAAAATACAATACTCGCCAGCAACGTGAAGTAGGTAAACCACTGCTAATGATGAACTACATAGACAGCATATTACCCCCACTTACAATAGTTTCCAACGTATTTATGAGAACTCGGACGTATCCATTAGTGTTCGTAGGTAATGGTATATAACAATATATATATATATATATATATATATATATAGTGTAACCTGGATATAAGAGAGTTGTCGGGACCGGAGAAGAAGTCTCTTATATCCGGGTTTGGTCTATTTTGTTTAGGTAAGTATGGCTCTAATTTGGGACCAGATAAAATATCTCTTTTATCCGGGTCTCTTATATCTGGGTCTCTTATATCCGGGTTACACTGTATATATATATATATACTCTTTTCAGAATATCAATGCGTTCAATCGTAGCCATTTTCTGTCTAAATCTCTGGTATGAGGAGTTATCATATTTACATGATTACAACTCATTTTTTTTTAATTGTATCACCCCATTCAATGCAGTAAAGCCATTAAGACACAGAGGATCACATAATTAGGAACAGAAACATTAATAATGAGCGAGAAGAGAAAAGCGTAATCAGGAGGACGGTAGATAGCGATTGACATTGCATTTAAACTTTTGCAGAGTAATGTTGACTGGAAAGCATAGAGCCAGAAAGGTGTCCCACAAGCGAGAATTGCGAGAAAAAACTTTTAGCATAGAACTTACTACATCTAGCCATCTGAACTGTAAATATATATGATCTTAAGCTCAGTCTTTTACTGCGCTTAAATTCGAAAATTCTAGGTACCATAGCGAAAAGCTCATCCGAACAATTACCAAAGTATTTCTAGAAATGGCATAGAGAGGCAACCTTATGGCGGTGGGTAAGAGACTGAAGCCGAGCCACCAGATAAGGACCAATAATATCGCTGATTCTTCTTTGGTTTTTATCAAGGAGCTTTAGGTAAATAGCAGGAGCATCGGAACATCTGTGGCAGCAATATTCTAAGCACGGGCGAATGATCGATTTATAGATATGTAAGATAGAAACTTGGTCTTCATCTTTGTTGTTGTTGCAGTTATTGTTGTTGCTAACACAACGTTTCGAATGTTGTTCCCTAAGGTCATCATCAGGTGCTTGTCGATCTGAATAACCTTCATGGAGTTTCGAATTGAACCCTTTTTTCGTTTATGAGGAAAGTCTAAATAATGTAAATAATTTCGTCGGTATATCTTACATATATTTTTTTCAAATAAGCCTTCGCCCTTGATGTAATCTATGATACGTACTAGATATTAAAAAATATGTTTCATTGATCCAAATATTTATAGATATATAGAGACACAGTAATTATTTTCGGGTGATAAAAAGAAGCAATAATCCCTCTTGTATTTTAGCATTAAATGCATTTTGAACTTGAGAAATTTATTTATGTTTTTAAGGATTCGGCTTTTTTTAAAATAATTTTTCCTCTGAGTTTACTAATAATTCATCTCTTTTATGCTCAACTTTCGTCATTTTCTTTACTGAAGATCTCAGATATTAAAAATAAATAAATAAATAAAATAGAAGCTTTTTTCTCTTTTTCTTCAACGTAGCTACTTTTTTTTATTGTATATAATATACATAAATTCTTGTCTCTATCAGTCTACGTGGCCGGTTAGTCGTTTCAATTTACTGCTGCTGTTTCCTGTAATCCACATAGACACAGACCATATCATATATCAATGTCTTTCGGTTTTTGTAGACTTTACTACAGCGGTACACGAACGACACCATGTCTGGGTACTCTTAATCAGGATATATATATATATATATATATATATATATATATATATATATATATATATATATATATATATATATATATATATATATATATATATATGAACAATGTATAGGAAATGCAAATTATTTTGCTACAGTAATACATTGCAAATTATTTTACAATAGAAAACTGACTTTAAAAAAGGAGTTTCATTGGTTCAAAAGCATATATATATATATATATATATATATATATATATATATATATATATATATATATATATATATATGACTTCTCAATTGTCGAGGTTTTATATTTTAAAATGTCTTTACTATGAAAGATGTATATTATAATGAAATGTTTGATAATCTGATAATAAGTAAGAATATAGAATATACCTTAGTACAGCACAATCCAAAATAGTCTTCGTTTATCTGGGCGTGGTATATGTGTTAGTGTTGGTTTTCTACCGTGTTTATTCTACTGTGTTTCTTGCTCCATTTCTCTTTCTATCAATATTTCTTCTTTTTCTTCTTCTTGTGAGTGTGCTAGATATATTCATTATCGATTTCTAAATTTTTAAATCTTACATTTATTTCACCAGATAATTATTTTGACTATAATAAATATTATAATTAATTATCAAATCCTACGAGTCATTATTTATAATTATACCAAATGGATGATGATTAGACAAACAAACATGTGTTTTTTTTTTTAAAAAAGGAAGATATTTGAATCTCAGTTTAAAAAAAATACGTTTGTTCACTATTATTAAAATTCTAATAAAAGGTCATAAGTAAGAGGCACAGCATTACAACCATATCGCTGGTTTTGGACGCGTGTTGGTTGGCGTTGTTGTGTAACAGGATGACATTCCTGACTCTTTTGAGAAACAGCTGCCCTCAATCTGTCCAGTTTTTCACTGTGCCTGATTCTGTTAATCACCTGACTATGGACAAGATACTGTTTCCATCCCAGAACATAGTTGTCGACAAATTCTTCGCTGACTACCAATGAATGTTACCAGGTCTTGGAATAAAAAAACCTTTTAAATTACCGTCTGTTTGGTTCCGTCAAACAAGATTATTCCAAGAAAGACTTCAATGCAGATGACACTTTTGTGCAACAGTGATTCCAAACTGTTTGACACCACGTTTTTTTTGAGTAGGCTATATATGCACTCGTGCAACGAAGGGTCAAGTGAATTAATCTTGATTGCGACACTGTAGAAAAGTGTACATAGCAGTACTGGTAACAGATGCACAATGTCATGTTTGTATAATAAAAAATGGATTACTTTTCGGACATTCCCCGAATAATACGATAAAACAGATTGGTGTCATCATATACACACACACACACACACATTATATATATATATATATATATATATATATATATATATATATATATATATATATATATATATATGTGTATATATATATATATATATATATATATATATATATATATATATAACAGGATTTCCTTAACACTATTTCCCGAGAGAAAAAAACCTTTCTGTTTAAGTTTAGAAACGACTTACATGTACTAATAGCCATGGAGACTTGCCTGGAGGTCGCTCGGAGGTATTGAATGAATATTGAACAGGTAGCTTGTTCGATTCGTCTAGATTACACTCAGGAAGCCGGCTGAGCGTTTGCTTGAATGACCAAAGCAAATAAAGGGAAATAGTAGAATGTCTGTGAGATGGAAGAAAAGATCATTCAATCGGACCGTAATACTTAAAGCTCTATCTGGTTGCTTTTCGAATTTACTCTATTGAAATCGTCTTTACTTTTCTGCGCTTGTAACACAATACGTTTGGATAGTTCACCTTATCTAAAATTGATATAACGGCATCAATAGTTTGAAGACCCAACATTCGGTTGAAATGAAATCAATGCAGTCGATCATTTCTTTCTTCAGGTTACTGCGCTTGATTTTTGATTTGGCACTTCGACTCACGGCTATTATCTTCACAAACAATCATCACGTGACATAATATGGCGGTTTTCTCAATACGTTTTACACCTGCGTTGATGGAGGAGGTGGTTTGTTTGCTTTTCCAAAAGATGAGTAGAGAAATCTACTGAAAACTTTATATATTGAGACAAACAGATTCCAAATTCTGTGGAGGTTATTTTATTGGTTTAAAAGTATATTTCTTTATATTTTTCAGCAAATACAATATTTCACTTAGAAATAATTCTCAAAAGTTTGTCTGCCTAGTGAGGGATATGTTACATTTTAGTGATTTCTAACATTTGTAGCCAATATTCTTTATTCTGATTTAAATTTAAATCGAAAATTTACTCTGTATTAATCAGTACTGAAAAATTTCATCAAATACTTTTCTACATCCAAGATGAGATATTGTAACTACTTACATTTCTGACATGAGATATTGTAATTATTTACACTCTTTACATTGTTCGGGCTGATGCCCTTATATTTATTGCTATATTCACGGCGTTTTGGCCGGTGTATACTCCGGTTTCCTTCAGGTGATATCTATTGGAATTTCGTACAGAACCTTTTATTTAGTCAACAGGGAGAGATTGTTCTAAATTCACGTACCATAACTTTGGATGTCTCAGTTTGTGGCCAGGTATTGAACTCACGACACTTTGGGTCAAAGCAATTTTGCTCACAGTAGAGAGTCTACTTCTTGTAAAGATGGAGGATAGGAGAAGCGGGCAGGTACTTACTGGAGCAGTAAATGGGAACCAAACATTTTCCCAATATCTTTAGTAATGGATTTTATGTACAAGTCCTACTTGAGGTCTGAGGTGAGCTTAAATCCAAATAGGCGCTCAAGTCACGTAGCCTCCCTGAGAGAACACGGTTTACCGAGATAGGTAAAAATACAGGCTCAACTCGGTGGTAATGGGGCGTTGCTATTTTTGGTGTGGAGGTATTTTTTCCAGTTTTTCCTCATTGAGTATTTTTATGCACACACACGCACACACACACATGCACACACACGCATACATACACACACAGAACACACAGACAAATATATATATATATATATATATATATATATATATATATGTAATCCCACTCAGATCTAAAATAGCAGTGATAAAAAACTTCCTAAAAGAACACACTAGAATTCATCCTTTCGATAATGTAAAACAGACACTAGTTAACAATGGCTTCCCTAACTATCTTATAGACCCACCAAATTAGACTATTTTTTCCCAAAGTAAATAACAGTGACAGTGGACATATATTCAAAAATGGCACATCAACTACAAACAAAATGAACCTTCACTTAGAAATATCATAAAGAAATACACTACCCCAATTACCCCGAACAAAAACAAGTTATCAACTACAAAAAAATTTAAAATAGCTACCCCCCCTATCCTCAAAAATAACAACAGACCAGCAAAATCAAAATTACAACGAACAAACATAAATTTGTGAGTTCAAATGGCTCTTAAGGAACTGTTTTACCTGGTCAAATCGAATTCATAAATAATTACATCGGTCACATGTCTATCCAAACCCCCCTTATGTTACACCTATCCGACCACAGCTCCATTTGAACCCATTTAAACACACACGCACAAACTTACCAGAATCCATCCGAAACATACGAGTAGAAAATAAAAACATAATAACCTCATCCACGTATAAAAAAGATTAAAAATAATGGAAGCCTTAATAATAAAAAAGAAAAAAGATAACACTCAATAATATTAACTACGAGCACGGCCACAATGTGCTGTGTTCAGAAAATAAAACATCCCTATAACTCTAGCAAAGTACACACAACCCATACAACCAGTTAAATAGCAAAAATAAAATTATCCTCGATAATGGCTATAAGTATAGCCGAAAGCACTCGGAATTACAGAACATTTGGACAGTTTCTACACAGTCTGTGTCCAGAAAAGAAAACATTTGTTTGAACACAAGAAAAATTAAATAAAAAGTTTAATCGTAGTACCTTGTCTGTCGTCTTTAATGAAACATGCATATATATATATATGTATATATATATATATATATATATATATACACACACACACACACACACATATATATATATATATATATATAGAGAGAGAGAGAGAGAGTGAAAGTGAGAGAGAATAGCTGTGTTTGTTATGTAATGAGCACAACAACAATGAAAAAAACGACTCGGAATGGCCTGTACAAAAGAACGGTTTATGCCTTTAAAGACAGACTGTAAAAGTATATACTAATGTATACAAATATATTAAAACAAAAGTGGACGAATTGCAAGAATACGTAAACAATTATTATTCATCATATCGTGGTGAATCAAAGAATATAACAAAATGAAACAACATAAAACAAAAAAAAAAATGGATAACCGATCATCGCTCCTCGCTTTTCGGAGCTCAATCGAGAACAAAACTTATAAATATGTACACGTAGACTAAAAAAGCGAAAACACAATGCTGCCAGAGAAGTACAAATCACAGAGAGTTTATATTTAGACTCAGAAACCATTTCTTCTGCTTAAAAAGGAAAGGTTGCTTGGATTTAATATATAATGTCTTGAGTGTCCTTGGCATCCTTTATATTACGTCAAAGCAACCTTCACTCTTTCAACATTTTTAATAGTTGTGCACATATTTATATGTTTTGCCCTCGATTGAGCTCTGAAGGGCGACAAACGATAACCTGTAGCTTTTTTTCCTCTTTTCAAAATGTATTTTTCATATTTTTAGATTTACTACTATAAGGCGAGTAATAGTTATTTTTTATTATCCTTGCTCTTCTTTTTCATTTATATATACATATATATATATATATATATATATATATATATATATATATATATATATATATATATATATATACTTTTAAATGTCTGCTAATTTTATGCCTCAACAGCTTATTTAATTATATAAACACAAACCAGAATCTTAGAGAATGAAAAGTATAAAATTCTCGTGGACTTTGAAATCAAAGCAGAAATCCAGGTTAGAAGATGAAATTCGGTTAATGTAATCAAAAAAGAATATGTTAGCTATAAGAATTCGCTGTTAAATTAAATGCGAAAGAAAGCGAAAATGAATAATATCTTTATTGTATATAATCTAAACATTAGGGAAGATTAAGATGATAATTGTCGACCATCAGAGAATCTAAGTGTATCACGTAAACCTTCTAGGTGCCAGGTGCAGATCTGTAGCTTACAAGATGTCAGTGATTGACCTCGACATGTAAATAAGTTATCGACCCCAGCTGTGTTTAGGATGACAGGAGTGGTAAGAATTAGACGAGATTCTCTTACATCCTAGAAGACGAAAGAGAATGATTGAGGATTGTAATCACTTAATCAACCCTGAAAGCCACCAGTTACTACAGTTAGAAACGTAAGTTTAATATACTTTACTAGTAGTACTACTAATAAAAGAAACATGTCACATAGTAGTAGTAACTGTTCTAACAGAGTAATATTGAAAGAAATCGAAAAGCTGGCTAAATATCTGGGCATCACCAGAGACGATTATGGGAATAGTGAAAATTGTGCTAATCAATGTGTTGGGATCGATAGCATGTTTACTAAAAAAACTTGGAGGACCTGGAAATTAGACGAAGACTCATGTCCAAGTAGACAACAGCAGTAATGAAAATAGCCATAATGACTGATGTAATATTGTCGAAACTTACTATTACTCTATTCTAAACCATTATTTATTACCAGAGGAAAACATTCACTGATTAATAAATACCATCCAAATTAAGGAGATAGTCTTTATTTTGTATATGTGATGACGAAAATGGCTGTAAATATTTTCTGTTTTTTTTTTCTTTGGTGAAAGAGACTGTATATTATGATTTTTGTGTCACAAAAATATATATTATATGGCAGTAATATAGTCAGGAATTTCGCATATCCAGAGCGGTCGTAATGCCACTTTGATACATCTCATACCTATATAACTACTACATCGATTGCAGTCAAGGTCAAAGAGTGCTCTACCCCGCATTACAGTTATATAAGCTCCATCATCTGTGGCTCTATCGGGTTCCATACGGATTAAATTACAATTTTGAATTCAGAGTTCTCCATCTCTGTTTGACCCTACTGGGTCCAGCTTTCCATGCTATTTAATCCATAGCTAGAGGGAGAAAAGGGTATCTGAAGGGTATTTGTGAGAACGTGAATATAACAAATTTGACCGACATTCGAACTCAGCCCACCGGTTTCTCTTTCAGAGCTGCTAACCCTTACACCAACTGCACATCTACACATCACATATATAAATACAATTTATAATAAATATTACTGTTATTATGTACTGATTGTCAAGATGAACGGGTATTATTAAGAGTGGGCGTTGAAAAGTTCTCAGCCCATGAAAGGATTCCACATTGAATTCACTCAGGGAGATTTTGGAAAAAAAGTTCAGTTAAGAACCGTTCAGTACATTTTCGTAGAGTTATAGTCTTCGAGTTATCTAAAACTCTGTTTATCTCTAGTGGATCTTAATGCAGCAATATAGTTCTTTAGATATTCTCATGGCCAAACGAGGGGAAATTTATTGTTTGTTTAGTGTCATTCATCATAAATTGGTTGAACTTGCCTGCTTAGAAAATCAGCATTCAAAACACTGTCTTTTTATCTTGGCTCAAGCACTGAACAAATGTTACAGGGAAGATTTTACAAGTATTTCAGTGAAGATATTTTCTTTTCTTTTTTTTTTAAAATACATTTCTGATCTTTTCCATTAATTCATCCCAAATAATTTAAAGTTACTTATCGCAAAAATTAATTCAGCTAAAGAAACTATAAATTTGAAATCAAAGTTGTTTTTTTTTTTATTAATTGTTTGGTACGCTTTTGAAATTATAAATTTTAAATCAAAATTTGTTTGGCTTGCTTCGCAACAACTCCAACTTTCAGAATGAAAAGTGAGCAAAAACCAGGAGGTTATTCACATTTCGTAAGTGCGGGTGATATTCGAGGTACTTACGAGGAATTTTATACAATTTAAAACAAAGAAAAAAAAATCTGCTTTTGGCTTGTTTATCGGTGTGAGCGCAAAAGTAGACGCCACACTTAGAAATAGCGCACCCGAGTCGACAACATTTAGGGCGATCGCAAAGGTCAACCCAACCGAACTGCAATGGAAGGGTCTCACTCTGGGAGAATTTGGTGTGAATTTTAGTAAATATAAATTCTTTTTATTTTGATGTAAATTAACAGAAAAGATCCTATAGTTCTTTATGATATCTGTTTATATCTCTGAGATGAAGTATTAGGATTACTTACATTATTTACATTATTCAAACTGTTATCCTCATCTTCATTGCCATATTCACAATGTTTCGGCCGTTATATGCTCCGACCTTCTTCAGGTGATTGAAATTTCGAACTGAATTCTTTATTTCGTCCACCGGGGTAGATTGTTCTAGTTCCACGTAACATGTCTCAGTTATTTCCTTTTAACTCAACTCTCCAATTGCTGTGGCCTGGTATTGAACCCACAACTCTTTGGGTCTAGTCAATGGATCTAATCGACGTTTTTATCCACTGTGCCATGTGTCCTCGGGAGAAAGAACTGAGACATCCGGTAGAGGCATGGCACGTGGAACTAGAACAAACTACTCTGGTGGACGAAATAAAGTTTTGGTTCAAAATTCCAATCAATTGAAGAATCCCGTAGCGTACAACGGCCGAAACGTTGTCAATATAGCAATGAAGATGAGGATAACAGTCCGAATAATGTAAATAATGTAAGTAGTTCTTTATGAGTTTATATGTTAAAGTGATAATCAGATTATAACTGTACGATTGTCTCGGTTATGTTGTTCGTGTGAAAATGAAATTCTGCTGCTTCTTTCCTCTGCCGATAACCAAAATTATCACGGGACCAGTTTTTCGTTTATTGCTGCTGTTGGATTCATTATGAAAAGGTAGATTTATTGCAAATTGAATTGCAATTGTGGCACAAGGCCAAAGGGATGTGGAGTGAGACTTGTCTAAACTGTCCTAAACCGAGCTAATCCGATTCACGACCCTCTCATACATTACAATTTACTCATTCACAACAAAAACATCGCCATTCAATTCACCACATACCACAATACCACATACTCACAAGGACCCAACAAACACAACCATGACATAAAAATTTCATGATATAACAAATGTCCTTTTCTTTTTTCCTTTTCTTTGGTTTTTATAATTTTTTATAAAAATATATAAAAATGTAATTACATGAAATGAGGAGGGAGGGAATGACCCCACAAACGAAACTGAAATATAACAAAACATTCAAAGTAAAAATAAAATAAGTTAGTAGGACCTACCACCACACATAGATAAGAGCGACGGCTGTATTCTGTCAATAAGCAGAATCAAGAATTGATCACTAGAGGAGAGGGAAGCACAAAATAAATCAATGAATGATCCAGTTGAGGTGATAAGGGGACAAAAACAAATTGGGGAGTTTGGGAATCTTGACATGGATCATAACAAAAGAAAATACAAGGAGCTGGCCGGGAACAACAATTTCTCACGTTAACTAGGTAAACAAAAAGAGTCTTGCTTAATCAGGAAGTTGGGGGGCGGGTGAAGCGCCTATTGCTTCAAAATGGGACTTAAAAAGTCATTGTGAAAACAATTTAGTATCTGTCCATATTTCTGAGATGAGGTACTATTTACACTATTTATATTATTCGGAAAATTATCCTCATCCTCGTCGCCATATTTATTACAGCCGTTGTACGCTCCGGCCTTCTTCAGGTGGTTGGAATATCGAACTGAACCCTTTATTTCGCTCACTGGTGTAGACTGTTCTAGTTCCACGTGCCATGTCTAATGGATGTCAGTTATCAGTTATCTTCTGGTTAATTCCCTCTCCAAATTCTCCACCGCCTTAACCAGGTATTGAACTCACATTCTTTGGGTCCTGTCACTGGATCTAAGTAACGTCTTTAGCCACTATGCCATGTATCCTTGAGGAAAACCAAAACAGAGTTGGAGGCCATCAGTTCTGTGGTTATCAACTAATGGGCGACAGGCATTAAATAAGATCCTAAAATGTCGGGATATAAGTCATCGTAATTTACCACTGGTGTAAACAGTATAAGGAGATAAGAGTGAATGATTTTAAAAGGTTTGTTTTGATGCAGTGAGAGAGTTAATAAATGAGGTAAATAAAGACGAAATTAACCCAGAAGGAATAAAGGTGACTGAAAAAAAAAAAAAAAAAAAAGAAAAAGATTTTGAAGAAAAGATAAGGAGGCAGTAACAAATTCGGAGATATCGGAGTTCAAAGGATAAATCAGAAATATATTCACTTTCATCAAAAAGAGCGATAAGTGAGATGAAAAAGTCCATACAGTATCAGATAAAAGCGAACATTTGGATTGATATACCTTTTAAAATAATAACAGAAACAAATATCTCTTAGCAGTTATAGGCGTGTATGGTGACGGAGTTAACGAAAGCAAAGCTCGAAGCATAACGTTAAAAAGGCGAATTTATACATTGCGCAAGGAATAAGGAAATTCAGGCCGCTGAACTCCGTGTGCGAATTGATGACATGAATGGTACAAAGGGTTAAAAGATTTTAGAGATTAAAAAACTGCAGAAATCTTTGTTCAGAAATACAAGGGCGATTAATAAAATTATTTTCAAAAGAAAAGAAGAGAAAATTGCTGAAAGTGAATTACATGAGCTGATCTACACCTCGCCTTACTTTGACACAACCTCGTCTTTGTAAAGTTGCATGGTCCTCATCTAATAATTCTATGTCGTTTTAGGTCGCACGTTTTAATTTCGCTAAAATGGCAGAAGCTAAGAAGAACTGTCGTGGGATATTGAACAAAGATTAAAGTGGTTTGAAAGAGAAAAATAAGAAAAATCATAGACGAAGAGAATATTAGAAGGTCAATGTGAGTAAAAAGAACAACACCTTGAACTTTCCCTTTCGAGTTGATAGAAAAATATAAACAATGTCTTTTACTTGTTTTTCAAGCGCTTTAATATATCTTAGTCTAACATAAAATTGTTTCATTAATAAAATGGAAAAGTCCGCTAACTACTGATACTTTTATAGTAGCTATAAAATTGCAACCGTGTATCAATGCATATCATCAGGCGATTGGAAATTACTGGGGAGTGAACGACTTATTAAGATTTAGAAGCAAAATACAACCTCTTTTTTCGAAAAATGTAAGAAAAGGTGGGTAAAAGGTTTGTGGGCTTTACTCTGATTAACCAATCAAATGTGACCGTTAAAATTAAACTAAGCGAAGAAGCAAAAAATACTTTTTATATAAATGGGTCATGACTCGTAGATTGGCAGCTAACGGCAACCAGACATAAACTTAAAACGGATAAATGTGGTTACAGAAAAATATACAAACCACACGATGCAGTTTCCTAAGAAATAAAAGTAGGGTAGAGAGGTAATTTAACAAAATGCTAAACAAGTTATATGCTTTCTGAATTTCCTACATAAAATTGTTTTTGTATATATGTATATTTCACTTAATCCCCTGCCGATACATTTCCAATACACTTGATTTTCCACTCCTCAGCCTCCTCACGCTTCTCCTCACCTTCTACCACACCTCACGTCGTACGCTTATTTATCATTTTTTAAAAAAAATATAGCGATCATAAGTTTTTATTTTTAAAAAAATAAAGCGTTAGGAAATCAATTGACGGAAATCGCCTGAAGATACCGAAAGGTTGAAACTAAGGTAAGCGGAAATGGATGATTTCCTATACATGTAAAATTTTTATGTGTATTAAGCACTTTTTTAATACTATTATTCCCTGGTTTAATTCAACTCTAAACATAAACTTCTTTACACACACACACACACACACGACATTTTTATGTTCTTTTTTATATTTAAGTAAATGCTCTGTTTATAATAAAGAGTATGAACGACATTTACCGGCATAGAAAATATGCGTCCTCCGACAGTAATCGAACCTGTATCTTACACGGAACCGTCATATAGCCTGACGTGCTTTACCGATTTAGTCACGGAGGAGCGTTTTGATCAGCAGGGTCGATTTTACTGTTGCATGTAGAATTGTAGTTTAAAAACAGTAAAATCGACCTTGCTAACCGAAACGCTCCCCTGTGACTAAATCGGTAAAGCACGTCAGGCTATATGACGGTTCCGTGTAGGATACAGGTTCGATTCCTATCGGAGGACACATATTTTCTATGAAAATGTTTCGGACATTCAGGCCGGTAAATGTCGTTAATACTGTTTATTATAAACAGAGCATTTACTTAAATATTTGTATCTATAAAAAAGAACGTATAAACATAAAAATAATTGTCTCACTTTGTGCATTTCATTATATATATATATATATATATATATATATATATATATATATATATATATATATATATATATATATTTATATCGAGCAGTTATATATAAATGCATCGAGCTCTCTGTAGATCAGTTTTAGTAATTAATATTACAAGGATCCACCTGGATTATATACGAACAGATCGATTACCTGTACTATGTTTGGTTTGGTTTATTTTGTTTTACGGCATATCAACTTCAATGGGTTATTTAATACCGACAAAATCTTTTATTGCTGGTAATATTTTGTTTTCTCAAAAATCTGTTTCTGGTAATATTTTTCCTTCAAAATTGTATTGCTGGTAATAATTTTTTTTCAAAAAAAGTATTGCTGGTAATAGTTAACTATTTGCCCATAGCTGGGACCCTAGCAGGTGATACCACCTCGTGTCAGGGTGTACCTAGGAACACCAGCAATTAAGAGGTGGTTCCACGCTCCTCAAAACCTCCTGATCAGAAGCCTTGCTGCTGGACGTAGTTTATCATCTTGCCCAGGACGCGGATGTAGTTTAACGTCTTACCCAGGACAGCTGTACTATATTTAGTTTCTTTACGATCTCAGCTTTCCTGAAGGAATTAATAAAGATCAAATGAAAACGGTTTAATCGTTTACCTCATGTACAGCACGTAAATCCATCCTTCACCATAACAATCTAATCACAATTTAAACAATATTCATTTTTTAAAAAAATCCTTGAATATTACTCGCTTATCCAGACATCGAATTATAACATTTTGTGACGTCCTCATGTTTTGAATGACCGTTCAACAATATGATGAACATTCATAAACGTTCTCAAATTTAAAAAAACCAATGACACCCTCGTCTTTGTACATAAAACATGCAAGAAAATAAATCCTACATTGCCTTGATAAAGTTCCACAAAGGACGAAACGCATTGACTAAGAATACATTTTCCTCTTGTCTTTTTATTCATATATATATATATATATATATATATATATATATATATATATATAATAGAACTAAAATACTTGGAAATGTTGAGAATATAACTTATATTTATTCCAACAGAACTTCTGCTCAATTCATAACTAGAGCAATAATATTGATTAAATCAATAACATTTCAATGGACTGGCACAGATTCGCAGACTGTTTGGCTTAATAAAATAATTATCCTCACAAAAATACACTGGTCGACCTTTTTGTCTCGCGAAATAAAATATTTTTTATTGTGTGTGTGTGTGTGTATATATATATATATATATATATATATATATATATATATGATATATGATAGTAAAGAAAGATTGTCCACGTATCCTTCATATAGTAGGCCAATAAAAGAAATTCGAGAAATAAAAATCAACAAAAATAATAATATTGCTACTACGACTTGCAATATTTCTTGTATATTGGTAGGTCTTTTGACCCAATAGAAACATGAGGAGAAAGACGTTAAAAATCGACATTTTCGGATACGCCTGCGTGCTTTCTCAACGAGAAAGATAAAAAGAAATGAACTTTTGGGGGATTTATTTCTGCATCTCTTATATTACTGATGAGATCTAGTTGTTTTGAGCTAGTTGTTTGCCTCGATTGGGGTCGTAGAAGTTTGTAGAAACTGTATTCAGCTTTATTTGATCATCTCTTTATTCTGTTGGTGAATCAATAAGTGCTTAACCAACAGTGCAGAATTTTTTCTCATGCTTTTACTGTACAATGTTCGATTTCTGTGATTAATGTGAAAGCGTTGTGATAAATACATTGACAATTTTGAAAAATAATAATAATAATAATAATAATAATAACAACAACAACAACAACAATGATAATAATAAAAGCAAGAGCAAATGCAATGTGTAAAATGCAGAACTGATGGCAAAATAAACCTCTTCATCCTCTGCTCGGACCAGACAAGCTGAAGTAGATAAATCCCGTACCACCAGGGGTGGGGTTACGTAGTGCAGAGTTAATAGCGGAAACGGAAGGTTTTTATTGTTGCTGCACATGAATAATGCTTGCTAACTAGAAATTACCAAGCACACATACTGAAAAATTGTGTGAACTCGAAATTCAGATTCTGTGATAAATATCCAATAACAATTGACCATCTTGTATCAGGTTGCACGGTGTTAACACACACTGAATATAAAACTCGGCATGATAGTTTGGGCCAATATCTGCACTGGAAAATACGAACATCTACGGGGAGGAAGAAATTGGTATGAACATCACTCAGACCCGGTTACAGGGAGAGATATGACCTGTAACAATTTTATATGACTTTACAATAGACACCAGACAGAACAATAAACGCTATTCACCGAGATATTGTGATCAAAGACCCCCAAAACAGAATGTGCTTTCTCATTGACATGGCAATCTCTGCAGACTTTAATGTATTTTTAGAGATCTTCAAAAACTATCAAAATACCAGAATCTTGAAGTAGAAATCTCCAAAATGTGGCACATAAGAACACTGATAATTCCAGTTGTAGTTGGAGCCCTCGGTTTGATTGGAAAGGTCCCGATAGACTCATTGAAGGGATTCCTGGTATCCCATGTCTTAAAGAAATACAAAAAATAGTACTCACAAGTACAGCTTACAATTTACAAAAAGCTTTATCTATGTAAAATCTGTGATCTTAAGATTTTTTTTTACAAAAATGATCATGAAACCATTTCTGAGCTTAGGTCTCTGGTTGGGACCCGGAAGGAAATGAAAGATAATAATAATAATAATAATAATAATAATAATAATAATAATAATAATAGAAAACTGTTTACATCTAAAAATCTAACACTGATTTATCTTGCTTCTGAAGAGTGGATTCATTTCTGCGTAACTCAAGAGAGAAGACATTAAAGTTTATATAAATATATATATATATATATATATATATATATATATATATATATATATATGTGTGTGTGTGTGTGTGTGTGTGTGTGTGTGTGTGTGTGTAGTACAGGTAACAGGTACGTTGGTATATAATCCACGTGGATCCTAGTAATAACAAATATTACTCATGCTGGGGTAATTTTGTTTTTTTATCGTAATATATATATATATATATATATATATATATATATATATATATATACGTAATGTATAAGGGGTACGTCAGTTTTAGTTTTAATAAACTAAATCGAACATATTAGAGAGAAAATTTAAGAACAAAATTCCATTAATCATTTTGTGTCGGGTCGCTGATCGATGGTAGTTAAATGAAGCTGAAATGCGATCAATAAAAGAAACAGACTCCATCAGTTTGAAAGAGTTTTTTTTTATACAGACGATATAGAATAGAATATTTTGCGGAGTGAATATTTTACAAGGTTTAACATATATAAATGCAAAATCTAAAAAGTTATAAAACTTTAATGTTCGGTTTAATACAAAGATTACAATCCATGTTTTATGGATTCAATGCATAAAAATAATTTGTTGAAGGTCACTATGGAAAATAACCTTTAGCTTTGGAAAAAGTTTTCTCATAAAATACTAAAAGCATAAACTTTGATACATAATGTTTTTCTAGAGTCATTTGTTGAAAAGAACATGATTTGTTACATTCTTTTTCATAATCAGATCAATGATAACGTAAAAAACTCATTTAGTTTCGACAACAAAACGATACAATGAGTACATTGCTCGATATAGAATACATACCACGAACTTATAGGTCTATATGTTGTTTTTATACCTTACTTTTTGTCACATCCAATAGCTTCCTTGAGGATTTCTTTTAAAATTCGTTAAAGTTCTCTTCTTTCAATCGAACTGGTCTACTCTCGCTCTACCTAGATTAGAATGTCTGTCTTGAGGGAATAAAAAAAACTTGGCAGCTGCAACCAGCGTTTGTATACACTAATCTACGCCTCATAGGGACATACTGACGTTGGAATGTTGAAGCTCTAAATCTCGTGTGTCTTTTTTTTTTCCTTTTCAAAGTAGAAGCTTCTAAATTTGATGTGTATACTTGTGTAAATATTAGACAAAGCCTATGAAGTGAAATGTTAAACAGAACAATGATAAAAACAATTAGTTAATAATAATATGACGTCAGCAAAGACCCAGAAAATGTGACATCTTGTTTTACCTGCTTAGAATAATTATATTCCATGAAAACTTCTGGATATAATAACCGAAACATAAAAAAATGTATCAATTATTTTTTTTTTTTTATTTATGGAAACATTTTTCGTGTCATAATGAAAATCGCATCTGTTGTGAAATGTTCCGAATGTTCAGAAGAGATAATTAATCAGCTCATGGTTAACATGTATAGCCATGATTAGCGGCAGTTAAAGCGGGAAATAACTACAGAATTACATCAAAACTCGGACTGCTCTTATATGCATTTACTGATATTTACGCATTTTTTATACTTGGATTATCCAGTAATCGTAACGAATATTGAGAGTAGAAATATTTGTAATGACTAAATGAATATGTTATATACCGTACCTATAAACACATATGGGTATATCCGAATCCTCATAAATACGTTGGACACTATTATAGGTGGGGGTAATATACTGTCTAATTACTTCACTACTAGCAGTGGTTTACCTACTTCACGCCGCTGGCGAGTATTGTATTTTATCGATGTTATAAAGATTACCATTTCATTTCTAACCTCCGTTTTGGTTATTCCTCATTCAGTAACCATTTCTAGGTTACAACAGAATAAAAACTGTACACTTAGCTATGTTTAGCTTACGTTTCCTGTTTGAGAAGTTTGTCTCTTCCTGTAATATAGACTATTAGTATTTGTTTATATTTTGCGTGCAACTGCTCGTGTGTGCGTGTGTGTGAGCTTTGAAGTTTAACGTGTTGAATCCTGAAAACACTTTACTATACAAGTAGAGTACTGAACTCTTGCGTGATATCTTTCCTTCCATATGGCGGTGAATGCTGAAAATCTCCTCACAGATGAAGAAGAGACTTGAAGCAACAGAAATTTGGTTCTGAATTTTTTTTAATAATTTAATCTTTGCTTCTTTAAGTCTAAAATTAGCTGTTATGTTTGCGGCACAACTACAAGAACTTCACTTCTTGCTCTTTGTTAATACAAAACCGCACAGTAACATCTACATTGAGTGGCTCTTAGGCCTTGTAGTGAGTGAACATTTTTTTGTAAAAAATGAAAAGTTACTGAGAATACTATGAACTGAATATGTGAGCAACGACGAAGTTTTAGTGAAAATGGAAACAAAAAGGACACTTATATTTACATCAGGAAGAGATAGTTGAAATTTCTAGAGGATATCATGAAGATAGAGAACATGGAAAATTTGATACTCACAAGACAAATTGAAGGCCAGAGGCGACAGAAGAAAACAACGCCTAAGCTGCTTAGTAAATAAATGGCGGAACAAGGTTTAGGAGAAATAACAAAAACAGACAATTTATTAAGAGAAACAGAGAAGAGGAAATTGTTGAGAGAAAATGTTTGATAGTCAACGTCCTGAAGGGACAAAGAAGAAGAAGAAAAAGAAGAACTAAACCTACAATGAATCTTGAAAACACCTTTGAAGATTCGAAATTATGGTGAGCCTATCATCAGTAAAGTCATTTAATTTTTGTCATCCGCTTCAGATCAAATAATAATAATAATAATAATAATAATGATAATGATAATAACAATAATGATAATCGCCAAAATAAGGTATTCCAAACGGACCTCAACGAGTTTTACAGGGAAATTTGAGAAGCAGTTATAGAAGTCAAAAATACACCATCTATTGAAGAAGGGCGAAAACAATTGGGAGAAGATTTGGAGCAGCCCATATGAATGCCGAATGGCTCAAACAAGAAGAAGAAAGAATGAAGGCTAAACCTCTACAAGAATGATAAATATAACAAAGAATTATATTAGGCAAGTTCTAACGAAATCAAAAAAACAAAAAAAAAACAAAAAAAAACCCCAAAAAACCCCCCAAAAAATACGGAAATTGCCAGGAAATAATTTAGGAAAATGATTATTTTCTTATAGAAATGATTACTTTCTTATCGAATACTTAGTTCCTCTGTCTGTTTTTATTCTTTGGTTAAAAAAAGATGTAACATGCTAATATTTCATACCTTTTTTTAATCAAAGAATTAAAACAGAAAGAAAAAACAAGTATTTGTATCTGTCTATATTTATGAGGTATTATGTACACTATTTACATTATTCGGTCAATTGTCTTCATCTTTGTTGCCATATTTATCACAACGTTACGGCCTTCTTCAGGTAGTTGGAATGTCGAACTGAACACTTTATTTCGCTCGCTGGGGTAGACTGTTCTAGTTCCAAGTGCCATGTCTAAGAGGTACCGGAGAAAAGCAACAATAACAACCGAAATAAAAATATGGGCTCTGGTAGAAAACATATTATGATAAGAGCAAAAATTCCACTGGTTGCTGAAGACATTAAGTTTATACGACCCAGAAATTCATACACAGATGTCTTTAATGACACATGACACAGTAGATAAAGACATTGGTTAGACACAGTGACAGGATCCAAAGAGTTGTGAGTTCAATACCTGGTTAAGGCAGTGGAGAACTTGGAGAGGTGACTTAACAGGAGATAACTGATAACTGACATCCATTAGACATGGCACGTGGAACTAGAACAGTCTACACCAGTGAGCGAAATAAAGTGTTCAGTTCGACATTCCAACCACCTGAAGAAGGCCGGAGCGTACAACGGCCGAAACGTTATGATAAATATGACAACAAAGATGAGGACAATAGTCCGAATAATGTAAATAGTGTACAAGCATTTGTAAAGTATTAATTAATATTAATATTTGCCATCGTTAGCCGGTTTGTGAGTTCAAGTTAAGTTTTGATGTCTTAAGCTAGGTAGACATGCGCATTTTTTATTTATATTTTAAATCTCGATAACCAGAATTCTATTGGAACAAGCAATATACATGCAGAAAGGCGTATATCTATATTCCATTGACTCTGCAAAACCATTTCATAAAGTATGACTCGAAGAACTAGCTGAACAGCTAAGAAAGGTTGACTTATTTGCGAAAGCTATTGGAATAATCTGGAACATTTACGGGAGGAAACCGCCTGCATACGTCGTCTACTCATCAGATTTATTCAACCTATACAGCGAGGCGACCCCAACCAAACTAGACGTCTTTTTTATCGTTAGGCACAATCTTAAGATACATCGGATAACAACGTTGTGTTGACAGACACAGGAAGAAAATTGCTGGAACCCCTAGTCAAGGTGGTAAAGGAAATCAGGAAGAAAGGACACACCATTAATTGTAAGAAGACAGTGGCTTGTAAGAGAAATCGTCCAAGACGCGATCAGCACAACTGACTAATTGAAGTTAAGAGTTTTTCAAGTTGTTAATATTTTCTCTTTTGTTGTGAGTTCAATATGAAGTCCTTTTTCAATAGGAGTTGCGAACTAAGTTTATGTGAACGGTTTGATTTAACATTAACAACTTGAAAAACTCGTAAAGAAATAATCAGTGATTATACCAAAGATAGACGCATTTATTTCACATGCGACTATCAAAATCATAAGCGGAATCATTATTAAAAAATTATAATCCTAAGTAAAATCTTTTACGTTTTAAGCAAGACGAAAGCCATAATTCTGTTCCACTTGATTTAGTCATCTGTGCACCAATCACAAATATTTATTCCTTTGGAACCTTTAAAAGTCTTATCATACGCTATGTTTTCTTCAAAGCAATTAACTTGTCTTCAGTAATGTTGGCTCCTGTTGGACCGAAAACTAAATTCACGGCCATAAATTCGACAGGAAGAGCTTTAGTCAACATTTTCAAGTTGTCACCCGTACAGAGGGAATTTTTGTTTTTATTTGAAATACTAATGGGTCATAGAGACGTTTTTTTTTTAATTACCGAAGAAAAATTGTACGAATATTTGGTGGCATAACAAATGTAAACATTTTATTTATCCTGAAATGTGTTTTACAGAATGAATTGACCACCACGACTAGCTCCACAAAGCAACCACAGCATCACATCTCATATACATACAAAGGAACCATGCAGCAAAGTAATAATAATAATAATAATTATTATTATTATTATTAATGATCATTTAGTTTTTTAATAGCTTTCAAGTTTCGATAAGTAATGCAGGAATGAGAAAGTACTTGAGAAGTTTTTGACCAATAATTTGTTGGGTCACATGATAACATCGAAATTACTGAGGACAAGAGAATTTAAAAAAAAGAGTTTAACCGCCAGCCATGAAGTCAATCCAAAAGTTAAAAATTCGTTATTTGACAATCATATATATATATATATATATATATATATATATATATATATATATATATGCATGATACATATAGTACGGTGCTTCTGCTATTTATCAAGAGCTCCTTGATAAAATCCAAAGAAGAAGCAGCAATATTATTGGTCCTGATCTGCTGTCTCGGCTTCAGTCACTTTCCCACCGAAAAGTAAAGTTGCCTACTTGTATGTTTTTTATAAATACTTTCTAAGTAATTTTTAGAATAAGCTCTTTGCTTTTTAAATTTAATCGCAGTACTAACCTGCCGACAAGGTCTCATCAATTTACAGTTCCATTGGTTAGATGTAAACGTAAATTCTATGCTAAGAGTTTCTTTTTCCACACTTCTCGCCTGAGGAACTCCATTCCGACTCCATACTTTCCATCCAATTTTAATCTTCAAAAATTTAAATTAAATGTCAATCGCTATCTACTATTCTCCTGATCACCTATCTTTTGTTCTCTTCCCTTAATAATGTTTCTGTTTTCTAATTCTAACCCACCAAATAACCCCTTGTGTCTTAGTGGCTTTTCTGCCTTGCCTTGGTTGAAGTCGATTAAAAATGAAATTATATATATATATATATATATACAAACCTGCATGAACAACATGGAAAAAATTATTAGCTCCCATAATAGTAAAATTTTAAATGAATTTTATAATCAACTTCAAAAAGATCCTAATACAAGCCCAAAGACCAAATCTACCTGTAACTGCAGGGAAGGATCTGTCTGTCCAGTAGAAGGAGTATGTTTGTCCAAAAACATAGTATACGAAGCTACGATTTTCCCCAAAGAAAATACTGAACACAAGAAGATCTACATAGGTATTTCTGCAGGAAGTTGGAAACAACGATTTTACAACCATCGCCAATCCTTTTATAATGAAGCAAAAAAACACCAAACTGCACTTTCAAAGCACTATTGGGAGTTATTGGAAAACAAATTAACCCCACAAATAGAATGGAAAATCGTCTCAAAAGCCAAAACTCCGATTAATTTCAGAGACCGATGCAATTTGTGCATTATGGAAAAAATACTAATTATAAAACATAAGGATCCGGACATACTATTGAACAGACATAATGAGTTGATTTGTAAATGTAGGCATAAAAATCACCTCATTTTAAAAAAGTATGTGTAGATATATAAATAGAAAATATAAATTGTTTTAAATGAATATATGAAAATACTGACACTGTGCTCTTTGATAAATGTGTTGGAACTTACATTTTTTTAATTTTTTTAATTTTTTTTTTTTTTTATGTGAACTTATTTAGATATATATATATGAACATTATAGATAAGGGTAACTATGTATTTATATTGTGGACACATATGTATGTGAACATTATGGATTATGTGAACATTATAGATAAGGGTAACTATGTATTTATATTGTGGACACATATGTATGGTAGTATGGATATATATGTATAAATAGATATGCACGTGTGTGAGTATAGATATACTAATATGAAGCATGTTTGAATACTGAATATTTTTTTTTTTTTTTTTTTAACGTGTATGCTGCATGGGTGTGGATGTATATGTATAAATGTTTTTATGTTTGTTTTGTATGTATATGTATATTATATATGTATGTACGAGTATATGTGTGTGTACATGTACTTAAACATGTGTGTTTTTATAGTTTTAAACTACTTGTAATCTATATATGTATATAGACGTAATTACCTTAGAATTTATATTTGGTAAATGTACATATGTATATGTATATATATATATATATATATATATATATATATATATATATATATGTATATATGTATTCTTTTTATATTTTGTTTTGTATGTAGGGTTTTGTGCTTATATATGAATGTATATCTATTTAAGGGTGTGTATGTGTATATGAGTATGTCTCTCTCTCTCTATATATATATATATATACGGATGATTAAATGGTTAGATTAATTTTTTGATATATAGATTGGTATATGGATATATGAATTGTATATGTATGTATATGTGTATATATATGTGTGGATGTATATATGTGTGTGTGTATGTATAAGGGTATATATATATATATATATGTATGTGTGTGTGTGTATGTATATATGTGCGTACGTACATGAATTGTTTTTAAAGGAAATATTGGGTCTTCTTTTGTAATATTCTATAGTTTAAATTTTGTTTTCTTCTGAAGGGAGTTTCATTTCTAAGTTGATAATTTAAATTTAAATATACCATTCTTTGACTATTAATAATAGTAATAATATTCGCTAAATTCCTTTAAAATGAAACATTTCCGAAATCACACTGATAAAATTAAATTTTAACTGTGAAATCTATATATATTTTGAAATATAGATAAAGATTGTAAAATGTATATATAGTTTATGTACTAGGATAAATGAATTTTTGTGTAAATTATCTCAAATGTTTTTTTTTTTTTTTTTTTTTTTACTTGTTAATGATCGTATGTATGTAGGGATTCACATGAATACATTTGTGAGGCATATATGGATAAATGAAAATTAACATTACCCTCAAATTCTATTAAATAATGAAACCTAATCTTTAATTTAGTTTACCAATATAATAAATAAATTACATTCATAAATTAATTTTAAATATTAAAATAGATGTTATATATATATATATATATATATATATATATATTTTTTTTTTTTTTTTTTTATTCTGGAAATACAATTAGTCGGGTGAATAAACTATTAAGATTTTAAATATTTCTTTATGTCCTAGATAAATATGTTTATTACAATAATAGTTATATTTAGTCCTGAAACTATTTACTTAAAAAATTAAACATTTAAGTTAATAACAAAATTTTTTTTCAGACATCGAATTTTCTATCAAACATTGTAAACTATCTTTTACATAATTTTGTTAAAACAAAATTATAACAACTCCATCTCTCTTTCCCCCTCCCCCTCCCCCCTATCTCTCTCTTTACCGTAAGATTCACTTGTATACATTTTCTACAATTCATTTCCGTTTTATTAACCATCTAAAGAGGTCAAGTTTTCTGTCACTCCTCCTACTCCAATATAAAACATACTTAAGAGAGATATAAAATTAACCCCTCCCTATACTTTATATTGTCTGGTTAACTACCACTCTCAACCCCCTCTATTAAATTACAAAAATTACACTACACACCAATTTCTAATCCCATTTTTTTTCTCAATTCGTTGTTGGAAGATTTACCTGATGATCCTGAATCCTTAAAAAAGGATTTAGGTGAAATAAATTATCGTAATGGTACATTAAAGTGGTTTGTTTTTCATTACATATATATATATATATATATATATATATATATATATATATATATATATATATATATATATATGAGAGAGAGAGAGAGAGAGAGAGAGAGAGAGAGAGAGAGAGAGAGAAAGAAAGAGAGAGAGAGACGTTCTAGTTGTCTGCAGATCACAAGATCATGAATGTCGAGTAACGACTCGGGTTGTCCTTTATTAATCATTGACGCTGTGAAGCGTTTTTTCTATGTGTAGATAATCTGGGCGTTGAGTACCTTCCTTTACTGAATAAGTAGAATCTTGCTTTTTGGTTTTTCCTTCTTTTTCTTTTCTTGTTCAGGATTTTTCTTGTTTAAGGTGTTAGGTCCTCTGGCAATTTGTCTGTTGGTCATATATATATATATATATATATATATATATATATATATATATATATATATGGTTGGATTGATGTGAGTTTGTGACCCTGGGTTTCACGCTTTTGACGATCGCAAAAGCGTGAAACCCAGAGTCACAAACTCACATCAATCCAACCATATATGTTAGCTCTATCTCTGATATTGAGCGCTTTCTAATAACTACCGCGCATATAATATATAAATAATTATATATATATATATATTTATATACACACACTTTTCACACACACACACGCACACACACACACACACACACACACACACACACACACACACACACATATATATATATAAATATATATTCATTTTTATATATAAAATCTATCTAACTGTTGACGTTATACTGTCATTATATCTGCTTCTTCTATGTGCCGTGTTCTTTAGGGACATTGGAGATCATGGCTCGCCACAATTTCCTATCCTTTCTAGATCTTAATAAATGTTGTGGATCCTAAACCACGTAGGATTTAAGAGATGGTAAACAGAAAAAAAATTTTTTAGTTGAGATTTTACTTCAAAATATCAGAATTAATAAAAAATAGTAAACAGAGAAACATATCAACAATATTTTATTTGTGCATATCTACGTTTCGACTGTTGTACGCTCTGGCCTTCTTCAGGTGGTTGGAATGTCGAACTGAACCCTTTATTTCGCTCACTTGTGTAGACTGTTCTAGTCCCATATTTTACGTTTTTAATAACAATTCTTTCATTATATTTGATGGTTCCAACGAAAAACCCCAGAATGAAATATATCATTTATTTCTATTTTTGTTATTAGGATAATGACAATTTGCTGCATCGAAACTCTTAAAATAGTCTTAAAACACAAAAGATTTGTTTTAGACTTGAGGTCACAATCCAGTTTTCATGTGATTGTCTGCAATTTTCTCTAAAGTATATACAATAAAAAATTTTATTGATATTAATTAAAAATTCTTTGCAGTGAAAAGGGAAGACTTGTGTTCAATTATCTGGTTATATCATGGAGTCATTATTATCGCATTGAAGTACGAATCAGACGCAGTAACGACCGAGAAAAATGCAAACCGTAATCGTTTAATTTGTTTTTGCCACGAGTCACGTTTTATTTATTTCTGATAATGAACAGTTTAATTTCATGTTCAAGTCTGCTTCACCAAAATGAAAACGAGAATCAAAGGACAGACGTTCGGGCTCAGCGTATTCAAAAGCGAGGGGAATGCAATTCCTAAAAAAGTCAGCTGTGTCGTTCGAGACAATTTTTCTCTCCAGAATCTATCATACAAGTTCATGCTTAGAATATTGCTGTCACATATTGTCCGTTGCCCCTGCTATTTAGCTGGAGCTCCTTGATAAAAGCCAAAGAAGAATCAGCAATATTATTAGTCCTGACCTGGCGTCTCAGCTTCAGTCAGTTTTCCACCGCTCTGTGCCTTCTCTATAAATATTTTCATGGTAATTTTTCGGTTGAGCTCCTCGTTAGGTGGACAGTGGTGTCAGGTCCCTGGTGGATGCCGGGTGCCTTTCGTTTTGAGTTGTGAATTTTGTATTTGTTGTTATGTGTGTTTGAATGAATGCATGCGATGAACGAATGTTTTATATTATTAAAGTCCCCCACTGGTTTCGTCCAGTTAACTGATATTTCTGCTACATTTAAGGATTGTTTTATTACATTATTTTATTTGGTTTCTTGTAAATACTTTTGTTTTCATATTGTAAATACTCATTGGTGCTAGTTTTTAAAATGTTTTATTCCCCTCCCCGCAGAAACAATGAAGTGTACATATGAGGACTAGTTAGGATTTTCATAGAGACAATGAGGTATTATGGTGAATGTAGTAAGAAGGTAAGTAGTAATGTGTTGTTTTGGTGTTAGGAATATTGTGGTATGTTTGGGTCAGTGTTTGTGGACAGCTAAGTTTAAAGTTCAGACAGAAGAAGACCGTCTTTTTCCACATTCCCCATTTTGGCTTTGTGTCGTATTTCGTAAATATTTACAAATAAATATCGCTCTTCTCTATGATACCTAGATTTCTTAATTTAAGTGCAGTACTAGATTGGCGCCGAGAATTCATCAATTTACAGTTGAGTTGATTAGAGGTAACCGTAAATTCTATGCTAACAGTTTATTTTCTCGTCCGTTGAACACCCTACCGGCTCCATGCTTTCCAGCAAACTTTAATCTGCAAAAATTGCAATATCAATCGATATCAATTGTCCTGATTACTCTTTCCTGCTTATTATTAATGTTTCTGTTCTTAATTATTCCGCACCATGTAACCCCTTTGTGTCTTAGTGGCTTTACTGAATTACATGGGGTGATACCGATTAAAAAAATGAAAAAAAGACTCTTTACTTTCTTTCTGGCAAATTAGTACAATAGTGCTTACTAAAAATCTTTAACGTAAAAGTATTCGTGTTTATTAAGCGAAGCACAATCTTCCCACCAACACTTCTTTTAATTTGATCATGTACTGTATTAGTCGATGCTTGCTAAACGCTTAAGGAGACCATATATTGAATATGAGCACTGTTAGGCAGTGGATAATGACTTTCAACAGTGGCCATAGTATGGCATGCCACGTTTCTGAGTGGACAACGAACTCAAATGAAAAGCTCTGGTTCATTGCTGTCAATTTTTTATAAGTTCCTTTTTGTGTTCATAAATAGGATCTTATACATAACAATTTGCAACTTCGATTTAAAGACGGCCATATTTATTAAAAGAGAACGTAACTTAGACGGAAAATTCTTCAGTGCGCCGCTATAGAATCTTACCAAAATATAAATCTGTGCCTTGGAATTTTTAAAATATCTCCTTTCCTAAAAGATATACCTATTTCTAAAGCCGTCATACGTAACTATCATTTTATAAAATGAAAAAAAAGAAAAAGAAAACGTTTAAATTCAAAACTATTATTTAAAATATATAAATACATAGATTAATTTCTCAAACCCTAATAAAAAATAAATAATTACATTATAAAAATTAAAAAACAACAATAATAATAACATTTACATGGTTTCGTTTAAAAGACATTACATTATATCACTTAGCATCGTCCATAGTTGAAGTTGACTTTCAATTACCATGACATATATTTATGAGCGTTCTTAAATTTAAAAGTTTTAAAAAACTACCGACATTTTTACTTCTGTCTATAAATACTTGTTGCAAAATAAAATAATTACATTTGACTCGATAAAGTCCATCACGCGTTGACTAAGACTTTTTTTCCTTTTCTCTTTATTTATATTGTCCCGTCATATGTGCGTGTGTGTGATAAATGATGGGAAATAGCCGACAAAGTATGTAAAATGCAATAAAATCAATTAAAAACCAACTGGATCTTGATGCTGTTCTGCGTATTTAAGTTTCGCTATATACGTAATCATTTACAAAATACAATGGAAAGCTCTAAGGAAAATGTGGCATACCTACGGATGATAATGGTTATGTCCCCATTCACATAAATACAGTAGTAAATACTGTATGTTGGTCAGCAGTTGGAGATTCGTCTCCAGCTGTGTTGCTCAAACAGGATCCCCGGGCGAGGCTATGTCGAAGGGTAGATTCTCATCTCGGGAAACAGCTGCCTGACCCCGTTTTAGACGGGGTGTACGGGGAATTTTTGGCCGAGCCTACCGACACGGACACACCACATTAAATTCGGCCTTGTGCTACATCTGACCGTGTGGTGCGATTGGTAGATATCCTGTAGTTGGAGATTCGTCTCCAGCTGTGCTAGTCAACCTCTCTGCCTCCGGGTGGAGTGGTTCCGCAGACGTGGCTGTCGAAGACTAGTCTCGGGAAACAGCTACCCGATCTCGTTTTAAATGCGGTCTATGGGGAATTTTTGGTCGAGCCTACGGGCTCGGATACTCTACATTAAATTCGGCCTTGTGCCACATCTGACAGCGTGGGGTGGTTGGTAGATATCCTGCAGTTGAAGATTCATTGTGGAATTCACTTGACTCACTTCTAGAAGTTGACTACTTCTTCTACGCGCCGCTGGCGAATCTTATATGTGTTGTTCGTATCCTAAGTATTATCGTTCATTATCAGCCTTCGTGTGATTATTCTATTCAGTAACCTTCCCTAGGTTACAACAGAAAAGTTAATGGAAAAATTGTGAATTTGTTAACGTTAATAATTTTTTGTTTACTATTTACTGTTATAATGTTTCAAATCGATTGCAGCTTTTTCAGTAGTAAGGTTTCTATAGTAATGGGTTTTCCCTAGACTTTTCAGTTGTATTTTGAAAATGCTCATTTGCAATAGCAAAGCATCAACATGGAATTAGAAAAAATATATACATTTATCTAGTTTTAATTCTATTTTTCTTTCTCTCTCTCTCTCTCTCTCTCTCTTTATATATATATATATATATATATATATATATATATATATATATATAAGAAAGGTTATATATATATATATATATATATATATAAATAACCTTTCTTTTAAACATCTTTCATTAAATACAGCAGACAGATTTAATTTTTTTTTTATTTTTTTTTTCCAGCATCCTTACGTTTTTTTGTTTACACTGCCCAGTACAAGACTGTCTTTCTTGTCACAAATCAATTACTTATATCGGACATACTACCACCTCCTTGAGTAGAGGCCTCACGTGTCAATTATCAGATCAAATTGCTATAAAAAAAACAAAAAAAAACAAACCCTCTACCAACCCACAATTTACAAAAACGCTTAAGAAAAATCCTGGTCGAAAACAGTAAAATTCTATACAAATCACAACAGAAACATCCCGCTATTAGAGGGGCACTGTATATCAAGCATCTCCCCCCTACTATCAACCTCACATTATTTAAAAGTGGAAACGGAATGTTAAATAATTTTAAAAATAAAAAGATGGTCATGCAAATTCCGTTGCCAAACGCCCCTGAAAATGGTTAAAGAAGTGCCCGAAAGCGCTTCGGTCAATGAAAATTATGGAAAATTCCTGTACTCCTTTGCTCCTACAAAATGGAAAAACGTAAGGATGCTGGAAAAACTAAATAAAAAAATAATCTTCCGTGTTTGTCATATTTAATGTAAGATTAGCTATCTATCTATCTATCTATCTATCTATCTATATATATATATATATATATATATATATATATATATATATATATATGCACACAGATTTATGGAAAATATTAACCGCAATATTATCTTAATTAAAAACAATAATTTATTTAGATAGCAATTATCAGCTCATTTGTCTTTAATAAAACAATCTAATTCGTGAATGGATAAAAAAATAAGAGATGATTGATATTATTTATTTTATTTCCACAATTACCAATACGATATTTCTTGACTGTAATTTTGAATCAGTCTTCGATGCTAGCCTGTGTATTTTGACAGCATTCATTCATTAATGCATTTATTATACCATATACGATTATTTAGTATATGGTAGTTATTATGTCATATTCATTGTAAAAATTGACTTACAAATTTGCTGGTATCATAAATTTCGCAAAAAATGTTTATATTGCCACGAGGATTTTGAATGTATTAACCATCTGACTTTAATTTTGTAATTAAATTAAAAACATTAGTTCCATTTCATCCTCAAGCGAATTTTGGACTCCAAAATACGCCTGAGGATGAAATGGAACTAATGTTTTTAATTTAATTACAAAATTAAATTGGAAGCTTTTAGCATCCATTTTTGAAACATGGTTATTACTGTGTAGCGAAAAAACATATTTTAAATCAGTTAATTTATAATATTAATGCTCTATAAATTTACATTGAGCACTATTTTGTAAAAATAAAAATACCAATAAGAACACCGGATTATATATCTTACTGTCCTATCTTTATATATATATATATATATATATATATATATATATATATATATATATATATATATTGACCACTAATATTATTTATATAGTAATATATATATATATATATATATATATATATATATATATATATATATAGTAAACGTAACAAATCCATTGGTATATAATCCAAGTGGATTCTAGTAACATAAAATGTTAAAACTGATCCACAAAAAGAGCTCAATGTATTTATTAATGCAGAGCAATATAATTTGGATAATTATAAGTTCAGCACGTGTAACTTATTTTTAGAAGAAACGATTAGAAAAAATAAAATACTAGATATAAATAAAATACTAAATATAATAAAATCAATAATAAAATGCTAAATATAATAAAATCAAAGCCTGACTGAAACATTTAAATGGATAAATTCTGTATTAGTTTTTCGACAGGTTGATCTTTTTAGTTTTCATAGTTAAATTCTTCTTTCTGTGCACCCCACCCCCACCCCAATCCGTATAGACAACGACAGTCCACACCGGGGGTAATAAGACAGACTACCGATATCTTCGTTTACCGAAATAATAGGCTATTCGCCATATGAGGTAATTTTAGATTTTATTGTTTATATATATATGTATATATATATATATATATATATATGTGTGTGTGTGTATGTATGTACTAAAGACAACAAACATTTTGTATCAATTAATTTTAATGATCGACCTTTCGACAGAATTTCTTAAATAGGATATACCACAACCACATTCTCACGGAAACTCACCTGCCACATATGGGACCAGAGTGCCATCAGAGAACCCATTAATAAGTAATATAAGGATAATAGTAACATTAAACAGCTATTCACAAACAATATGAAAATGCAAGCAAAATCAAATAGTAAAAACTGACTTACGATCATTGCAGCAATATTCATACAACAAAAACAACCATCAATAAATAAAAACCATTATCATTTAAGACCCTATATCCTTAAATATATATATATATATATATATATATATATATATGTGTGTGTGTGTGTGTGTGTGTGTGTGTGTGTGTAAAACATAGGTTACACCTAGCGTACGTCACAACACAGTTTACCTATATCACAGCATTATTTGCATACGTCACAACACTCACTTATTCTATGAAACTCACTGTCTCTACCTCCCCCGATGATGACTTAAGAAAGTCGAAAACTTGGACGATATTTCTTGTAGTTTACTTCCGAAGTGAACTTCGGACAATTTCTGACGGAATTTCTTTCTAGTCTGAGAAGGATTATTCGTAATTTTGAAAAGTCGATGATTACATTTAATCGATACAAAACTCCCGTTGTTTGAATAATATTTGCCTTAGAGAACATATACTGCCTAAATACACAGAATACACACACACACACACACACGCACGCACATACACATGTGTTTGTGTATATACATATATATATATATATATATATATATATACGCTCGAAATCTTTCTGGAATCTGACATTACTATGTTCTTTTTTTCTCAATAAAATAATATAATTTTAGGAGATTACTGAATAAAAATGTAGTAGCCGATGTGTACACTGTAAAACCAATAAAGTTTGTTCTTTTTCCTGTAGTTTTCTTCATACTGCGACATTTTCTAACCTTCTTTTTTCCTTTCTATTTTCATTTATATTTTATATTTTCACTTATCAAAAACCCCAGGATGATTGTCTAGTGCACATATATACGAAATCTTATTCAGTCTAAATAAGCCCCATCATGTCGCCCCGTCGTTCGAGCGCATGCGCTTATAGAAGATCGAATTATGAAGTTTGCAACATCCAATCATCCTCTGCACCTAAAGTCCAAAGTGTGTTTCCTTATGTGTTTAATTTGCTGAAGTAAATAATTATTTTCTTCTGTATTAGCTTTGTAAAATAGGTTTTTCCTTCCTAAGCATTTTTTCTATTCTCGTTTCGTAGCATCAATGCAAGCAGCCAGCTTGCATTAAAATATATTTGGAGATTTTTTTTGACCCATCGAAAGCAGGTAAATACTGGTAATATTTGCATCTGTAGCCATACTAATATTCAGACACATAGATATACACACGCGAACACTGTGTCAGTCTCTTTTTGCCAACTCTCTCTCTCTCTCTCTATATATATATATATATATATATAGATAGATAAATAGATAGAAAGAAATATTAAAAAACAAGCTTGAAAACAGCTGTGCCTAAAAGCTATGATAACAAAAAAGTGCTCAATCCAAAATTCCAAAATCGAATATATAGCTCGCAATTCGAGTTTCGACCGCAAGGTCTCCTCAGGCAAGAGGAAGGATGTACAAGCCAGAAAACTACTCCAATATACCAGAACACCGGATATGAGAGTACCGGAAATGATGGGATAAATGTATGAGCATAAGAAGAGGGAAAACTATTTACCCGAGTTTTATATCACTCATCCGGGTTCATGGGTATCGAAAATATCTTAAATGCCTGCACCCAGACATAATCTTCTTTCTTTCTTTCAATAAAACACCTTTATCAGAATAAGTGGCAATAGCCAATTTCTCTTCCTGGCTCAGCCAGCAACAGTTACTACGAATTCTATCAGGTTTTATCTTCTTTATGAGGTTCCACCTCACACAAGGTCTTCTGCCGTACCTCTCTTTGTATTTCCAGACACAATCGACCAGCTTGGTGTCATTTCTATGATTTTTTTTCAATCTAAAAGACGAAAATCTCTTTTTGAATGGAATCACAGTACATCCAATGTATCTTTTCTTGAAACCATTCTTATCACTGACCTCAGCAATGTAAATGATGTCTTCCATGCAGCATTCCTCATCCAATGGACAATTATTTTTATTTTTGCAGTTACATATCTTTTCTTCTCTTCCACCTCTTTCCATTTCCAAAATTTTAACGTTATGATTACATTATCCAAGTTACCAGTGAAACTATAACTCAATTTCACCCCATTCCTATTAAACATCTTATCTTATAAAGAGTTTTTAGGAAAGTGTTTATCCAATAAGTTAAAAAATATCTTTTCAATTTTGGTCTTCACTACAAATTAAATGTGGTTAAGCATCATCGTATCCCTACTTCTGGTTTTAAATTTAGACTGGATCTGAGGTGTGAAAACCAATTTGGTAATATGCCCCATCCTCTCTCAATGCATTTTCATATTCTTTTTTCGTATAATTAAAAATCTTCCTTGTAGATGAAGTTTTTGAGATTCTATATTCATCCACTCTGTGGATGTGCCTAATAACGCCCACGAGGTGGTTTGGCTTTGTGTTTACATATTTGAGGACAGCATTCGGTTTCATATAAGGTGAAACAGTACCAGGTTAAATTCGTCCTCCAAGTATTGGACAATTTTCTTGTCCCCCTCAACCATAATTTTGAAGCCTAATTCCTAAAATGTCTTAAAAAAGCTTCTTTGGAATGGTGTCCTTCTATTATCGGGTACAGTCATCAGACCGTTGTCCTTGTATATTCCATGGCTGTCTATATGGACAGTTTTGTTAATTTTACTCAATATATAAATGCCCATATGCTCGGAAACTTCTGCCCCGTCAAGAGATCCTTAGGGAACGTCAAAGCCATTAGTACAGGATTTTTTTACCTATGTTTCTCCGCCATGAAATAACAGACACTTTCTATAGTGGAAAATAACTTCCATATGGTCTGGTTGAATAGATACAAATTGTTTGGCATAATTCAATGCTTCCGTGAGGCCGTTCTCGGTAATGGATGAGTAAAAATCACAAACATCATATTTAATGAAGACCTAACCATTCTTGTTATTAATTTTGTTGAATCAGATAATACACCCATTAGTGCCTTGTCACTGAATTACCTGCGTGGCTATCCTCAGCAAATCACAGACATTTTGAATAATAATAATAATGCGGCTGATAACCCGAGCTCCGTCTTTGTAGGGTTCAGTTCAATCAGTCATGTGCTATGCTTAGGCGATCATGTATCTTTCGATACATGACTGACGAGACAGATTTTTTCCCGCAGTAGGTCGCCATTTCTTTCATACATGGCTTCTCCTCCCCCTCCAGCTATGGGTAAATAGTTGGGGGGGAGAGAAGAAGATTAGTACCAAGGGTATTAGCACGTAAGTGAATGTAATGGATTCGACTGGAATTCGAACTCGGCTCTCCGATTCCTCAGTTCGTGTCGCTATCCATTACTCCACCGTGACTTCCCTGTAGGGCCAGTAAGGCGAAAACAGGGACAACTGTGGATGTCTTCTTTATGGTCTTTAACCGTAAGGAATGCTCGCATTTCATTAAGTGTACAAACTTTGTCGACAATGCCCATTCTATTTGTAATAACCTTCGCTTCTTTGTTAAGTATATTAACATAAGAATTGAGAGCTCTTCTATAAAGTTTAGTGACCCTCGTTCGCAACCTTTCTTTTGTAACCACCAGTGCTCATTAAATATATTTTTTGTTTTATCACCCATGACTAATATTTTCTTTGTATTTTTGATTTCATCATCCATCACCGATAATTTAATTTGGGAGCCGAATTTTGTGTTTCTAAACTGCAGGTTGTCCATAATGTTTAAAAGGTCTCTCTTGTAATCATGCAACTTCTCTACAAAGGGTGGGTACCTTCTAGTCCTAAAGTGGTATATATCTTTTATACGCCCTCTAATGTATTCGTTTAAAGCAAACAGAGCCATCCATCTCGTTCTACCGACAAAGGATTCGATCTTGTTCGACAGCGCAATCTTGTAACTATGCCTTCTGGGTATAGGGATGTTCTTCAATGAGCATTTAGTGTTGGATACTTGCATGGTAATAGGCATAGAAAGTAAAAGAACAAAACTGAGGTGGATATTCTAGAATACGTCGTGCAGCATTCAAACCATAAAATTAGGAAATTAAAAATCACAAGGTTAAAATTTTAAAGATGGAAGAAAGTGGAAGGGAAGAAAAGAAGATATGCAAATGCAAAAATAATTGTCCATTGGATGGGGAATGCTGCACAGAAAGCATCGTTTACATTGCTAAGGTCAGTGATAAGAATGGTTTCAAGAAAAATACATTGGATGTACTGAGGTTCCATTCAGAAAGAGATTTTATACTCATGCTTCATCTTTTAGGTTGGAAAATCATAGAAATAACACCAAGCGGTCTAGAAACCCAAAGATAGCTATGGTAGGAGCCTTGTATGAGTGGAACATCGTAAGGAAGGTGAAAACCTGACAAAATTCGCAGTAACTGTTGCTGGCTGTGTCAGGAAGAGAAATTGGCTATTGCCACTTATCCTGATAAAAGTGTTTTATTAAATGAAAGAAAGAAGATAGGTCTAGGTGCAGGCATTTAAAAAGATTTTTTTTAGGTATCTATGAACACTGATCAGTGATACAAAATCCGATAAATTTTTTTTCCCTCTCCTTATGCTCATATTTTTACCCCCCCATCATTTCCGGTACTCCCATTTCCGGTGCACTGGCATATTTCGAGTACATACATCCTCTTGCCTGAGGAGACTTTGCAGTCGAAATCCGTGTTTCAAGCTAGGCTGGAATTTTAGCCATTTCTTATACATATATATATATATATATATATATATATATATATATATATATATAGAAGTGAACATTGAAGTCAACACTTAGAGGCGACAGGCTGTTTCATGCTGGACACAATCGTCTGGCCTGACGACTGCGTTTAGCGTGAAAGAGCCTGTCGCCTCTAAGTGTTGACTTCAATGTTCACTTTTATATTTACACACGCTCTATCTCTGATATTGAGCACTTTATCCCATAAATACAGCACACCCTAAGAGTATATTTCTTCATATATATATATATATATATATATATATATATATATATATATATATATATATATAATTAAATGAAAGAATGAATAAATAAATACAAATTCAACAGCAACAACATTTACTGCTTTTCGACAATTAATTACATCACTTAGCTTCCATAGTTTACCTTTACTTACACAGTATGGTTTAAGAATATTTTAGAGCGTTATCAAATTGAAAATTTGAAAAATTAACGATATTTTTCTTACATGTTATTTCCCTATATAAATACAAACTACAAAATAAAATCTCCACATTTACATTGATACAGTTCAGCCGGGATAAAAACGTATTGGTAAATAAAAGTTTACTTTGTCTTTTATTTATATAAGACTACAATTACTAAAAAAAAATAGCAGCGGCCATTCGACTAGCAAAGCCTTGAGAATAAGCAACCCTCAGTGTACCAGCAATACAATATGACCAGAATTTATTGTTTTTTTCTCCACAATGTTGGAATATTAGATTCATGCAGATGCACCTTCTCCCAAATCTTGGAGCCTCTAAATATATTTTACTGTTTCTGGCAGGGTTAGTCTGATTTTAGTCAGTTAGGTCGAGGTCAAGTTAGAAAGTAACCGTAACTTCTGAATTCGATAAAAAATATATTGAATTTTCTTTTTCTTCTTCATTTCCCTCGAAGATATTCCTACTTTAACAGCTTTTATGCTGATAAAACAAATTGATCTTTTTTTTTCTTAAAGGGGACCATTAATTCAATGATAAATTTACACATATATTAAACTGACATTTATATGAATGAAAATAACATTTTTTGCATTATCTTCTTATTTTGATATTTTGAGCGTTTTTGTGTTGAGAACAATATATAAAATATATTCTGTAAATAAACGATAAAACATTTACTTTCATAGAAACAAACATAGAAGTGATTCGTATCAAAGTTAAGTGAAAAATTAGTTTCTTGAGCTCGCTATATCAAAGTAAAATTGGTTGACGTTACTGTTGTAACCTAGAAAAGGATAGTGAATGAGGAATAACCAAAATGGAGGTTGGAAATGAAATGGTAATCAACATGAACAAAATAATACTCGCCAGCGGCGTGAAGTAGGTAAACCACTGCTATTGGTGGACTACTTAGACAGCATATTATACTCACTTACAATAGTGTCCAACGTATTTATGAAGATTGGGACATATCCATTAGTGTTCATGGGTACGATACAATACAATCACATAACCTGTATTGCACCTGATTTAACAAAGAATAGGTTTTGTTGTGAGGCCTTTAATTTAAAAGTTAGAAGTCATTCAAATTTCTGAACAGGACAATGGAGGCCATAATTTTGATTTCAGCCATTTCAATTCCAGCAGTAATCCTTTCATGATATTTCCTCAGAATATTTCTTCATATCCTAGAACATTTTAAATAGGAAATGGGTTTTGGGATTCTTTCACTTCTACAACGGTCTCTTCATGCGTCCGAAAATTCGTACGTAAACCGAAAACTACATTGATAAACCCTGTCAAAAAGGCCTTCTTTATTTAATGTTTCTTCTGGGGTAAATTTTGTTCTTGTTGATTTTTTTTTAAAGTTTGACGCCATTCTCTGCTTTGGCCCCGGAACATAATTGCAATTGAATAATATAATTAGTGAAATAAGATGTTCTTACCTATATAATAAATGTCAATGTCTATGTGTCACTGTATCTCTTTTTTTTTCAATTTTACTCCTCGAGGCTGTAACCTAACATATCATACAATTTTTTTGGAATCAGACCGAGTCAGTGAGCAAACTAAAACCATTCCAGGCTGGATCCGTACCCGAAATCCTGAAATTTTGGTTTCTCAAGTCTTCATTACTGAGATTGACTTCGGCGATTTTTTACGACGATTTTTTTTGCAAAATAAGAATTTTTATAACTTGGCTATAAATTTGGGAATAATCGAAATTAACTGCGCAATCCAGCGAAAGTCACCCATGAAATAAAAATAATTGTTTGTACGAAAAGTAAGTACCTACGTATATCAAACTGTCTTTAAATTAGTTGGCGACAGAAGAATTATCGTTGAATTTTTAATTGGTAAATTTAAATATTAATGCAATACTTAAATGCAATGATCAATTTTGAGTTCTTCTGTAGTTTATTGTTGCCTATCACATCTACTCCTCTCTGTGATGAAAGCCCAAACCAAAGGAGCTAGCTTAAACGCCGCCCGATAGAGCGACTTTTAAGCGTGTTATAAATATATCTATAAACATAACTATCTTCATAGTCAAGGTAGTATTATACCGTCATCCCCGATTATTCTCCAGTCACGAGGAACAGTTACACTTCCAATAAGTCTCCATGCTTTGAACATTTACTGGGTCTCAAGTTTACTTCAGAACTCAAATGGATATACGATGCATTGGTAAAGATGCTTAAAATGGCTGACTACAGGAAGTATATCGATCCTTCTGTCATTCTTACTTTTTTTAAAAGCGTCATATTAAACCGAAAATGGGGTATCGCTGCTATATCTAAGCTGGAACTGCACAATCCTCACTTTCCAACTTTGATAGATTTCAGTCGTTTACGCAGTATTGTTCGGGAAACAGTCTCCTGTCTGCATCCTTTTTAATACAGATTCAATTTCACAAACCGGTCGCTACTCTAACATTATTTCCATTCCATGACAAATATTCAGATGAAATCTATTCTTTAATTTCACCAGTTCAGACCATTATATCTAGGATACGCCATACTACGACAGAATCGAATCACCCTCATTATTTCTTTATGCCATAAAGTTCCATTCAAAGAGTTTTTTGCGCAGGATCTGCTATTTTCCAGCGTGGGTATTTCCTTGAACGCTAAAATCTTCAACTTAAAAATCAGTTGTTGTTTATCCTTCATATCTTCATAATCCCTGCTTCCTACCCCACTTTTCTCTTTCATTCATGTCACGCACTTCATTCAATATAGCAATAACTCTTTACATTGTGAATCTCGAGTTTTGTATTAGGTTAACTTTCGTGTAAAAAAAATCATCGACATTTAAAGAACAGATTGAGCGCTACTCTTTTATTTAGGGTGGCGGTAAATCTTAGAGCCATTACGTGTTATTTGTTATTTTGAAATCTGAACAAACACTTGCCATTTCTATATGACGCAATATTTGTGATGCATGACGTATTTATACAAAATTGTTATTTTTTAGGAAACGCCTGCTCAATACTGGATAGGAATCATTATTTAATCCTGTAACGGTTGTATTAATCAAAATAATGTTATAACTGTAAATAATGTGCTGACTTCGTAAGCCTTTTATATAAAATTAGTCTCTATAGATATTCTGAAAACACGACTAAATCTACGTTGATTCAACCCAATTATTAATAATAAAATCTGTGGATATTTTTTCATCGTCTATGTTTCAATATTGGCGATGTCTTTCGTATTTGTTACCGTGAAGCAAGCGCTCCTTGGGTCAATTTGTTGTCGTGAATTCGAATTTTTATAAATCACTTTCTGAAAATAATCTCTACAAGCCTGCTCGGAAATCAATTTTCGGAATTTCTCCTGAAATATTCTCAAATATCCAGATCGATTTAAAAAGATATTCAAATTTCCAAGCCTCCCGATGACAGTTTTATTATACTGTACTCAGCAAAGTGACGTGACCAAAGAAGTTATGGTAGACATGATTAAAGGTGTACATGACACTTCGCTGAATCATATGGCCATCAAGGATACGTTACTTTTTGCTGATGTGGATTTCGCTAAGATACGCATGTGTAAAAGATTTGTAACAGCATACGCGCTCAGGTTCCCTTTTCTTTATTTTTAAACACTCTTTATGGCAAACACACATTTTTAGCCGCACGTATGGAGATAAAGACAGTATTCTTCTTGCGTATGTGTATATATATATATTTGTGTGCATGTGAATACCTAATGCGCTTGATCAAATGTGGTTTATCTTTAAACAGTTACAAACTTCATGAACCTTTTCACGCCTTAAGATCAAGCCAATATCCTCTGATATTTTTTCTTATTAATATACATGAAGCGATTCACATTGCTCTGATCCTTTTTTGTTTGATCTGCAGCGTACACTAGGCCGAGATTTATTCGTTTTTCATTGCAAAACGAAAACGAAAGACACACAAGCATTCCCTTTTTACACAAGTTTCACGAGATCTTTTCTGAAAAGTGAAAAACAAAAAACAAAAGATTATTTTATTCCAACAGAAAGTACATTTGTAATTTTCACCATGCTTCATTAATTCTTTTGCATTTGTATTTGTTTTCTGCATGAGTTCATTTAGAGGTGAAACTTTTTGCTTGATTTTTACTTGCGTAAATTTGATTTCGTTCTCCTACGATTTGAGTTTGAATGGGGTGTGGTGATCAGTATGTGTTTCATCTCAGATCATACAGAATAGACTCTGTGATGTCAAAGTAGCCAGGTGCAGCGTTGAACCAGAATAACCCCTGAGCCGCTGATCACAGGCCAACGTGATCGGACCAGCTGCACTCGGAAAATGCAACGATTGAGAAAAAGCCGCACAACATAGATAGATATATAGACACTCACTCCAGCGGTAAGGATGCAGTTTGAGGCAGATGAGGGACTCAGAGCCACACACGCACTAACACTTACACATGCATACAAATGGATTGGCTCATATTAAATGAGAAAATTCAGAGTTGAATAAAATTCAATATTATGCTGATTTCCTAAGCGCAGCTTAGATGTAGCACAAGGCTAAAACTATGGGGCATCTAGTGAGGATCGAACTCATTACTCAGTCGTAATTTTTCTTGCGAGACAAGCTTGCTAAGCATTACACCCATTGTACTCTCCAGTCTTCATCAGGTGTATATCGATTTGGGTAACCTACAAGGAATTCTTAACCTTATTTTATCTACAAGACTAGATTATTCTCGTTCCACTGCCCCTATCTCGGGATATCTTGTCTAGTTCTTTTTTTTTTTTTTTTTTTTAATGCTGCTCTGTTATTGCTTGTCTCGTCTCCACTGAGTTCAAATACATATTGATCGACCCAGGGATTGAACTCGCAATTTATTTCATTAAATTCACAAAGCAACGTGTAAATCATGATAAGTCTTCATCCCAGAAATTCAGGGAGGACAATACTTCGTTATAATTTCTTTCTTTCGTTGTCCATTACTGGAAAAGATCCACATCACGTCACACACACACACACACACACACACACACACACACACACACACAAACATACACACACATGCTTACTCCCACTCATATATATGCATATATATCTTTTTTAATTATTTCACCCTAAGCAAGGCAATAAAGCCACTAAGACGCAAAGGGTTACTGAATGTTAGAGAATATTAGGTAAACTACTATTAAGGAGAGATGACAAAAAAAGAATATGAATTAAGAAGAAAGACGATAACGATTGATATTGTATTTAAATTTTTGCAGATTAAAGTTGGCTCGAAAGCATGAAGGCGGAAGAGAGTTCCACATACCAGAAGTGCGAGAGAAGATACTGCTAGTACAGAACTAATGGTTCCATCTAGCCATTTCAACTGTAAAATGACGAGACCATGCCGCCAATCTAATATAATTTTCAGGAGAAAAAGGTAAAAATAATTATCACTATCTACATATATTTGCGGCACGCACACACTCATACATAAGTAGACACATCCACAAACATCTCACTGTTGCATGAAAACAAAATCACGCGCCTGATATTGTAGAAGATAAAGAAATTTGTCTTTTTCTCTTGTAACACGAATATTGATATTTTTATAAGGGTTTAACGAAAGATTTGTTTATCAAACTTGTCTGAGCCTGGTAGATGTTTTTAATCTCTGCAATCAGAGACATACACATTTATTGACACATACGAACATCGTGCAAACACAAATTTTTACGAACACGTCTGTCACATATGGCATATACAAACACACACAAACACACACATATATATATATATATACAGACGGAAAGTGAACTTGTAACGCATTGACGGACAATGTTGACCTATAACTCAGGATACGCATTGCTAGTGGGTAGTAGATATTCAGATAAAAACGTAGTACAAATGCAGAGCAAGATGGACACATTATAGCATCACTAGCGATAGACGGACCAGAACAAATCAGAATGTTAGAACGAGATGTTAAAAATCGCTTATTTGCAGTATGGCTACACGCATGCGTACAACTGAACAAACCGATATCCGCCACAGCGCTAAAGCATTAAATGTAATGTTCAGTGATGAGAGAAGGTTTTGCTTTCCTGCTTTCTATGGCCGTTTATGTATGTAGTGTAGACCTGGGGTGTAATATCTTTTACGTATGTAATGTAGAACTGGATTGGGATATCTTTTAGGGAGTATTCACTCAAGTGGTATATAGACCCACTTTTATCGGTATCCTGATATGTGTCCCATAAGCGTAAACTATCGCTCATCTTTGAGCTGCTTTTGAAAAATAAAGCAAAACACACACACACACACACACTCAAAATGGAAAACGTTGAACATCGCCATGTACATCCAGAAAGTTCTTCAATCATTTTGGTGTCGTTCTTGCAACAGAAAAGCAATAAGCTGTTCCAGAAGGATAATGACTGCCTATATCATGTCGGTGCTACTCGACACGCGCTGCAAATTCTTTTGGTACCCATCCTAGCCAAAACGATCTCTAGACTCCATGAAAAATGCGTAGTATATGATCGGACGACGCTTGACTTGGTCAATTAGCCCACCTATTACAGGTGCAAGACGTCTGGTATAAAGTATTGAAGGATGATATTCGATCGTATGTATGCAAAAGTAGAGGCGGGTATATAATGTTGTTGAATTATTTTTGTACCTTTTGTACTGATCAGAATATGTTATCCCGATTTATTATCTGTACATTTAATCACGAGTAAATTGAAATACATATTCAGTGTTATTTCCCGTTGGTTTATAAAATAAACACACACACACGTACAGAGAATCAAGTAATAATTATTTAGTTCTTTTTTTAACGCGAGAAGGGAAATGAATAAAAATTAAAAAGAAAGTATGAACCAACTAATGAACAAATAGAAAAGAAATCGAAAGGAATGAACAGTTTTCTTAATAAATGAGAAAAATACGTGAAATAATAAAAAGAAAAAAACAAAAGAGAATGAAAAACGTGCCAAAACTTCACAAATAGATTATATCATGAAATTGAAGAAAGAAAACATAATTGAACGAGTGAATTCTTTTTCAGAAGAATGGAAAGTAGGAAAAAAGAATTGAATTGAAAATCTGGAAAAGAAAAGGCCAGGTTAAAAGGCAGCTGTCTTTATTATTTTTTTATTTTTCTTTAGACAGGCTGAATCCTATCCATTTGTAAGAATGGGGAAATAAGATATTGTTTGATTTATTATTCCTCACATGCTGGGTTTTGTCCTATTTTTACTTTATTAAATATTGAAAAAAGAAAGAAAGAAAGAAAGAAAATTAAGGAAAAAGGAATGAAAAGAAAAAGAAAGATAACTAAAAAAGAAAGAAAGAAAGAAAATTGAGGAAAAAGGAATGAAAAGAAAAAGAAAGATAACTAAAAAAGAAAGAAAGAAAGAAAATTAAGGAAAAAGGAATGAAACGAAAAAGAAAGATAATTAAAAAAGAAAGAAAGAAAGAAAATTGAGGAAAAGGAATGAAACGAAAAAGAAAGATAACTAAAAAAGAAAGAAAGAAAGAAAGAAAATTAAGGAAAAAGGAATGAAACGAAAAAGAAAGATAACTAAAAAAGAAAGAAAGAAAGAAAGAAAATTAAGGAAAAAGGAATGAAACGAAAAAGAAAGATAACTAAAAAAGAAAGAAAGAAAGAAAGAAAGAAAGAAAATTAAGGAAAAAGGAATGAAACGAAAAAGAAAGATAACTAAAAAAGAAAGAAAGAAAGAAAGAAAGAAAATTAAGGAAAAAGGAATGAAACGAAAAAGAAAGATAACTAAAAAAGAAAGAAAGAAAGAAGTAAAGAAAGAATGAAAGGAAGAAAGAAAAGAGAAAAGAAAGAAAAGAGAAAAGAACAGAGAATTAAGAAAGAAAGAAGGAATCAAAGAAATATAAACAAAGAAAAACATGTAAGAATAGAAAAAGTTTAAAATTGCTTATGAATTTGGTGACATAATAATTGTGTGTTCAATCTCTGTGCAGGGTATTTTGTACTTGAAACTCAGTGGGAAATTAGGACCGAGCAATAACCGGGCATGACAAAAAGTAAGAACTAGACGAGGTATTCCCAAATATGGGCAATGGAATGAGAATAGTCCGCCATATTGATTAAATAAAGGGTTCAGTTGAGAATTCAATATAGGTTACCCAGGTCAATATGCATCTGGTGATAACCGGAGGACACGGCCATAGAAACGCGGTGATAACAATAACAAAAATGAAGACAATAGTCTAAACGTAAATAATGTAAAAAATACTTCTTAAGGAATAGTAAAAAAAAAAAAATCTTGCGTTTGTATTTCCAACCGCTACACTTATCGTTTGATATACAGTGGGGGAAAATAAATATTCGTACGCATGAAAAATTGTATTCTTATAAATGTAAAAGCCTTAAATAAAACAAATCTCGGCACATTTTATGTATAAAGACACATACTATTAAAAATAATAATAAACTTAATTAATTCTTATTCTAACAGAAATTAATGCATTTTTTTAAATTCTAACCGGTGAAAAAAGTATTCGTACAAATCAATTATTAGAATAAAATAATAAATTAATTTTGAAAAAAGTATATTCTAGAATGTTCCAGTAATGTTATCAGTAATTATAGTTAACGCTATTAGCCATTATCAGAGCATTCTGCAATTTCTAGTCTTACGAGAAGGTTCTAATAATGCCTAAAGGTAAAGAATTGACTATTTCAGAAAAACAACACATTTTGTCTGTTTGGAAAGATGGGAACAGTTACAGAACGATTTCTAACAACCTGAATATTTCTTTTACTACAATAGCTTCGTTCATTGCAAGGTTTAAAACTCGTAACAGCGTCGAAAACCAAAGACGAACAGGTGCTCCGAGGAAGATTTCTCTAAGATCTGCAAGGATATTAGGACGCCAGATCCAACAAATCCACAGGTTACCCGAGAAGAGCTGCAGGAACATCTGCGTGCATTAGGGAGTAAAGTAACCAAGCGTACAATAAGTAATGAACTACACGAAAACAGTCTGAAATCACGCATCCCAAGGAAGACTCCACTCCTCTTGAAACGACACAGAGATACTAGGCGAAAATTCGTTAGAGAGCATAAGCATAAAGAATATTCGTTTTGGGAAAAAGTACTATGGACAGATGAAACTAAAATAGAGTTGTTTGGTCATAATTATCGAAATCATGTGTGGCGGAAGGACGGTGAAGCCTACTTACCAAAGAACACGTTGCCAACTGTAAAGTTTGGTGGTGGCAGTTTTTCTGCAAAAGGTGTTGGCAGAATATCAATAATAGATGGCAAGATGAATGCCGAAAATACCAGAAAATCCTGCAAGACAATTTAATGTGTTCTGTTGAGAGACTTCGGCTACCTCCTGATTGGGTTTTCCAACTGGATAATGATCCTAAGCATACCGCTAGATCTACAAGGAAATGGTTAGCTGAAAGTAACGTTGATGTCTTGGAATGGCCAAGTCAGTCCCCAGACTTGAACCCAATCGAGAATTTATGGCAATATTTGAAAATTCAAATTGGGAAAAGAGCACCAACAAATATCAAGAATTTGAAGACAATATGCCAAGAAGAATGGGACAAAATACCACTCAATGTGTGCAAATCATTAGTTGAGACGTATAGGAATAGACTGATAACTGTTGAACTCAATAAAGGTTATAATCCACAAAGTATTAAATTAAGTTAATATGCTTTTTTTGTTTTGTACGAATATTTTTTTCATCAGTTAAAATGAAAAAAAAAGCATTAATTTCTGTTAGAATAAGAATTAATTAAGTTTATTACTATTTTTTAATAAAATGTATCTTTACACATAAAATGTATCAAAATTTGTTTTAGTTAAGGGTTTTACATTTATAAAAATAGAGTTTTTCATGTGTACGAATATTTATTTCCCCCCACTGTACATATATAAATAACATTTTTGTCTGTTTACATTTCATCAGTGGTCACGCAAATGAATATATAAACTTAAGGGAACCTTATTTGGCTTTGAATATCCGGAGATAGGCGAAAAAATGACATAACCATTTGGAGACCGATTTGCTGTTAAATGTAAGATTAAATTAACTTAAAAATACTAAGTTAACAATTTGTAAAATCAGTTCATGACATAACTTTGTCAATTTAAAAGAAATGTTCATGCGTTATGCTCATTTAAAAGAACGAAACTATTTTAAAACGTTTCATGGAATTTTAATTAACTTTTAATCGTCGCTTTAAAGTTTAAAATCTATCACCGCTTTGATTTTTTCCAACAAATAATTAATTTGGAATATTAATATTTTTAAAATAAAAAATGCAATAACATTTTTTACAAACTGTAAATAAAATCTTTTAATAAATTCAGTTTCTTCTTATAACGGTTGGTAGCTGAGCATGAAGTCGAACTAGCTTAAAAGAAGAGACATAATAATGTCACGATAAACACCCTTGACCTCATGCTTTTCTAGCTGCCGTTGTGATTGTAACAATATATCTAAATAATCATTATCATAATTACGCTGAAAAGACCAGACGATGACCGTTGCTCAAATGACACCACGAAAGTATCTATCGCTTTCTTTCTTTCTTTCTTTCTTTCTTTCTTTCTTTCTTTCTTTCTTTTTTCTTTCTTTTCGTTTTGACTATTAATTATTTATCTTTAAATTTATGTTTAATATATTTATAATTGTTTAAATATTTTCTTGGGGCTACAAGTTTTTTTTTTGTAGCTCTTAAAATATAAATGTAAAAAAAAAAGAGCAAGGAGAAAAAAAAGTTACCGTAGATGGTAAATCGAAAAAAAAAAAAACAAACAAAAAAAAAAAACGGGTTTCGTTTCCAGTCAACTTTTAATTTTAATTTTATTTTTTGATTTACAGTTGGTTGTTTTTGTTTAGAGGCATATTAATCTCTAAGGGTTATTTAATGCCGAATATTTTGTACGCATTTTTGTTTTACATAATACTGGCATTAGTGATACAAGTCTTATTAATTAACCCATAGCTGGGGGAGTAGAGGTGGATTCATAATTTCCTCAAAGGTATTTGCGCGTAATTGAATGTAACGAATCCAACTGGAATTGGAACTTGGCTCTCCGATTAACAATTCCGTGCCATTATCCATTACACCTTCCGCACATCTAAGCTTACAGCACCTGGTATTCCCAAGCGGTCAACCATATAGGTACTGAATAGGTTCAACATTGCTTAACTTTAAGCCCTGCAGAATTATGCATGCTAGATTAATTAAAATAGCTTAGCTGTCAACACACATGGGATTTCCATGGACCAATTTGGTAAAAATAAAGTGCAAAAGGCTAGAAATGCAAACGTAAAAAATAAAAATGAGTCGGAAAATGGCAAGAAATAAAAATGGAAAAATGTCGAGAAGAAAAGAAAAAGAAAGAGAAGAAAAGAAAAAGAAAGAAAAGAAAAGAATATAGAATTTGAGTTGTTGATATGCTGCGTCCAGCGATAATAGGAAGTTTCGGCTTTTCCTTTTGGCTATTCACATAACTTATCATGCAAGATTTATTGCAGCAATCATAAAGTAAGTCTTTGCATTCTTTCATCCTTTCGGTTAGGCTGGATAAACCTGCAATTGCCCAGTTCTCTATGTAATGCAATTATAGCCTTTCACCTTTTGGATCAATGCATTATAAACATCGCGTGGGCTAACAAACAGAGTTCATATCAATGTTTGAATTGAGATGGAGTCAAGATTTCGAACAGTGATGCCTGTGGCAGATAAATCACATCGCCTGAAGATGTTTGGTGTTGCATGAAATTCTAGAGAATAAGCCTACGCCACGTCACAACACACGCGTCGACATTGAGTAGAAAATCTGAGCTAAAATCAAGCAGAAAGCAAAAAATGACATGGCATTTTTTATTTCCAAAAAAGCTATGAAGTTTACTTAAGATTTACAATTTTTAGGCTATTTTGTCACCCAATATTTCATTGCTCTTCGAAATGAAATACATTTCCCTACAAGAAATTCTTACGCGACACCAAATTTATTCGTCTACCATTCGTCCATGCTTACAATATTGCTGCCACTTATGGCCCGGTGCCATATTTAAGAGCAGTATTAGACTGACGTCGAGATCTCATCACTTGACAGTTGAGCTGGCTAGATGTAACTGTAATTTCTATGCTAACAGTTTCTTTTCTCGCGCTTCTCGCTTTAATCTGCAAAAGTTTAAATTCAATGTCAATCGCTATCTACTGTTCTCCTAATTAATCTTTCCTTTTTCTGCTCATTATTAATGTTTTGTTCGTAATTCTTCCACACTATATAACCGCTTGTGTTTTAATGGCTTTACTGCCTTGCTTGGGGTGAAATGATTAACACACACACACACACACACACATATATATATATATATATATATATATATATATATATATATATATATATATATATATAACTTATGAACATATAAAAAGGGGTCTAATAAAATAAACATTTGTTATACAATAAATGTGATCTGAGTACACTTGATTGTGCTTGATTTAGGGATGACTATTAATCCCAGTGATCGAACATTATAGAACGAAAGATTTAGATAAATAAGTACCTAATAAGAAAGTGCCACATTACGGATTTATTCGCACGGTGGAATAATGGATAGTGGCTCGGATTGAGGAATCGGAGAGCCGAGTTCAAATTCCATTACATTCACTTACGTGCTAATACCCGTGAGAAATATATAAATCCTCTCACCAGCTATGGGTAAATAGCAGGACACACTTGGATGACTACCGCAGGAAAAATCTGCCTCGTCAGTCATATATTGAAAACATTTATCACGCATAGCGCATAACTGACTGTAAGTAATTCAATAATAAATACTCTTTTTTCTTGAAAACAATGCCATAAAATTACCTTTAGCACTGAAAGATCAAGTTGTAAAGAGGAGTTTGCCAACCATGAGGAATTCCAATCTCGTGATACAAGCAATCTAGGACGCCAGACATGACATATGCCCACATTTACCATTCATATCAAATAAATACGGACTCATACCATAGATATAGTTTGTTTTTTTTGTTCGAGTATTGATGATAACCCCTAGGGAGCTTCTTACCGGCATTTAAAGTCTGTCGTTCATCTAGCCATACTCTACAGTATCTTCACAAAAACCAACCCCAGTCACGTAATACAGACTGACGGTTACGCTTCATGTGTACAGCAAGAATATCAGCCTTATTACCACACTTTGTGTACTATTGAAACAAACCAGTTAGCTCAATAAGCCTACGGTTAATTCCAAATATAACATCTTAACATACGGTAAGATATATGTTTTGAATTGAGATTCTTTAATCGGTAGTCAACATGGTTATAATCAGTCAGGCAGCTGCCCTCGTCTAACTAAAGACTTATTCTCAATTTCCAATCCGTGTTGCATGGCCGTAGAATGAGTGTCTTTATGAGTAACAGAAATAAGATGTAAGAAATCCTGATAAAAAATAATAACTGACAATACTTCATCTAACAGATTCAAATAGTACCGTGATACAAGAATCCAGGTCCCATCAGGCTAGGTAGAAATTTTACAAGTCGGCAAAAGAAAACCACTTACGTAAGAGCTGGTTAAATATTCAACTCAGATCATAGGATATCTAACATCCACATCAGCGTTTATACTTCGATAAAGTCAGATATGTAAAAAATTTATAAATGTTGATAAACATTGGCCAAATGATACCATGAAAGTATCTATCGTTATATCGTTACAGGTTATAATTTTCTGATCGATATTTTAAGCAGTAAGAGTTAAATTAAAAATCCAATGAAAATGAAGAAATACAGTTTTAATGTACCGTATTTTCTTGTGTCTAATACGACCCCATGTTTCTGAAGTTAAAAACGGGAATTAAATTACATCTTTGAGTATAATACGTCTCCCCCTTAGTACAGCCAAATCTATGTAAGTTGTACCATACAATCCATTAAAATTTCAGTGTCGTATACGCAGAAATTATAGTAATATTTCGAGATTTAAAATTTTTCAAGTAACGGTAGATATTGTTTTATATAGATATATAAGAATAACGGTGTGGGGCATCCCGAGGCGGTGTAATAGTTAACAAACTTGTCTCGCTAGAACAATTACGACTGAGTAATGAGTTCGATCCTCACTGGGCGCCCCATACTTTGGGCCTTATGCTACATCTAAGCTACGCTTGGAAAATCACTATATTGGGGTTGTTTACGTATCTATTTTGAATTGTTTTATTTTTCTCGTATGGTTTGACGTTTCCAAACTGAATATTTTGTGTCAACAAACGGAAGAATATGAAACAACAACTTCACAGCATGGGAATTATTACCACATTTTTCAACTCTATGAGCTGGGATGAAGTCGTAGTATCTGTTCTTTCCTTATTTTAGTTGGGACAAGGCGATCGAAACCTGGGGATTCCAACCCTATGGCAGGACCTTCATTGCACGAAAAGAGATTGCGTCAGTATAATATCGATGCAAGCGGAACACTGATCGAAGGGACTGTGCAATTTTTGTCTTTGACCCTTGTAGATATTTATGTATATGGGCGCTCCACGTAAAATGGCCTTGTGTCACATCCTACTTTAGTGGGGAGATATGGTGAAAAATCACCCTATTTTTCAAGCAGACAAACCTAAAAAAAGTACCTAATTTATACAATAGTTAGACCTTTGTTCTAACATTAATGTTATCAAAACACGAGATATCTTGTGTATTCCCGTTATTCATTTTTAATCAATTTCGGTTAATTTCCTGTCTTTCAGACAAAAGAAATCCAATTACGCTGATTCCCAAAGAACAAATATTGCTGACATATCAAACACCTTTTGTAAACAATTGTTATCAACTTATGCTTATTTGGTGTTCTATTATATATTGTTCTAATTGAATGTATTTGCAATCTTGCTGTTTCAAATAAGCGATTTTAAGTTGAGTAAATCTTTTTAAAAACGTTTACAATACGATCCCTTTTTTGCCTTTAATTTTTGTTCAAAATTTTCTTGTATTTTTTACTAGAAAATACAGTAGATCACCAACCACTTTATTTGTAGAAGTGATAAGATTGATTAATGAATTTTCTAATCAAGATTTTATTAAAAAGAAACATGTGTCAAAAAGCAAGAAAGAATAACATAGAAGATAGGAAGAGTCGATGGGCGATTCTATCCGAGAAGAAAAAGGTGCTTATGACCAAATAAGGAGACAAAGAGATTTGTAGAAAGTTTTAGATGACGATAAACTACATCTGGTAGCAACTTCACTGATTGGGAAGTTTTGGGAAACGTGGAACCACACCTTAATTGCTGTTGCTCCGATGTCTACCCTGATCTAGGGTAGTAGCACCTGTTAGGGTCCCAGTTATGGGCAAATAGTTATCTCTTAAACCTGGGTGAAAACCCTTTGAAAGTAAAAAAAAATATAGTAAAAATACTGGAAATACATTTTCATACTAAAAAAATTACTAACAATATAATACACTTTTTTGTTAAAAAAATTACAAAAAAAAAAAAAAAAATTAGCAATACATTTTTGTAAAAGAAATTACTAATGCTCCCATCTAATTTACATTTCGGCATTAAATGGCCCATAAGAAGTTGATATGCCGCTAAGCAAACAATTAAAATTGTTTACAGTTTAAATAATTCACAAAGAGGTAAGTCGTAAAACAAATTAATGAATCTTTTTTTTAACCAGTTGTTAATACCAGGAGACAAACAAGTGATAACAAACAGTAGTCTTACTATTAAAAAATAAGTTTTTAACTTTTTACATACAAGATTATTTAGAAAAAAATATGAAAATTAAATGACCCAGTCGGCTGATCTGCAATCAAACAAATCAAACTAAACGAAACAAAGTTTTGGAATTGGGTCGATAAAAAATATGCGTCGAGTAACCTTTAAAAATAACGCAAAGAAAGTCGAACAGCAAAACAACAGGAAAAATGTTGAATGTCTGATATTTTTGGAAAATGACTCGGGTAAGTTAATATTTTAAGTCTTGGACGTCAGTGGTTTAAACCAAATTTCGGCGATTTGATGAATTTCTCTAGATTTGTAATATAAGCGGGATATTTCGGATCTCAATTCATCATCGCTTGACTCGGGGAAGAACATCGCTCCAAACCCAACCGAATCAACTCAAGTGTCCGACCAAAGACACAAAAGTCCGGCGAAAGGCAATATAGCCAAGAGAAGAAAACGCGGCTCTGTCAGTTCAGATGTAAAAACCCGATTCCTTTGTTCCTAGATCAAACCACATTTTTCCATTAGTGATATCTACCCTTTGTTTTTCGGTAAAATAAAATATCCTATTAATAGGATTATTATGAAATTTTATTTTACTGCATTACAGACGTGAAAGTGATATATTTGTACGGAAAATGGAATAGACGGGCCTAGTTCAAATTCTGACCGGTGTGTTCATATTGCACTAAAGAATGAACCAATTTGTTCTTTCCCTAATCAGCTATACGTAAAATAATTGCGCAGACTGTGTTCTCTAGCCTTGGTAGGGTAGCCAGTCTAGAAAAGGGACAACTATGAATTCTCAACCAGTGGATACGGTAACGAGAACTAACCCCACTTCCTTGTCTAAGAACAGTCTTGGCAATTGCATAGTTCATTGATATTAAAGAAAAGGAAAATGTGGAGAACAACAAACCCTTACGCCCTTGAAAGGATTTAAAAGTTAGTTAAACTGATTTATCTCTGGCGCGTTTTATTTGAAATTAAATCCAGGAGAGATCCAGGGCAAATCTACACGGTTTAAACTAGAATTCGAACACGTTGGGTCCGTTTTCTGTGCAGATAACCTTTACGCCACTCCTTTGATTTACTAGGCTTAATTTAGTCTGACATAATACTGCAAGAACATATTTTGACATTTCATGTACTATAGTGCTTAGATACAACTGTTAAAATATTTTCTAAAAATATAAAGTACCATGTCCCTTCGTGGGTAATCATAGCCTTCTAGATGCGACCATATGAAAGTTAGTGGAGTGCTTTTCTCCACATTTTCAGCCTTGAGCTGCACGCATTATGATTATTTTAATTATAAAAATAATTAATAAGTGCAATACTTAGAGCGGAAAAATTAAAAATGTCTGATTAGATCCATCAACTAAACCGCATATAATAAGAAAGATCTCTCTATATTTCTGAGATGAGCCATTGTAATTATTTATACTATTTACATTGTTCAGGCTGTTGTCCTCATCTTTGTTGCCATATTCACGACATTTCGATTGCTGTACGCGCCGGCCTTCTTCAGGTGATCAGAATTTCGAACTGAAGCCTTTATTTCATCCACCGGTGTAGATTGTTCCAGTTTCCCGTGACATGCCTCTTCCGAATATCTCAGTATAAGTTATCCCCCCTTTTAACACAACTCATTCAAGTTTTTGTTCACCTCTGATGTAACCAGGTATTGACAAGTCTTTGGGTCAAATTACTGGATTCAACCAACGCTTTTATCCACTGGACCATGAGAGAGCTTATAGACGATAAAGTACGATATTATCATTGATACGAAGTGTTGAAAAATATTGATATTTACTAAAGCAAATTTAGTAAACATGACGTCACAAGTACCGTAAGCAATTAGGGTCGTAGAAAGACTGGACCAAGTGTATTGCAGCCATGGCAGCCTAACACTGGCACCAAGGACAATATAACCTGATGGAGCCTATACCATTACAGACTGATTTGGAATTCACAGTTTTCCTTTCCCTAGTCTGGTTACCCCTACAGGGCGAGGAAGCTCCTTCAGCTCTGCTATTTAACCCATAATTGGGACTGTTCAGGAGATGGAGTGTTACCTTTCCTAAAGGTATTTGTGCGAAAGTCGACTAACAACCTTGGCCAGAATTCAAAGTCGGCTCAAGTTTTTTTTTCTGATTTGTAACTGTTACTAGGTATTTACTCGGTCTCTTCACTAAGACGAGTTGTGACACAAGGTTTTTTTTTAAGGTGGGGTCTCGAGAATCAGGAAAAAAAATTGCCCGCAGCCCTAGCAATCATCGGTTGCACTGGCCTCAGTGCGAGAACCGACCCCTCTCTCTGCTGCTAACTGTTACACTATCCATTTTAGTAGAACACGAAGCCAGATAAATTGAACATTTTGTTATGACAATCCTCCTAGTGGGTAGGCCTTCTCGTTTCCAAAGATCAGCCGTCTAAATTGTTGTTCCTTACTAAGAGTGGCGGTGGAAAAATTATCAGAAATACTTTCAGATTAAAAAAAAAAAATTTTTTAAAAACTGAGGAAATTTGTCAAGAAAAGGAGAGTGAAATAATAAAACCCTTAATCTGCTTTCAAAATAAAGACGAGCGCGAATTTTAAAATAGATTTCAGCCACATAATTTAATCAATATTTTGCGTTTATTTATTATTAATTTTGATGAATATTTCAGTCGGGATGGTATGTTGACGCAACAGTTGACTTTTTTTAATCTGTTTCACCCCATGCAAGGCAGTAAAGCCACTAAGACACAAGGAATTACTGAGATTGAAAGAATAAAAAAAACCAAAAAACGTTATACAGGACCGGGAACAATAGAAGAGAAATGAGAAAGACACTTGATAACGATTGGCATTGAATTAAAAGTTGTCCGGAAATCATGGAGCCAAGCAGAGTTCTACAAGCGAGAAGTGCGTGAAAAGAAACTGCTAGCTTAGAACTTATGATTACATCAACAGCAAATTGATGAGACCTTGTTGCCAATCCAGTACTGCGCTTACGGCAAGATTTTTGCGTTCTCGTCTCGCCGGTGATTTAATTTTTATTTCCGATCCGCGACGCTTATTAATGGCCGGAGAATGACGATTTGAAAGTTGCGATAAAAATCAACTGAAATTAAGATGAACAATATACTTGTCAAGAAATACTAACAATTATTAAGGCTTCATCTAGGAAATTAAAAAAAATAATAATTAGTAGTTTAGTTCTAATTTGTGTGTTTTTTGTATTTCATCAATCATCTACTTATATGTCTGTCGCTCTCAGTTTATCCCTTTTTCTCTATCAAGCTCTCAGTTTCTACTCCTCCCTATCTCTCAGTATTTCTCTCAGTCTGTTTTTATCTCCCTCTTTATCAGTCAGTTTCTCTCGCTCTCAGCCTGTATCTCTCTCTGAATGTTTCTCTCAACAACCAGACTCTTTCGCTCTCTCTCTCCCCCCTCTCTCTCTCTCAATCAGTTTCTCGCAGCTTGTTTCTCTCAGACTGATAGCCTCTCTCAGGGCTCTCTCTCTCTCTCTCTATCACACTCTCAGCTTCATTATTTCTCGGTCAGTCAATCTCTCACTCTCAGCCTGTTTCTCCTTTTTTTTCTCTGTTTCTCCTTTTTATTTCTTGGTTTGTTTTTCTGTGTATCTCCCTCAATTTCTCTCAACCTCACATTCTCTGGGTGTACTTTTCTTTCGCCTTCTCTCTCCTTCTCGCTCCCAAATTTTCTTATTCGGTCAGTCTCTCTCAGTTTATCTCTCTCTATCAGCCAGTTTCTAAGTGTGTTTACCTCCTCTTTTTCTCTCATGCTGCCACACACTCTCCCTTAGCTAGTTCTTTCTTTCTTTCTTTCTTTCTTTCTTTCTTTCTTTCTTTCTTTCTTTCTTTCAGCCGTTCTCTCTCAGTCAGCTTGTATCTATCTGCCCCCCACCTCTCTAAACCTGTCTCTCAGTCTGCTTCTCATCCTGTTTTTCTCTCTCTTGTCACCATCAATGATTAATTGTGTACACCTTTTTGGTATTTCGTTCAAAATTAACAAATGACAATGAGAATTGCTTTTATGATTCATTTTATCTCTTTTAACGAAATGTGATTTGACAATTCATTCATCAGACAAGGATTAGTTTTAAAATTTTATCACTACTGTCCATTTGTTACCTCGACCTAAGTTGTACATTATCCGAGAGATATTTGCGTTGCTCAAAATCGTTTAGTGCGAGAGTTCGTCATGGAAACCAGACAGTACATCTATTTTTTTTAGAAAAAGAATAAAAGAATTTGTTCATTTTGTCAGGTTTTGCGCTTGTTAAGTCCATGTTAGAGAAGAGTTCTTCGATGGAAAGGTAAAAAAGAACACTACATCCTAGATAGCATTAAGTGATTAATACATTTTTGATCATCTTCAAAGTGCTGCCGCTGTTATTGCAATAGGTTAAATGCATGCATATATATATATATATATATATATATATATATATATATATATATATATATATGCGTCATGTGATCCTGTGCAATCTAGCAACACCTCAACATATCACCAATTTTTGTTAATTTTTCATCACAATGTGTGATGCCAGACCCATGTTCTACTCGTCTTAGATCTTGTTTATATACTTATTTTTCAAATGAAAGTAGTGTTGGCAGTAAAATCTTCCACTTCATTAGGAAATATATTTTTCATCCATTCGTGTGTTTTTAATAGTCCTGGGTATGACGATAAACTACATCCGGCAGCAAGACCTCTGATCGGGAGTTTGGAGGTTTTGAGGAGCATGGGGCCACCTTTTATTGGTGTTGTTCCCAGGTTTACCCTGACCCGGGGTGTTAAAACCTGGTAGGGTCCCAGCTATGAGTAAATAGTGAATTCCCAAACAAAACACTATGCAAGTAAAAATACAAGCCAATCCTTTTTTATATAAAAGAGAAACTAGCAGCAATACCTATTTATATTAAAATTACCAACAATACCTTTTATAACAAAATGACCAACAATACATTTTATCTATAGTTGAGAGCATATAATTTTGCTTAAAATATATGTAGTTGAAGCCATAAAATTGCGTTCAAAGTATTTAGATTTCGGCATTAAATAACCCATAGAGGTGTTGATATACTGCTAAACAAAATCAACCAAACAACTGGTCTTCAATTTAACTCGGAGGTCTTCACATATTTCCACTTTATGTGTGATGTTTTTCTCAAAACAGTTAAATTTTACTACGTGAACATTTTTTTATTAATCTACTGAGCAACTATCAAACACCGGGAATTTGTGTGCATATATATATATATATATATATATATATATATATATATATATATATATATATATATATATACATATTGTGTCTATTTATTAATCTGGTTCTCGAATTATCTTCTTGATGTTGTCGAAATTCATCAAGAAGGCGCCATAGATTTTGTTATCTAAGGTACTTTTGATCTCATCTGAGATCATACTCAAGGGTGAATTGTAAAGAAAAACAATGTTATAATTGTGAGGGCGTTTTTTTTTTTTGTAAATGCGCTCTGTTATAATTATTTTAAAATTTCAAATTTATCCGCCGTAGCTACGATGTTTTTTTTTTGGTAAAAAAGCGTCCACAATGTAAGGGAGCTAATCAAGGATGGTAAAAATGCAACATAGTGTTAAATGTTTGTCAAATGCATTTTAAAACAGTTGTAACACAGTTATTAACGTTTATAATATAATTAATGTTTCGGCAACTTGCCGTTACACCTGTATTACTTAGTCTGAAGACTGACTCTAAACGGCTTCTTCTTTCTCTTACCTTTGACCTAGAGCTCTTTATTTATAGTTATGGATGGTGTAGTATTTACTCCACAACATGCCTACTTTTGATATTAATACCTTTTATAAATATTTTATTTTTTTACACTATTTATGTCCATTGCTCGGACTATCATCCCCATCTTTGTTGCCATATTTATCACAACGTTTCGGCCGTTGTACTCTGGTTGGAATGTCGAACTGAACGCTTTATTTCGCTCGCTGGGGTAGACAGTTCTAGATCCACATTCTCTGTTCTAGAGGACACATGGCACAGTGGATAAAGGCCTCAGTTAGATCCATGACAGGACCCCAAAAAATGTGAGTTTAATACCTGGTTAAAGGGTTGGGGAACTTGGAGAGGGGAATTAATTGAAGATAACTGATAACTGATATCCATTAGACATGACCCGTGGAACTAGAACAAACTCTGCAAGCTTTCACTATTTTTTCAATATCTTGGTCGAATATACAAAACTTCTCATCAGGTTTCATTCTTGAAATACTAGGATGTCCACTATGAAAATCCTTCAATATTAGGTTCTGTAAGGCACTAGATATTACAACCATTTTCCCGAACATTAATACAACGTTGCATAGCGGGTAAGCGCTTAAGTCTGGATTTCGTTCTTTGTTACTATCTTTCAATTGTTTTTTTGTTTTTTGTTTTTTTTCGCAATAAAGACGTAATTTTCTGCTTTTTTTTTATTTCTTCCAGATTAACTGGTAACTCTCTGTTTTTTTTTTTTTATTATTTCCATTTCGTGTTTTAGTGCTGCAATGACCGTGTCCTCAAAAGCTTCCGCATTTTTAGGTATTAATCTTGATAACCCATCCGCATTTCCTAAATTTTTAGGTGGATGGTACGCCATCGTAAAATCATAGGTTAAATAAGATTAATAATAATAATAAGCATTGTAGTCTATTAAATGTATGCGTAGGTATTCCTTTCTTTGAAGTATATATTGTTAATACATGCCGTAACGCCTGTATTAGTCTGAAGACCCAAGTGGCTACCTCCGACCTGGAACTCTTTATTTATAGTTATGCACTAGTTCATATAGTCACTATTTACTCCATAACAAAAATATTGCTGCTACAATCGTAATAAATTTTGTGATCTATCTATGTATCTATCTATCTCTCTCTCTCTCTCTCTCTATATATATATATATATATATATATATGTGTGTGTGTGTGTGTGTGTGTGTTTGAATCTTAATCTGATATTTCTTTATAAACCTTATTTTGGTAGGTACACGTGTTTGAGTTGCTATCCCTGTTTTTTATTTACTTAAACAGTGAAATTAATTAACCAGCCTTGATTGAGAAGTCATCCTAAAGAAGAACTGTGCTTCACAACTAGAGATGTGCGTTAATTACATAGATAATTGCATGCGTCAACTTCACTCTTTAATCCAATCATCCTATCAAGCGCCACCGTTCCTTTAACAGGCTCTCTGCATATATCAAGAGACTATGAAGAGAAGTGGAGGCTTGGAGGAAAGTAGCCCCCTTTCTGGTTTTTTAATCCTAATGCTTAGTTATATTTAGGGTCATGACCTCTATATTTTTTGCATTTTATGTTATTTACTAATTATTTTATGCATTTATTTGTTGATTTTGTATATTTTCATTTAATGTATTCTTCTTTTTTTCTAAGTTTTGGTATTTGGGCTATAGTTTATTTGATTTAGGTTGACTTTATTTGGTCTTTTTGGACATGATATGATTGTAGGTAGTCCAGGAGGATTTTTATTTTGTGTCTATGCTCAGAAATGATCTCAGATCTTTGTTTTTACTAATTTCCGTCCATTACAGAGTGCAAAAGTCAGAGAGTTAATAAATAAGGGAATAAGATGTGTATATCAGATAGATAACGGTTGATTTCTTGAGGAAGTGAAAATTGTAGTGATCGGTAAAACATCCTCTCAGGCGTCTGTTCCACAATCTGAGAATTCTTGGGAAGAAACAAGGATTCTAGCTTGCCTCAACATCTGCCGTGAAAATAGCGATAGGGTAACGGTAAGTACTCTCTGGAGCAGTAAAAAACGACGATTTTTCCAGCATCTTATACGATGAATTGTACATACGATTCTCACCTGAAGTATTGAGTGAACTTGAGTACCAATAAATATTTTAGGCAAGGAGACTCTTTGACACCGTTCCTGATGAATAGATAAAATCAGGGTCTGTTCTAGTATGATTAACCGTTACTAGCTTAGTTTCAGAAGTATTAACTGTTACAAGCCAGTTACTCTCCAAGATATTTTTGATGGTGCTCCCATAAACTGTGTCATATATACAGAGTTCGCCAACAAAATGTATACACATTTCAAGAAAAGAAAATTTTTATCAAGTTGCGATAACACTGTTTACTCAAGTCGATATTTTGAGGATTTAACACCTGCAAATTTTTACATATGAAAGCCAATTACATTGGCCGTCCTTATACAAGAAATTGAAAACTTTGGTCAACTTTGCCCAAGCAGTAGTTTTCCGTACGAATAAATGTTTGGAAGCTAAACACCGCCATTTTGAGCATCTCTTGTGATTGTAGAGTCAAAAGAGAACTTTTATTAATCTTGTGATGTCTGAATAAATTTAGTATTACAATATCTATCCTTTCCGGAAATGTGTAAACATTTTTTGGCAGACTCTCTCTGTCTCTTTCTCCTCTCTCTCTCTCTATATATATATATATATTATATATATATATATATATATATATATATTTGTGTGTGTGTGTGTGTGTGTGTGTGTGTGTGTGTGTGTGTGTGTGTGTGAAAAGTGTGTGTATATAAATATAAATAAATATATATATATATATATATATGTATAATTATTTATATATTATATGCCCGCTACTTATTAGAAAGCGCTCAATATCAGAGATAGAGCTAACATATTTGGTTGGATAGATGTGACCTTGTCACAAGCTTATATCTATCCAACCATATATATATATATATATATATATATATATATATATATATATATATATATATATATATATTAATTAATTAATTCACCCATTCATTGGAGAAACCTAGGAATAAATGAGAGCGATCCGCGTCTATTTTTTATTTCTATGACTACCAGTTTAATGTGCACCGAAATAGACAATCATCAGGCGGCCGATATTTATTGTGTGTGTATTTGGGTTAAAGGTTAAACAGTATTTTTTTAAATAACAAAATGTATAAATTTTGTCTGGACAGTTTTTTTAATTATTAATTAGCTTACCTTGAAGGTGAGATAGTTGCATATATTCTATGGATACCGATATTACAGGTTTGAGCCCAGGTATTAAAAGGATTTTGAAAACTGATTTTCTAGGTAATTAAACAGATATTTATCAATAGGTATATTGGCGCAGCACACTCTTCTGAGCTTCACTTCCAGCAATTTGGCCTTGTGTGCGCACCATTAATAACGTATTTCTCGAAGGTGCCAATTTTCGGCAATCGAGCTCTAGTTAAAAAAATAAAATAGAATATCAAATGCTGATTTTCAAGGCAGGAAAAAGGTCCTACTTCGAAGACTGGCTCAGAGCAATCTTTATTCCCATATTTTTGTGTATTTCTTTTTAGCTCCAGTAATAGGGGATCAAAGTAAAGAAAAAACAAACAAAAACAGACATTCCAACGCTGATTTTCAAATCTTGCGAGAGTGGCGCAATACACTCTTCGATCTGTTATTCTGTTTTCTAATGGACCTTGAGACGTATTACATGTCGGAAATATCAAGAGTAAGCCATGTATATGAAATGCTATGTAACTCACCAATTAAGCCAGCAAATATTTTACAACTTAAATAAATATGAAAGCGACACTATATCTTGTTTGTACGCTTAATTGCATTTAACATTATATTTCCCATTTAAAAGGTATCTGTTTGCAAGTCATTGCTTTTTATTAGCTCTTTACCCGACACAAAGCTTGGATCAAGTAATCTACATGCGATTTCTCTGTTAATTCCCCACAGAAAGTATTTTAATTCGTAATGGACTTGATACGGTGATTTTACTCCCGATAAAGAATCAACAAAAAACAATCCAGGCTTGTTTTTACTGCATTAGTTTGCATTACTTAGCTTATCTTTGATCGGTCGTAAAGTGTTCAGATGGAACAAATCATCTTTCGTTTTTTTCCTTTAAAACTTTTTGTTTCTTGCAATAAAGCAAAGTAGATCCACTCTCGAGATAATAATTGCCGGTGACACAAAATACAGAATTCAAAACACGAATTGGGATCTTGATTTCAAGTGATGGTTAACAAGATAGAGATTTATGCTATTATTTGTGTAGTGATATTGATCCACAGTCGGTGTCCTGTACTTATGACCGTGTACCAGTTACAGCTACACATCTGTTTGAATTTCTGAAATGAGGAATTATAACTTACACTTTGTTGTTACTATCATAACATTTCGGTCGTTGTGTGCTCCGGACTTCATCAGGAAATTTTGAACTGAATCCTTTATTTAAAGGTGGATTGTTCTCGTTCCGTTGACCATATCAATGAATATCTGGCCTATTTCTTTAGTATTGCTCACTTATTGCTTGCTGTAATTCCAACGGCCGAAATGTCGTGATAACAACAACAAAGACAAGGACAACTGTCAGGGAAATAATGTAAATAAAACTAAACTTATTGAATAGGTCATGTCGTAGTGTAATGGTTAACGAGCTGATTTCGCGCAACCTTATCGTTAAATAGTGAGTTCTATCAGAACTATTGACGTGCATATTTGTGGATTTATTCAAAAGGTAAGGTAAACTTATTAAATACTGATTTTCTTTGTGAAGGTGGCAATGTATTGAAATAGACATCGGCTCCGAATGAGAAATCGGCGAGCCGTGTTCGATTTCCAGCCGGACTTGTTACTTTCACTTACGCGTAAATACCATTGGAAAGGTATGAATCCACATTTTCTCTCTCAGCTATTGGTATTATAGCCTTGGTTGGATACCAGTCTACCACAGAAAGAAGTGGAAATTGCTGCAGAAAAATCTTCTACGAATGCAATTATGGGACAAAATCGTACAAACGTGTATCACGTATGGAATTTAACTGACTGAAGGCTGGCTATGGTAGTACTAGTTTTTTTGTTAGTACAGTGTGGTCAATTAAAGTAGTTATATGGGTGGGACTACGTCCTAATGCTGACCAACTGATACTTGAAACTTAACCTTAGTGGCATGTCAGTGAGTAAAATCGTATCAATATATCCGGTTACGAGATAAAGTACAGGGAGAATTGGATTCATGTCTTTCCTAACGATATTAGAGTTATGTTAACATAAACAATAGTAGCCGAAATTCGAACTCAGTTTGCCGATTTTGTTTCTAGTGATGATAACCGTTACGTCATCCAAAAGTCTTTCAGGATTGATCGTCTTGCACAAATTAGAGGAGGTGTACAGAAAGAGCGGGAATGGAACTTTGTTTTTATAACCCCTTCAAGTTACATCTGTGTTTATATAAATACATTAGAAATAGCTAAGAAGCTTCTAGCAATTCTGACGTTTAACAAAACCAACTCAAAAGGAAAAAAAGGAAATTAAATATAAATTGTTTCTTGTCTTTTTTTTTTCGCGGAATATAGCGAGGATTTGCAGAGTTGGAAGACAACTGGAATCGAAAAAGAAGAAAAAGAAAATACAAAAAAATAAATATACAAAAATAGAAGCAAAATTTGCAGCAGTTTTATTTATTTATTTTTTTTTGGATTTGCACATTAAAATTGTCATTAAATAGATATTTATTCTCAGTGTCATTTGTCTATATCGATTGAATTGCAATCTGAAGAGAGACAGATTTAAGCGAATATAGATATTTGCATTTCTTATATTGATTTCCAATTCCGTCTTACATCACGTGAAACTTGTTATCTTTGAATGAATTTAGCAGAATATCTTTCTGAACAAAAGAAATCTGTCGGAGATTCTCTTCAATGTGCTGCTTTGGGAAGGTTTGTTTGCACAAGACAGAGAAAGGTTTTATTTTAAACACGAAAAAGAATGTTTCCACCGCCTAGACAGCTTTGTACTTGCACAAAATCTAGGTAGCTTTTGCGACCTCTCAGTCTAGAAGCAGCTTCACATATCAAGGTTTTCTGTTTCTATAAATAGCCAGATAGCATCCATCGCTGGTTCGTTCGGTCTGTCGTCTAGCTTCGAGCATCTGATATTCCTCGGCAGTCACCCATTTAAGTAGTAATCAGGCTCAACTTTATTTAATTCCGGTAATCGGACGAGAACTGGTGTTTCAAGGTGATATAGCCGTAACACAACTGAAGGATCAAATAAATAGCAATAAATTATAACAGCAAATATTAATTGTGGGGGACGAGTAAATAACTTGTGTTCAGTGTTTATATTTTAAAAGGGTGCAAGATTTTCTGGAAGTTTATCACCAAATATTTTCTCCAATGGCAATTAAGATCAACGTGACCGATCATGGCTCTCCACAATTTCATATCCTTAGTAGTTATAAACAGACTTTGTCTTCATATTATCCTCTATGTTCTGTCATCTATCGACACATTCTCCTTAGGTTTGGTTTGCTTTGTTTTACGGCCGACAATTTTTTTTTATTGCTGTTTTTTCAAAAATGTATCACTGGTAATTTTTTTTTCAAAAATGTATTAGGTTGGTGCAAAAATAATGACGTAATAATGTCGTTTTTTGACGTTAAAAATACGTCGAAATACGACATTATTACGTCATTATTTTTGCACCAACCTAATATTACTGGTAATAATGTATTGCTTGTTATATTTTTTACAAAGTATTTCTGGTATTAAAACCTATTTTTACATTGTCATAGTGTTTCGACCCCAGTTTGGGGGTCAACTATTTGCCCATAGCTGCGACCCTAACAGGTACTACTACCCCGGGCCTAGATGAACCTGGGAACACCAGCAATTAAGAGGTGGTTCCGCGCTCCTCGAAATCTCCAGAGGCCTTTCTGTTGGGCGTAGTTCATCGTCATACCCAGGACGAAATCTTCTTAGGTAGATTACGAAATTTTTCTTTTTGTTTCTTTTGCCTTTAATACGCCCTGTGAGTGTCAAATTCTCCAAGCACTCTTCCTTTATTTTTTGAACTCTCTTTCTTTCTGACAAGCATTTTTGTTCCAGTTTGATTAAAACATCCTCATTGCGCATATGCTCTGCCTATGGTATTCTCAGCGCCCTTCTATAGAATCACATCTTCGTTACCTCAATTATCCTCTTCATCTGTGAGGAAATTGTCTAGCATTCACTGCTAAAATGGTGAACTAATATTACATAGCAGTTCACAACTTTTTTGTTTGTTTCTAACAACATTTTCCTATTTTTTAAATATTTTGCTTAGTTTTTGGAAGGCATTTTTCACTGTTTCACTGCACTTTCAGATATTTTTGCACCACATTTTTCATTGTCGGTTAAACACTCCTAGGTGGTAAAATCTATGAATTTGTTCGATACTGACGTCTTGGGCTCTCCTTCTTGTTAATGTCCATACTTTCTGTCATTAATAATTATTCTTTTCTTCGCCCTTTCCTTTACTACATTTGCTAGTACAATGTGCAATTTTCTTTCTGCATCTGCCATCAATACGGTGTCATTTTTGTATCACGAAGCAGAAAAAACAATGCAGAGACGAGATTTATTTCAATTTGCTATGATGGTTGATTGAAGATCAAGATTAACAACCGACATTCAAAACTCGTCTTTCTAGGCGAGACCACGAGTTGGATAAACACGTCTATGGCTTCATCTGATGGAAACTTGGCATTCCCTTTTGTCTTTCACTCAGATAATTACTTGTTTCTGATATCACGATAGGATTTGTTAAACAAACACATCAAAACGTTTATTCCCTCTAATGATTACATATATATCACATTCTGGCAGTGGTAAGAGAAATAAAACAATAATCATAGTTGTGTTTCATCATAGCCTGAACACAGGAGGAGTATTTTTTTTTCCTTTTATTTTACTCTCTGATTTTACTGTTCTATCACTAACCCGAACAACGATCGTTATTTCCTGTACTTAAAAAGTAGGCATTTGTGTTGAGAGAATGAAGAAAATATGATCATTAAGCGTCGCGTTTTGCCATTAATGCTAGCATTATTGACAAAACTGGGCTATATAATTTTTTAATCATTTCACCCCAAGGGAGGCGGCAATGCCACCAGTACGCAAAGGGTTGAAAGTGAGATAATAGATTTGGTATAGGGAGAATTGAGGAAAGGACATAAGATGAACGGGATTCAAGAATATAGAAGCGCGAGAAAAGAAATTGTTGAAGTGGAAGTGACGGCTGCACTTAGTTATTTCAAGAGTAAATGGGTGTGACCTAGATGCAAATCTAGTAGTAAGCTTAAATTCATGTAGTCGGGGCACCGGGAAAAAAAAGCTCGTCAGAGTAGTTGCCTTGAAAATATTTGTAGAAAAGACAGAGGGAAGACACGCCACATCGATGACAAAATGATTGAAGTTGAGATGACAGGTCAAGATTGATTAAATTTTAGATCCTTCTTTGGATTTTGTCAAGAACCTTGAGATGAACAACATGTGCACCAGGCCAGATATGGCAACATTATTCAATGCACGAACGAATGGTAAATTTGTAAATGAGTAAGATGGACTCTGATGAGAAAAGTTGTATAATAATGTATAATACAAATATATCACGCTAATAGAAATGCAGTGAAAATCAAGAAGAAAGGGTTTTCCAGTTTTCAGGAATTAAGTAAAGTTAAAGCAATGACGTTACTTCTCGTCGGACATATTCAACCTTCACAGTAAGGCGGTTCATGAGAGAATTAAAATTCTACCAGGATTCATTATTAGCGGTCACAATTTTAACAACATAAGATACTCAGATGACCCAGTGTTGATAGAAAATTAGGGGGAACTCCTAGAGAGGGTAAAAAAAAAAAAAAAATAAAGTAAGGGTGAAGAAAGACCAAACATCAATTGTAAGAAGAAAGTATGTATTGTTGTCATCAAAAGGAACAGCCCAAGATGCGAACTATGAATTAGACACGCCAGAATAAAACAGGTACGAAAATTTAAATAGGAGGACGGAAAATGTGACATCGAAATTCGAAGACTTATAGGAATAGCGAATCATCTCTTCCAAAAGCTAAGAAAGATATGAAGAAACAGAAATATTTCGTTAGAAACAAAGAAAAGAGTGCTGAACTGCTATGTAATATCGGACTTCCACTATGACAGTAAATACTAGATAATCTTACAGATGAAGAAGAGACTTGAGGCAGTAGAAATCTGATTTTACAAAAGGATGCTGAGAATATCTCGGACTGAATATGTGAGCAACGACGAGGTTTTCGGGAAAAATGGAAACCTAAAATACATTTAGAATTAGAAAGAGACAGTTTAAATTTATGGGACATAACGAGAAAACAGGGCTTGACACATAGGCTATATTGAAGGCAAGAGGTGCAGAGTGGAACAGGGAATAACTTAGCTAACGAGCTTGTGTAAATGGATAGAAGAATATGGACCGTGGAGGAGTTGTATGGAGACAAACCTTGTTAAGTGCTGCAAACGATAGGATGTCGGTGAGATCCATTGATATCCAACGTTTTAAATGAATAAAGCAAATGAAAGAAGAAAGAATAGTATATAGTATTATATAGAACTTTTTTGTTAGACGAAACCATTATTAATTCTGATAAGTATTTAATTCATCTTAATTTTATTTGTTTTATTGCAACTATATTTAGAATCAAAAAAGAGAATTTAAATATCTAGGGCACATTCTAAGGAAAGAGGGTCTTGAGAATTTGACACTCACAGGACATATTTAAGGCAAGAGGGAAACAGTTACTAACTAACGAGCTTGTGTAAATGGATGCCAGAACCTGGGATTAGAAGAGTTAGCAAAAAGACAAACCTTATATGGAGCTACAAAAGAAAGAAGATTGTAGATAGCCATGATCGACCACGTCTTGGATGGGCACTGTGCATAAAGATTACTGAGATAATAGTGCTATTAATGTATTTGATGTAAATACATTGTTATTGATTTTACAGTAGAAAAATCATTACAAAATAATTTCGTTGTACCTCCAAAAAAAAAACGATACCTAAGGTTTAAAATATATTTCAAAAGTGAAAAATCTTTCTTTAAGCTTTTATTTTAGTCTTAATTTCAAGCCAATAGATTAGATTTAATATTTACAATATGCGAAATACTTTGGTGTATTTCAAACCAAATTTAAATTGATTGAAATTATTTTTACTGATTAAAAGTAAAATCGACGAAATCATCCATATTGGCCAATCTGTCAATGCAACATAAAATTCTTTTTATTAAAAAAAACTTTCAAAAAATAAGATATACTTTACTGAAACTTTATTTGAGAAAGATAAGCTGATTTAAATTTTAATTAATCAGAATTGAAACAAATATTACTTTTAGTTTACAATATTGCAGGAAAGCATTTTTAACACGGAGGTAGGTGGTTTTATGACGTGTTAACACATTTATCGACGGCCTGATCTTTGGCTGATTTATGTAAGGTTGAGATAATTCTAATTAATTAAAAGACGAATACAACCTAACACCATTTTTATATAATACTAAAACTTTTAAAATATTTTAAGCATTCTAATACTTTATTGAATTTTAGGTACTTTTTTAAATTTTAGGTACTTTTTTAAATTTTAGGTACTTTGGCTTTATAGTTTTACTTAAGATACCTGTTGAGAAAATGTTACAAAACTACCAAAAAATCTTAAATTTAATATGGTTATCTCTCTTATTTTCTAATAATGTCGTATATGGATGTCTGTTTTGCCCAAAATTGCGACGTTTATACACACAAAAAATTCAAAATTCTTTTTAAAATAGTGGGGTTGCTGAATTGCAGTGAACTTTTCCAGTTTTGAGTAGTAAATACAGTTTGTATTCAATAACAATATCATTTGAGCGCTACAAATTAATACAGAATTTAAAAATTTTTTAAAATTCATAAATTATTTTAATTAAAATTTTAAAAAAATGAAACAATTCTTTTAAAAATTTATTATTCATCGAAAAGATTTCGTGTCCATAATATATTTTATTCATAAAAGCAATTAAAAGCTTTTCTAATTAAATAATGTCTTAGTTACATATTTTTTTTATTTTACAATTCACAGCAGATTTTCTATAACTAGTGACTCTTTGACCCAAAAGAATTTGATGATTAAAATTCTCCGAGTCATTTTAACTAATATAAATATTAGGGCCTACAAAACAGAATTTGTCAAAATTTCATAAAAAGAAATGAGTGTGTGTGTCTGTGTGTGTGGGGGGGTAACATATCTAAAACAACTATATTCCCAAGATTTTCTATAAAGAAAATATTTAAAAAATAATTTAATTCATTTTTGAATAAGTTATGAACGTTTCATTAAAATCTAACGATTATCAGTTTTTTGCAAGAATTTCCAAATAAATGTTTTTCACTGTAGAAAGACGCTCAAATTTTCTGTACAAATTTACGGTCCCACGTTGATGCCAAAAAAAAAAAAAATTTTTAATCAAAAAAGGTTGTAAAATAGGTGAAAAAATAAATTTTACAAAACAAAAATCCTTTGCTCTTTCCTCTTAAATAACACAAAGATTTTGACAATAAAACCTTGTTTTTATTAAGATTGAGACATTTTTCATCATGTATGCTCATTTTTAGGGAATCTTTGGAGGTACTTAGTAAACTATTACAGATTATTACAAAAGTGCATTGTAGATGGAGAAAATGGATTTTTAATTGTCGGGAATTAACACTTACAAAACAGAATCATTGTATATCAAATATAAACGTATTGCTATTGATTTTATTTAAGAATGCTATGTAAAAGATTTACCGTAGAAATAGATACAAACTAAGGTAGGAATATTTGTCAGTTTTACTAAAAGAATAAGGATCTTATGTTTATATAATCTAAACTAGCAGCATGGCCCGGCGTTGCCCGTGCTTGATTCAAAAATCGTACGGCTCATACAGCAATCGCTATCACTTGACTTAAAATATTTTTGCTCTTCCTTGCCTTTAAAGGAGTGTCCTTTGCCGTGCTGATGTTGCTACATGCCTTACTTCTTGCCTATCTCACACTGCGAATTTTTTCTAAGCTCTATACTAAACATTAAATCTGTTACGAAAAAAGAACTAAACAAAATGAACACAAAACGATCAGCTTTAAAAAGGGACTCGTAACTGGAAAAACCGAATGAAAAAAGAATGTTAGCAACAAATACTTTTTCACATCCAACCCAGTTCTGCGGAATCAGAAGCAAGCGAATGAGCCAATTGGAGTAAAGTGCCATGCAGATTTAGATTTTCCCCATTGTGACGAATGCAGCTATCGATTTTTTATTGCATGCTAGCATGCTAGTTAACATTCGTGTCAGTCAACTATTGGCTCTCACGCTGGCCAATAGAATCTTCCTGCCTATTCGTGGCAGCCAGCTATAGGCCCTCACTCTGGCCCGTAGGAAATGGCTGCAAACAACATGAAAACTGCCGTAGAAGCATGAAAAAAATTAATTATTTCCACCATCGATGGGAGTTGGGAAATGCAAAATCAGTCTTGGCCTTCCCACTAACTTGGAGCATGTGCATGTAAATTTTGGTGCAAATCCGTCGAAAATTGCGGCCTTGCATTCGTTACACACACACACACATATACACCCTGCCTTTTATAGATAGAGATACATTGCTAACGTTTTTTTTCTATAGAAATGAATTAAAATTATGTTACTATAGAAATAGACGGAAAATCAAGGAGAAAGGTATTGTCATTGAACCAAGCATTATAACAAGATAGAATTACTATAATTATTAGGTTGGTGCAAAAATAATGTCGTTTTCTCACATATGTGAGAAAACGACATTATTTTTGCACCAACCTAATATGTATTTAAGTTTATGTGAGAATTTAATCTTAAAGTGATTATGTTAAGGTTCGTAAATCATATTTAATGTCATTTATTTCTCTCGTTAGCCGGAGTTCTTGAGATCAATTCACGAGTTAAATACCACAAGAGTTTGGTGGGGGGGGGTAGGGAAAGCAGTTGACAAAACTAAGGCAAAGGTGACAAGTAGAAAGTTGGTAGGATAATATATGCGACTAAGCAGCCAAGGATGAGAACAATATAACCAAGGCGACATAAAGTGTTTTGTTCAATATTGCCTATAGGGCGAAAGGAAATTGAAAATGGAATAAGCTGTCCCAGATGTAGTTTCGCCTAAAATCATACATTGTTGCAGAACCAAAAATTTAACCTTCAGATCAAGTCATTCATATGGATGTCATGCATGGCGCCAAACCCGTTCAGAAATATCTAAACTGTCAGCTGTATGCAACGAATTTCCAAGATCTATGGTCAAAATGGCTTTGAGCGAGCGAAGTCTAATGGTCTTGGCAAAAACCGCCTTTTTTGGTGCCACAGAACCACAAAGAGCTGTACCAAATAAAATGAAGCATGTTACTTGAGGACAGCAAAATGAATAGAGTAAAAACTAAAATGATAGCACAGCTAACTTGAAGAGAAAATAATGATATTATCAAGATGTTGACTTTCCACACTAGTTCAAATAAAAGATTAGTAAGAAACTCCCATCAATACTGGAAATAGTGGTAACAGCTACTGGTCTTGGGAAACCGCTTATCCTAAAAAAAGTACTTTAAGAGAAAGATTTTATAAATATCAACTGACTGCGGTATTGGCTTCTCGTTCAATGAATGCCAAATGTTTCATTATAAGGAAACGGCACTGAATGCGACACAATCCGAGGAAATTTCTAGGTTTAAGACGGCAAAATCCTGTGAGAAAAATAAATAAAGTGTGGATACACGGTCGAAATCGTCATTGGACAATATTGTATACGTCCATCTTATTAAGTTAATTCTAGTCAAACTTTGCCTGTCTTAAAAACAAAACTCTGAGAAGAACATCAAAATTACGTTCTTTAAAACAAGATAGCAATTAAAAATTGATATTTTTATGAGAAAATATTACTAGTCTGGTTTCTGGTTGTTAGAAGGGAAGCAACGAAAATAACAAATAAAAAGCCAAAGAAAAATCAAATTAGGTTTAAGATCCTGGCTTCAAGCAGTTAAAAAATTTGGGGAAAGTATTGTTCATTTCATTTTATAATGCCTACATGATCCTAGGAGCTTCGGCTTTAAAAGCAGTCTCACAAACCAATCAGCTTGGCTCAAACTACAGGCATAGATTTTATTACTTAACAGCATTCAGAGTGTTCGTATATATTGTAATGTCGAAAAACAGAATGCTTGGAAGAGAATGAAGCAATAAATAAACACATAAAAGAAGGAAGGAAAATTATTTTTTCTTCTTTGTTTCTAATGTTAGTAAACTAACGAAACTTGTTTCTCTCCGCATAAATCTTAGAACACTCCGATATAACTTCAAATCACCGTGAAGAAATGAATGTAATTGAAGCAAAAAAAAAAAAAAAATTGTTTTGCTAAGAACTTATTTTTATTCACATTTCCAATTAACGACCATTTTAAACATTTTTATTTTTTCCTTTTTCGTAAATGTCGCAGTAAAATGTTGGAGTAACTATTTGTAGTCTTGGGAAAAGTGCGCTAATTTCACAGGCCTTGGATGACATTGCGATCCGCCATGTCTATCTTATGTTCATTAATGTAAACAAGCAGACGACAGTTATGTTTAGCACAGCTACCATTGGAAAGTGGGATTTCGTCAATATATCTTCGAAATAAATAACGAAAATATTAAGGAAATTGTCAAAATTATTTAAAAGTAGTTTCTTTTTCCACTGTAAATGAATCATACCTATATTCATAGGGTCTTATCTGGTAGAAATAACATTTTTGCCGTTAACATCATGGCATATGCAATTTCAAATAGACGTGGTGTTTGGAATAAAATCAGTGGATGAGTGTGTGTATATATATATATATATATATATATATATATATATATATATATATATATATATATATATTGCTCACCGGTAGCACGACTCGAAGTTTCATGCACAACGCAATATTCAGGTGCTGAATTGAAACTGACGATCAAATAATTTAAATTTTGTTAAATATATCGGGTTATAAGCAATGAGGAGGCGGTTTATATTTTATACGGGAATTGTTATTTAAATAAAAAATATTTTTATAAAAACATATTAAAAAAGTGAATTTTGTATGTAAAATAAACAGAAAAAGAACGCACACATACGCATCCATACAAATTAATTACTTCAATTTATAATGGTAGTATTATGATAAATATAAATGTTCAAATCTAAGCATTTATAAAAAATAAAAAAAAAAAAGGTGGATGTTGGGAATTTTATATTTATTTATTTTTTTCTTATATATACCGGGTGTAAGAGTAAAATCGTCCAAATCGTTTAACAGCATGGGATAATTGTCTATCCCACAAAATGTTTAAATATCAACATATTAGCATTATGTTTCTTAATAATTATTTCTAAGTTTTCAGTACAACTGTAACTTAATTTTTGTGTATTTTTATTGAAAATAGTACTGAGTTTACTATCTTTAGGAAAATGTTTATCGATTAATGCAAGAAATTATTTGTTCTTTAACATTACACAAACGCACCTTCCTATATATATATATATATATATATATATATATATATATATATATATACTGGCTAAATTAAATACCGGGTGTAACAGCAAAATTGTCCAAATCGTGTAGCAGCATCGGATAATTGACCATATCACAAAATATTTAATATCTAAAAAAAAAAAAAAAAAACACTAAACTATTTGAGTTTCTTTTTTCCAGGTTTTCAGATAAAACGTTTAGCCATCTTGACACCATTTGTCGTAAGAATCACTGAAAAACACTTATTCAGCTAGAAAGAGAACAGGTGAAAATTGTTTTGTGTCAACCCCAATGTGTCTTCCTAACTGAGCAATGGTGAGGCTAATAAGATTATTTAGGCCTCCATTAATGGTACAAACATTCATACTTCATTGAAGAACCATCAAGAGAACGGTGAATAAGTTTTTAAAAAAAGGGAACAGTCGAGAGGAAAACTGGATCAGCAAGAGGGATGAACATTTTAAGTTAGAGCTAAATACATTCTCATTGTTCAAAGTAGAGCCTAATAACGTTATAAAAACCTCGGAGAATATCAGTATGATATCTTTAATCCTTTTTAAGATACAGCAGTTCAAAGCTTAATCTAACAAAATGGACAATTTTGAAAATTTTGTTGTTACACTCGGTATAATCTAGCCAATTTCATATATAAAAAGAAAAATAAAATTAAAGTTGCAATCACCAACATCTCTCGTTCAGTGTATATGTGATGAAATCCTAATTGACGAAACGCGTCATACAAAAGAAGCTATAGTGTAGTAAAAGTAGATTTATGTTTTTCCCAATGTGTCATCTAGAATTCTGAATTAATTTACTGATCTGGTGCTTATAAGTGATGTAACTGTGCTTATATGCACAGGTGCAACATTCCGGACCTCCTCCTGTTTCATGTAGAGTGTTTTAAAAAGCACGGCTTTATGGCTTCTTTTACTGGTAGATGCCCCTTTTATGCCTATTTTATTCACTAATTTTTATAAACAATTTTATTTTAAACATTTTTTTTTTTTTAATTATATGTCCTTCTATTCGGACCCGCAAACTCAACTCATAATATTTCGGCTGCTTTACCATCCGGCCTTCTTCCAGTGTCTGTTGTCATACTCAAGAAAACATTTGTAAATTTTGACCGGAACGTTTTATTCAATCGACGTGGGTAAATTGTTCAAGCAATGCATGTATATCTTGTGGATTAATGCCTCATTTAATATATATATATATATATGTCTCTTGGGAGTTGTGAGTTCAAACCCTGGATCTGGTAGTCTTGAAAAGCCACGCTGAAACGGTGTAACTATAGCAATAAACAACGTTTATTATAATAATCCCTCGTGTCGAAATTTCATTTTTTTTTTTACTTAGTTCTCCTATCAAAAAGTGTAACATTTGTGACGCATTATGATTAAACGCTAAAAGTAGAATCTACCATTTTTAATTGTGTTAACTCTATGAAATAACGCTAACATAAAAACGACATATTTTCTCTATCTCCCCAAATAGGAAAAGACTGAAAAGAATTCATTGAAAAGCTAAAACAATAACCGAAAAGCACAAGACGAAAACTAAAAAAGTAATTCTGTACGTAAATGGTGAAAAAAGCCTTTATTTTGTGCAAATATTTTTCTACATGATCTCCTTCTGTGTCAATGTACTTAATATAATGGTATATATTACTCAAAGTGAGCGAACGACATATCGTGAAAATTTCAATAATTATGGGAGAAGCCTTTATTTTTACACAAATATTTATTTTTCAACAATATCCTTCGTTGCAAGTGCACTTAATTTAGTAATGAATATTAATCACTGAGAGTGAACATTATAAAAAACATTTCAGATCAAAATTTAATAATCACGTGCTCGAGTAAATACAAGGTGGTCCGAAAGTCTTGTCACTCCCTACCATAAACTACTGAACAACAACAGAAGAACAAGTAATACAAATCACATGTACTGGATTCAGTTTATTCACTTTCATTGACGCTGTCACACAACGAGAAGGACTGTAGGAGCTCGTGTCAATCATCTAAAAATAGAAAATTATAATATCTATAGGTGACAAGACTTTCGGAGCACCCTGTACTTTTGTATACAGGTACATTAATAATTATGTAGGTTAATGATGAAAAATAGCGTTTATTTTTACACAAGAAATAATTATCTTTCAAAATAAATCAATTCCTTGCCAATGCCCATAATACAACGCCTTTCTAATAATCACAAATGGAACATTATACAGTGCAAATTTTAAGTAGAAAAAGAAGAAAAACTAATACATGTCAGGCACTGACTGAGATCTTTGTATCGAGATTGCTATGGAAAAAATATTTTTCTCTCAAATCTTTACGAGAAAGTACATAACAACAGAATTAAATCTGTTGCGCATTCTACACTTGTTTGTGCTACTCAAAGTAATCATTAAATTTCTACAATGGACATGCTGTTATAAGATGGTATTAAAAATATTTTTTTCTTTTTCCTCATCATGAATATTTTCTCAAAATGAGTTTCCTTCGTTCTCGTCTTAACGCTTTTAACTGACATAAATTCGCGCACGCACGCTACTTCCACTAATTATTCAACAATATACCTTTATTATTTCATTTTACCAAATTGTCCCTATTTCTACTGATAAAGCACACAGTCGAGGATTGATAGTTTCACAGAGAAGGAGAAACTCATGGCTGCTGTCATGGGGGAAAAGTGCAGGCAACACGGCATACGTTGGCATGGACACTCAAATCCGACCAGAAATAACATCATGTACTTCCACCTTGAGTGATGGAAGGTGTTTTTGTTCACATTAGCAGCACTAGTGACGTTGAAGAATATTTATTATCTTGTAAAAAGAAGACAAGGAGACCGATTAAAAAAAACAACATTCGTCTGCAGTGAGAAGCAAACTCCCATCGCTCACTTTTTCGCAATTTTTTTTTCATCGCTGTATAACAAACGAATACAAAATGTAAGTAAATTTTATGATTATTCAGAAATAATTTTGGTAGTTCGGCATAAATTCTCAAGTACAGAGTGTTTAGTGAGAAGCTAACTCACTATACTAGTAATGGTCTGTGAGATCTGCTTGTTAATTGTTACCTCATTTCATAGCAAAGCATTTGCATTAGGTAGACCGTACATGACAATTATGCATCAAGATGCATACACTAGCATTCGTGTGCACCTTGTTAACATTTAATCTATATACAGATATGTTGACAGTATAACAGGTAACAACACGGAACGGGAAATCAGCGAGCAAAAATAATCTTGGGAAAGCGATGAATCTATCTTTTTTCTCCCAGCTATGGATTAAATAACAGGGTAGATTGGACTTTCGAGCCTTAGGTAGTTACCAGTCTAAAAGAAGGGAAACCACTCCGCTATCTTTAGCAACAAGTCATATTATTTTCAGATAAGAAATAAAAGGAAGCTGTGGAAAGACATAATCGCTTACATTCTAAAGGACCATAGTATTAAAAAAACAACATTAGTCTGGCACAAATCCACAAGCGTAGGGTACCTAGTGAGGATCAAACTCTCTACAATAGTAATGGCCTTCACCAAACGAAGCGCCATTTTAATTTTGCTATTTCTCCATAAGAACGTGCAGATAGTATAAGGGATACTGGCCTGGAAATTGGAATCGGCGAATCGAAATAAAATTCTGATTGCGTTCACCTTCACGCGAATACCTTTAGGAAAGGAGTGAACCCATCTCTCCCTAGATATTTGTCTATTAGTAAGGCACACTGTGTTCTTTAGCCCTGTATGACAGTCTGTTTAAGGGAAGGATAACTCTGTATTCAATATCATGGAGAAAGCAACAGGAAATCATTCCACTATCTTTCCCAAGGTAAAACCCGGTATCTCAAAGCGGTCCCCCATCCAAATATTAACCAAGTTCAACACTTTTTAACTGTAATAAGCAAACGAGAACCGGTGTTTCAGTATGATTTGATCCTAAGCGGAAAATTGCCAAATCGCTGCTATAATCGATTAATATATTTAATATAAAAAAATCAATTGTCTATTTTGAACTCATCCATTTATAAAGAATTTTACCAAATTTAATTCTGAGAACTTATATGTCCATTTTTCTTGAAATTTTATAACTGTAACACATTCCTTGTTTTGATATTTACTAAGTGTTGCTTAGTAAAACATAAAGTCGTCCGAAGATAAATTATTGATGTTGCGTCAGCTTCACAATTAAAGAGAAGCTGCCTTTTTTAATCAATTCAATCTAAGCAAGGTGATAATGTCGCAAAGACGCAAGAAGCTACTGGGAATTAAAGAGAAGGAATTTAAAAAAAATGGAAGGAACCGGAAACTCTTTCCTAAACAAGAAACAAAGAATAAACCACTACTTCTGTTCAAAAGAACGAGGAGGAGTGTGAACCGGGCAATAGGCGAACCTATCTACTACTATTGAATTATTAGCCTTTATTTAAGATTAAACAGTCATCACTGTATCGATAAAAAAATAAGTAGACTATAAATGACAAAGTTGTGTTATTTTACCACAGATCCACAAATGTGGACCACCTTGATAGAACTATCCAGTTTAGTAATATATTATATATATATATATATATATATATATATATATATATATATATATATATATATATATATATATATATATATATATATATATATATATATATCTCTTCTTAATTATCTCTTTTCGACAGGCACCTAGCTGATATGTTATTATAAATTGCATTCGTTGAATACTATAGTTAATACAGTTTGTAAAATAAGAAATGTGCACAAGTGTGGCGCAGTTATCGTGGATCGAAACCTCCACTGTGATCAACATTTGGGAAACTAAGCAAAACTCGATATCATGTCATTCGTTTAGTTTATCTAAAATAGTGTTTGCATTGCAAGTGCCAAATGAATCAATAGATTATTATTAAGTTTTAACGATATTTTTTATTTCCTCTTACGTTGATTTTCACCACAACTATAATTCTAAGGAGGGTGGAACCTAAATGTCTCGCTTACAGTGAGAGTGCTGTTACCGAAATCTTTCATAATTAAACATTGGTCAAACAAGCGATATTGTTTCTCTTCAGCTATCACTCAACCACCATCTCCTTTTTTATTTGTTTATCTACACTATTTTATTAGAAACAAAAAAAAAAATGTTCTGAACTGCTATTAATATCAGTCCTTCTCCATGGCAGTGAAGCCTGGACAATTTCGTTACAGTGGAACAAAGACTTGAAGCAACGAAGAAGAATACTGAAAATACAGTGGACGGAACATGGGAGCAACGGGGGAGTTTTAAGGAAAATAGAAATAAAAAGGACGATTATATGTAATACCAGAAAGAGACAAGTAAAATTTCTGGAGAATTTGATACTCACGGGGTATATTGAAGACGAAGAGGAAGAGAAGTAAATATCGAGTAATCTACCTAAGAAACTTGGATGTAAATAGTTGCTGAACAGGGAGTAGGATAGCAAAGTGACAAACGTTGCTTAGAAGTCTAAAGGATAGGAAGGTTTGGAGAGCTATGGCGAACTATATCCTGAAGAGACACAGCAGAAAGCGTCAGCAGCATGGAAACGAAATGCCTTACTATCAGTGTCTTTATCGATATAACCCGAACACATTCATCAATAAGCATTGGACAAACTAAAAAGCTATATTTTTCTTTTACCCTTTAATTCTACCGCTTTCTTGTTTTTTATTTATATGCAGTAATAATATTCGATATAATATTCATTTAATTTCTTTGATCAAACATTATTCTGAATATTATTAACATCACTAATGATGTCTTCCAAAGCAACGAATTGTTGTATTTCATGAAATTATTAATATTTGTAACTGTTCTTTCTTTTCTTTACATTTGTTCCATTTTTTTCATTGTTGCTTGCAGTCGAAATAAAATAAAAGTAATATTAAAAGATCACTAAGCATGACAATGGTTCATCGAAAAAAATTAACAAGTTTTATATTTAGTAATACCAATGTTAAAAAAAAAAAGGGGGGCAAGAGAAATAAAATAAAAGAATGACTCGTCATAAATTGATAAGAATAACAATACTTCACCAAGGAAGTTCGAAAAAATAAAACTACGAGTGGTTAAACAGTTGTTAGATTGGAGAGAGGAAAACATTTGTTTAATTACCTTTCGATCAGGACATATTTTAGAAGCATCTCCTGTTCGCTCATTATAAAGATGAATACGCACTATCTGAATTTTTGTTGAGAAATCTAGAGAAATCGCGTGAAAGATAATGTTAGGTCAAAGTTATCTGTTTTTCTGTTGGTTTGTTTAGTTCTGTTAGTAACATACTAACCTAAGCTTAGTGAATTTCATTTTCTGTTTCTCTGTGAAATTCACGTGTTTAAACTTGATGTGATCAAATAAAATCATCCAAATGATTTAGAAAACTACCTAATCCTTGAATATGCAAGTTAACCATATTTTTGTCTTTTAAAATAATATTTGTGACATTACAATGCAGAAATAAATAATGGAAAAATAAATTTAATCGCATTGAAATCTTTTATAACATTTATCGATATGTTCACTCCATTCCTGAATACAGCCACACACCATATTTCCATTAATCATGGAATCCCATTGTTGGTCAAAGCTTTGCGTCCCGCAGTTGTGCTTAAAAGAATAACGAGTTATTCAGTTCTATTATCACCAATCAAAACTGGATTTGACCAGGAAAAGCAGCATCGTTTCCGAATTCATCAAATTGCATGTCTTTGGATTCAGTTTCACGAGAAACCAATAGAGGCTTTCGCTGTTGAAGGTGCTGTTAGCATTGTTGACAAATTTGAAGAAGGTCAAAGGAACTTTTCATTTCAATATTCAGGAATTAAATACGGTTATCGTTATATTCGTAATTTTTTTCTTAAATTTATTTTCCAGACGCACGGTAGAAACTTTGAGCATTCAGTTATTCTTAAAATGTACGGTGCGTCGAAAAATAATTCTGTGGAAGAATTGTAGCTTCTTTGTTATATTGGCACGATTAAGTGAAGACGTTGAAATGGAAGTTTTTATAAAAGTCAGACTGCGTTTTTGTTTGTGAATAGAACGAAAGTACAGCGAAGATTTATTAGAGATATAATAGCATCTTATTATTTGAAATATTCTTTTCCATAATCAGAATTGTTCACTGCTGCAGTTCGCGTCCAATGAACGCTTTAAGTTAATTTATTTCTGTGATCAAAATAACAGATTCCAATAAAAAGAAAAGTTTATTCTTTCGAAAATATGAATGTGCAGAGCAACTTTATACACTTCGAGCATTTATTTCGAAGATATATTGACGAAATCCCACTTTCCAATGGTAGCTGTGCTAAACATAACTGTCGTCTGCTTGTTTACATTAATGAACATAAGATAGACATGGCGGATCGCAATGTCATCCAAGGCCTGTGAAATTAGCGCACTTTTCCCAAGACTACAAATAGTTACTCCAACATTTTACTGCGACATTTACGAAAAAGGAAAACAGAAAAATGTTTAAAATGGTCGTTAATTGGAAATGCGAATAAAGATAAGTTCTTAGCAAAACAAATTTTTTTCATTGCTTCAATTACGTTTATTTCTTCACGGTGATTTGAAGTTATATCGGAGTGTTCTAAGATTTATGCGGAGAGAAATAAGTTTCGTTAGTTTACTAACATTGGAAACAAAGTAGTATATATTTTATAACTTTATTGCTTCATTCACTTCTATGTATTCTCACTGCCATTAAGGAATCTATATTAGAAAAGTAGAGCAGAGTCTCTATCTACCATTTATACGTTGCACTTTACAAGTCTGTATCTAATGTTTCTATAATTTTTTAAACGCAAAAAAAAAACAACAAAAAAAACAGCAGATATTTATTTTATTTAACTTTTCGAAATTTATTTGGCAATAAAGAGAATTATTTTTTTAAGTTATTTTTAAAATTTTGTAAAAATATTTTCAGGTTTCTCATTGAATTAAAATATACATTTGCACACGCCAACCGACACCCACAAACAATTTGAATGAAAATGAAATGGACATTCGTGTTGTGAGGGCTAATTTCCCTTTCAATCTGGTAACAAACCCTGGTTAAAAAAGTATAAACCGAATGATGCGGCCCTTTGAAGACATTTTATTATTTCTTCTGTATTTAAACTGAATTCATTTTCTGATAAATATAGTATTTTAAATAGAAAAAGAATTTAGATTTGAAATTTCATCAGCGAATCGACAAATAGTAAACAAGTCAAATATAACACATCTTTCCCATAATAATTGCTGCATTTAGCGTCCGCAAATGTCTATGCAACTTTAACAACTAATACGTTGAAAAGAAAGTCCTATCGATTCTTTGTTGAGACCTAATAAATGACATATTTCATGATCCATTCAATTTAATTTAATAGTTTCCTTCATATTCGAGTTTAAAGTGCTAAGTTATTAATATTTCAGATGTATTTATTTACTTTCTAGACAAAACCCGTATCTTGGTCTTTTGTGAGCTCAGCATAATTGGTGTACCGTTTCTCGTCAGAGTGTGACACGCCTTTCCGACTGATCAGAGAATATCGTTTTTTTTTGTTTTTTTCTGGTATAGTATTTCCACGTAATGATAGTTTCTCTCATAAGTAAGTATTAGTCACATTTTGAAACTTTCATGATGAAAAACACGTTTCATATTGTTATTTAGTCCCTGTAGTTGTGTTAACGAATAGAAGTCTTTATAACACCGAAATCTTACGTCTGCTCGCTTCCACTTCCAACTTTTCTCTGCCCTTTACCACCGGTGTATGTCACCTTTTTCCAGTCGTTCTCGTATATCCAAGATGGCCGATCCCCAAACGCTCAATAACACGCATGCGTTTTGGACCTTCTTGTAAATGGCGGTTCGGTAGGCCAAACACCTCAGGTAAGTGCGAATATATATCGTTACACATATCCCAACAATACGAGTACCTTCTCGTCGTTTAATCTTAGTTTTGTTACAGGCACATGCTTTTCGTAAGGTCGTTAACATTATTGTTTCTTTGAACATGATTACAAAGAAAACCCTTTTTTTCACTACTAGCTCTTTGTAGCACTCCAGAAACTACCAGAAACTACCAGACTCCTTCTGACATGCTTCATCTTCACAAAAGTTCAATTAGGTCAACAATAGAATATTACTGGCAGCTGCCCAATTCTCACTTTCCAATCTTGATAGAGTTCAGTTTATACGGTCTTGTAGGGGATGGCTTATTTTTCCACTCTACAGCATCTTTTCCCACAGACACAAAGTTGCAAGCCTGTCGCTAATCTATCCCTATTTCTGTGGCAAATGTTCCGATGAGCTCTAAACTTTAGTGTCATCAATTCAGATATTTTTAGCTAGGAATCACCATGATACGTCGACAGGGTCAAATCATCCATATTCCAATTGTAAGGAGAAAGTTCCATTTAGATAACTTTACCCCGATAACGGCTCAATTGTGGAACAATCTCTCGCATAAATGCTTCCATGGACACTACAATCTTAACGTCTTCACAGTCGCTGTCTATCATCATAATTTTCACTTTCTTCTACCTCTACTTGCATGCATAACACTCACCTCATTTAGTAATGCTCTACTGAGAGAGGCTCTTGAGGCTTGTACTGGGTGGGCTTTAGTATGAAAAGGAATGCTTCAGTAGCGTGGTTTATCCTTGATGACGAACAGTTGTTGATTTAGTTGAGATTCAGTCAGATAATATGGAAGACACTGCTCAAGTTTTAACAGTTTTATCAAATCCATGACTGTAGGTAATGGTTGATATAGAGATTGGATTAGATTGGATTAGATTGATGAATGTCGATTGAAGTCTATCGTCTAAAACGAGAAGATCTGAATTTTAGACTCAAATTGACTAAATCATCGTTGTCATTAGCAGACATTTAACACTTTCTTTTCCATCGACACTTTCTGAAGTAAGTTGTGACTCAAATGGATCTCTTCTCCTTTCTAGTTTATGGATCACATCAAGTAAAAAATTGTTCAATTTGACATTATATATTTTGGAAATTAAAAACGAAAGGTAACGATACTGTGTTTTTTTGCATCTTATGCAATAAATATTTAAAGTTAATATTAGGTTGGTGCAAAAATAATATCGTTTTTTGACGTATTTTTTAACGTCAAAAAACGATATTATTTTTGCACCAACCTAATATAATAAAACAATCGACAGATTTTTCCCAATCAAATATTACGCAACAGAAGTAATAATTACTTATGGCGATAGCTTATCCGATCTGATTAATTTGAGACATTGTCTTGGGAGACAATCGAATAGAATCTGTTAATGTTGTAAAATGGGATGAAAAACGGATGCAACGTCTAAACATGAACAGCTATACTTACAAAGAATTAAATTACTTGTATTCGCACTATTGTCCTCATCTTTGTTGATGTTATCACAAAGTTGTGGTGCATGTGTCATTCCATATGTACCGCAGAGGAAGGTCATGAAAGTGTGGGTCACTTCTTGACAAGTTGAGGTCCACCTTAAACAAATCCCCGCCATTGTCACTTTCTTATACTCTGATTTTCTTTCAGCTTCAACCAATAATTGCAAAGCCAAATGACGATAGACAATGAATGATGCGAGCAGGTTGTTGAGAAAATGGAAGCTTATAGTCCCGAGCCTGCACGTTGGCAGAGAACTTAGTCATTAACAACATCATCATAAAGGAAGCGATCGGCCAAGAAAAAGTTAAATTCTTGGATACAGGATAAACCCAACAACGACGATATATATATATATATATATATATAGTGAATGGTACATTTATGGGTTAATGTGATCAATATCAAGGATAGAGCGTATGTAAATATAGAAGTGGACATTGAGTTCAACACACATATTGGATATCGGTCAACACCCATATATATATAAAACTATATATATATATATATATATATATATATATATATATATATATATATATATATAAACATTCAGAGGCAAAAGTCTGTTTCATGCTAGACGCAATCAGACCATGTGCCCTGACGATTGTGTCTAGCATGAAACAGAATGTCGACTCCAGTGTTCACTTTTATATTTACATACGCTCTATCTCTGATATTGACCACTTTATCCCATAAATATACCACACCTTAAAACTATATTTATTCAAATATATATATATAAGCAGAAAGGAAAAAAACAGTGGATTACAATTTTTATGAAAGAAATGCATTAGCGGAGTTGATCTATCGGCCATTACGTTTGTAGACCGTGGATAACGAGAACAGGTTAATGGTGATTACACGTTCTGTTAGTATTGTCGATCTGAAAGCTAAAGAAGGTCATGTTTAGGTTTTGCCATTTGGATTCATCTCGGAGATAGATTTCAATCTCTAGTCCGAGTTAGCAGGTTACAATAAAAAGAAGCTGATATACAGCCCATTTGAGTTGTTATGCTCTTGCAATAGACACATCTGCTAATACTAAAGAAGATTTCTATCCGGGTCTTCAGAAACATCAGAGACAAATCAACTTTGATGATACATTGTTTATGGGCGATTTCAATTCTGGCGTAGTTAGTGACCATCTCTCCTGTTCAAATGTGTTAGGAAAACACAGCACCGGTATGATCAGTTCTAATGGGTTTATGATGTTGTCTCTACTGTGAGTTTGATTTCCTGTAATAAATGTAATCTTTCAGAAAGTAAATCACATTAAAACTAACTGAAGCCATCCCAAGTCAGGTCATTACCACATTATTTATTACATAATCGCTCGTCGTTGTGACAAGAAGTTAACATAGCCCGTTGCACGCACGCAATCTGGGAGTGTTGGTTAGACCACAAAATCATTATATATCATGTCAACATCCATGTAAGAAAGGCCATTCGTTATAATCTCAGTAAATCTCTTCGGAAAACTGATATCAATAAAATGAAGCACAGGAAAACACTTAACTCTTTTCGTATCATTTGTGATTGAAAACTCTTTCAGTTGCAAAATCAGGAAATATATTGCATCATGGGAAAAAAGTTAGAGTTACATTAAATCGCAAAAGATCTACTTCTAAGAAGAAATGATTTAAAATTTTAAATTAGCCAAGAGCTGGAAGATGCAAGACATCTAGTGCAAAATGAAGGCACTCACCTTGCAAGAGGCTGCTGATCTTCAAATCCTTTTATCAGAACTTGAATAATGTTCTCGGGCAAATTACAAATGAATCTACAGGGTATCCCTAAAGTCTGGACACATAGGCAAAAATGCATATTTTCAAGAAATTAAATTTTCAACAACATTTTATTGAATTAAAACACATTGTGGGTTTCAAACAGGCACAAGTACAATCGAGATGATTTTCATCCCAAGGCAGTTACACAAAAAGGATAAGGAATACAACAAAAACGATAATTTTAAAAAGGGCCGGTGCAAGTGTTTTGTGGGCACTCCCGAATCTATGATACGGAGCCCTTAATCTATGACATCTGAATTTTTATAAGCTAGTATTCATATAAAATACAAATTTTATTGTAACCTAATTATGTACAAAAATAGATCTTTTTTTGTTTCACCCCAAGCAAAGCGGGAAGCCACTAGCACGCAAGGGGTTACAGAGAGTTGGTGAGAGAGAAAATAGGAGTGATAGAAGAAAGGATGAAGAGAAGGATAGGGGATAGATCAAGGCATCTAGAGACGTCGATTGACATTACATTTGAATAGTTGGAGATTGTAGCTATCAGAGAAACAGGAAAAGGGGGACCCACAGGCGAGAAGTGCGAGACATGAAGCTATTGGAGTAGGCGGCTACATTTTACAGTTTCGACAGTGATGGGTGAGAACGAGATGTCAGCCTAGTTGAACGCTTAAATTCATGATGTCTGGGAACCAGCGAAAGCAGCTCATCAGAGCATTTACCGTGAAAGTAAAAGTCAGAGGGAGGCGACGGCACGTCTGTGAGAGAGCAACTGCAGACGAGATGCCAGATCAGGGATAATTACATTGCCTATCCGTCTCTGGATTTTATCAAGGACCTTGAGACAAACAGAAGGGGCTCCGGACCATATATGACAGCAATACTCCATGCAAGTGCGAATGGTTGATTTGTAGATTTGAAGGATCGACTCTGGCGAGAAAAATTCCTGGCGCGGCACAGGGAGCCAACTTTCATTGCGGTGGACGAAACTATTGACTCAATGTACTTGTTCCATCTCAGGTGAGCAGTCAATGTGAGACCGAACAGTCGCAAAGAGGTGCTCTCGTGGAGTTGAGCGTCAGACATTCTAAGGGTGGGGGCAGGGATGGTTCTCTGTCATGAGTAATAAAGAGCAGTTTTGTTTTTGAGGCATTAAAGTTAACCAGCCAATTTCTGTCCCAGTCCACAACCGATTGGAGGTCATTTACAAGACAAACGGCCAGGTTAGTTTTGTTAGCGACACTAGATTTGTTTTTTAGGCAGAACTAAATAGTAGTGTCGCCCGCGTAGACGTCTACTTGGGAACCTATGACGTCAAGTAGATCGTAAATGAACATAAGGAACAGAGTAGAGCCTAGGATAGAGCTTTGGGGAACATCTGCGTTCGTGGGATAGGAGCTGGAGGAGAATCCGTTGAGAACGACCTTCAATACACGGTTTGACAGGAATGGTTGATATTCCATAACCCTGAAGCCTGCGAAGAAGGCCGGCGTGCCAAACCCTATCAAACGCTTTGAAGATATTTCTGGCTATCACTTTTCAATGCTGTAAGCTACATCTTCTTCCTTTATCGCTCTGCATCCTCCCAATCGAATGCATTTCTGATAGCATTAACATGGCTGTCTCTCTCCATCCGTTTGCTCACATATTCGTGTTTGGCGACTTTAACGCCCATCATACCAAGTGGCTTAAAAACGCTACTACTGACCTTGCAGGCATACAAACCCTTAATTTTTCAATTTCTCAATCCCTCACACAGATAGTTGACTTCCCCACACGTTTTCCCTACAACCTGGATGGTAAGGCTTCTCTTCTTGATCTATGTTTTACCTCCATCCCCGAGTCTGTAGAGCCACGCAGCTCTGCCCTCTTTGCAACTTCGATCATGCTGTAGTGTCTGTCAACATCTCCTGCAACTCCACCGCCTGCAAAGAACCTCCTACCACTAGAACTGAGCAGACTGAGACTCGTTCCGGGATTTCCTTCGCGATGTCCCCTGGGATGTTGTCTTTACACTCCCCGTTCAAGAATGTGCTTCCGAGGTCTCCTCCTGAATTAACGCTGGAATCGAGGCTTTCATCCCCTCAGCGAAATATAAGGTTAAATCGCGTTCTTCCCCTTGGTTCTCCCCTGCTTGCTCAGCTTCCATTGCCCATAGGAATCACTTCTTCCACCTATATCGTAGCGACATGTCTGACTGAAATTGACGTCTCTTTGTCTCTGCCCGTAACGATTGTAAGCGCGTGCTCAATGAAGCGAATCACTATTTGCTGCTCGAATGAAAGAACGTATTGCATCTCGCAAATTCGGCTCCAAGGATTATTGGCGTCTCTGCAAGAGCGTACTTAATAATAGCAAACCCTCTATACCTCCTTTGTTTAACCAGTTCGAGGTTCTGACCTCTTCTGTCGACAAGGCTGGATGCTTTGCTCGGAAATTCTCATTCAATTCAACGCTCGACTCTTCCAGTGTACCCACACTCGATTTTCCCCTTAGAACTGAGGCTCCATTGAGCGATTTGCACATAACCGAGTCATCGGTATTGGGGATTATCTCTAATTTAGACCCCCATAAGGCTAGTGGTGGAGACCAGCCGTTGTCCTGAAGAAACGTGCGCCTGAACTGGCCCCTAACTTCTCCAAATTATATAACTACTGCCACAATGAATCTTGTTTGCCAGACTGTTGGAAGTCCTCATCCATGGTTTCTGTTTTTAAGAACTATGGAGACCCTTCTGACCCTTCTAATTACCGTTCTATCAGTCTCCTGCTCCTCTTCGATGGTATTTCAGTTGAAATATACAAATCTATTAGCAATCTCATCATAGCAGGGTAAATTCTTGAACCTAGTTTGACAAAAACATTCAAGGACGGTTCCATCGTTCACCTTTACAAACACAATAGTAGATGTGAATGCGACATTCACAGAGGGATTTCATTTCTTTCCGTCACCGAAAAGTATTTACTTGCGTGATTCTCAACCAGTTCAAAACTTTTCTCCTAGAATCTGTTCTACCTGGGACACAATGGGAGTTTCAAACTGGTACAAGTACAGTCGATATGATCTTCATTCTAAGGCAGTTACAAGAAAAGTATAAGGAATACAACAAAGATGATAACTTTAAACCTCATTAGCAGGGCCGGTGCAAGTGTTTTGTGGGTACCCCCGAATCTATGATACAGGGCCCTTATTCTAAAACATTTGAATTTTTATAAGCTAGTGTTCATATAAAATACAAGAATAGATCATATGCAATATAGGTGAACAATTGAACTAGAAAAATTGAAAATAAATAAAATGTATTTCAATACAAATTAAAGACATGTCATAATAAACCATTCCATCATAAGAGACATGTCATAATAGACCATTCCATCATAAGAGACATGTCATAATAGACCATTCCATCTTAAATAAATCAACAATGTTTTGCGCCAATTTTTAACAACAACTTGTGATTTTTCTTGTTAAAAGTTGAATAACACATTTAATATTATAGGTAAAAAAAAATAGTGAATTTCATGTAGTGTTTTATCAAGTTATCATGAGCAAAATAAATTCAGGGATTTGGATAAAATAAGACCCCCAGAATGACGTCAAAATCCGAAAAACATCCAGTTGTGCTTAGTTTAATTTGTAACGTATATAAATGTAAATAGAAAAAGCAAATGTTGATAAGATAATGAGTGTCACAAAGCACTGCCCGCAGCCAGCAATCAGGCTTATGGCTCTCCGGAAAGGTTTTGTGGGTAATATGCGCCGGCCCTTCTTTCTAAGGTTTATGATACTCTATCCAAAGATACTCTCTGAAAGTTTCTGGTAATGGTGTATGATCTCTTTTCAATAGAGGATGAAAGATTCTGTAAAATCTGGAAGCAGACAACCAAATATTTTTGTAAAAATCTTTGTGTTCGTCTTCTTACTTTTTATTTTTCTTATATACTCGAAAATTCTTTTAAAATCTTAAAAAAAAAATCTAAATGTCGAATACAAAATAAGTATAATCAACATTTTAATGACAAAACTAACTCGAAACTACAGCTTGTCCATAACCTTTTATAAAAACGACACTGGAAAATTAGTTTAGTTGATCATTCAAGAGGTAGTATCAGGATCGGAAACATTCATGACATATCGTCAGAATAATACTAACATTCATAACTAATTATTGTGATATGATTGTATAGAGCTCTATCTTGGATACTTTATCGACGTCAATCAACCGTTCCATATACATTGTCTTTCTTAGGATATAGCTAACGTTATCAATATCATGATCCGTTTGGTTCAAATGTGCAGCTAGCGTGAAATTGATGCTGTTTTTTTTTATATATTTTTTTTTTTTAACCGAAGACGGAATTCCGTACCTGTATCACCGACATAATTTCCTGGATTTTCATTTTTCTATCATTAACACACACACACTATATATATATATATATATATATATATATATATATATATATATATATATATATATATATAATTGTGAATTCTGGCAGCAATCCATCTTTTGCACAAGTTTAATTAAAAACGACTGACAAGTTACTACGTTTTTTTTTCTGAATGTTATAGTGTTACATTCCTTGTTGGCTGCCGTGTCTGTCTGTCTTTCTTTCTCTCTCTCTCTCTCTATATATATATATATATAGAGAGAGAGAGAGAGAGAGAGAGAAAGAAAGAAAGAGAGAGAGACTGTAGCAGAAAAGGCGACATTAAGAACATTAAATCTCGAGCTTCAAGTTGTAGTTTCCGGATTGTTCCACAGAACAATAGCCTAGGGTATTAAAGCGTTGTTTTCGAATTCTTTATTAGGCAACCTCTAGGCTACATAGCACCAACTTAAATTTAATTGATACTGAAGAAAAAATTAAACAAAAAATATAGTAGAATGAGAAAAATTTACGAATAAAAGTTCAGTTCGAAATGAAAGTTACCGGGATCGACAGATCTCTGAAGATAACCGGAGGTCACAACGGCCGAAACTTTGTGATACTAGTAACAAAGATGATGAGATTTCTCCGACTGTGAATAATCTTTTTGGGGAGAATGCTGCCTTTATATATTTATATTTTTCTAGCAAATACAAAATATTTATTCCTCAGCAATTTTGTACAATTCCATGATATTCCATGACATGTTCTCACGGAGAATCTGAGCTATTCTCTTGTGTCCGTTAAATTTTATTTTTTAAATTTATTATGGTTCTTAACAAAGATCAAGTGACAACAAAACAGTACTCTAACAATCTCTTCAGGATCCATGATACATTTAGTTGTCATCTAGATGTTTACATATTATTGCAAGGTTCTTAGCAACTGTTCTAAACTCTCTGGTAAAGATTTGTGCAAATATTTCTTTCATACTTCTCAATTTTGCCTGTTCTCTGTTAAATTTCAAACATTTTTGGTAACTTTTCCTCTTAGCATTGCCGTCTGACGAAACATTAGCGTAAACACTTAGCATAGATAAATATTCACATTCTTTTATTTTATACGATTATTAAATCTGATTTTCTCGCCTTAATTGGGCGACACTTTTAAATTTCAGTTTCATAGATTATCCTTTCTTTTCACTATCTAAAACAGTTTCTTGAACAGTTCTTTGTATGCTCAAGTATCGGTCTTTGCACAATTCCCATTGGATTGTCGATCCTACTCAGTCATGTCTTTTTTGGCTTTTAGCTGCATTCACTTGTAAAATTTCGTCCTTATCTCCACACAAACAATATTTTATCTTCCGTTCTTTCTAATATCGTTCTTTCTAATGCACCTGTGGTTGACCTTACCCCTTGAATCGTCCTTTGTACAAATATGGCCGTGACATTTCATCAGTATTTCATGTTGTCTTGAATTTTATTATTGCTCTAAAAATTGTGAAATCTCGAAATATTAAAGGTGAGCCAATACAATGCATTTATTTGACTAACTTCACTGAAGTTTGCGTTGTGTAATCTTTCATTAAAATTGAAAGACATCTAATTTCTCCTCGGATATTGCAATTCCCTATACAAAAATCAATGACTAAATTCTCAAAACGAACGTCTATTTGACAATGAATACTTAAAATTTTAAAAGCTGCATTGAAATGCCGAGTTTTGTACGCATTTCTCTGTTTGTGGCATTTTCTATTTTCTCTTTTAACAGCGTTTGACATTTTCATTGAGTTTGAATTGTTTGAGAAAAACCTGTTTTTAAATACTTCATTTGGATTTTGTCGATTGATTCAAATAATTTTTCATAAATGAATTAGGATAATATATCAGAACTTATTGGATATAATTTTTCATAAAGATTTTGCGATAATTTTTTTCTTTTTGTCAAATATCTTCCAACAAAGTTCGTAATAATTAACCGGAAGGTTTAAAGATCGATATTTTAACCACACAAAATGGTTAATTTTATCAATCTGTATTACTAATAAAAACAATAGATCAGATTAGTCAGCGACCAATTCCAACGAAATATAGTCATTGCTTTACTGACGAACTTTCGTGTTATTGACATTTCAGATTATTATTATTATTATTATTATTTCGATTTCTTCTATGGTCACACTACCTACCAGGTCTTCGGGAAGACTTAAGGTAGGTAGTGGTGTGTTATGGCTACATTTCGGGTAATTTCATAGCAAATTTTACAGACGATATCGCCTTTACCTGATGGATTTAAAAAAAAAATTTAACCAGTGGTAGGTATCATTAACGCAAGACAATGTGAGCCTCTAAATCCAGGTTCAGGAAATATTCCATTTTTAATATTTCGTGTGAAACGCGATTCTCGAGAAAACCGCGAAATTGCAAAATCACTTTTTCTTCAATAAAATTCCATTCAGACATGAAAGCGCCATGAAAATTTGCACAGGAAAGTTTTTGAGGCTGAGGAATCCAAACGTAACATCACAAGATTTTGTGATGGATTCTGAGTGGGTGGGTTTTTTTTTTTTTTTGTTTTTTTTTGCCACAAACATGGTAAATCACCTTGTGATGGCATAGGTGGTGCAGTAAAATGTCACCCAGCCAAACAAAATTTACAGAGACCATTAAATAATCAAATTCTCAATTACAAGGTTATGCTTGACTTCTGTCAGGAGGAAATGACTTTAATCAGGTTCTATGGTATCAAGGGGGATATGCATGAAGTGAGGAAGAAGATTGAAAAGCAATATCAAGATGGTAACACTGCACCAGGAACAAGAAGCAGCCTCATTTCATTTCACTGTTATCTTCACAAATTGGACATAAACTCTCCAGTGAAGACGATTCGTTTGTTGATATCCATGACTTCAACATTTTCGCTTCAGTTGATATCAGCGATATAGGGCCCGTTAATATAATTCTTTTTGGTGGGTTGCTATGGTTGTTCATGCTGATAAGGAGGGGGGGTGATGTAAAAGTTGATGTTATGCATTCCCAGGGACTGCAAAAAATCTATATTATATTTCGGTAAAGAACATTGTTCATGTCATCAGTCCACCTACAACAAGTACTGGAATTACATGCAAGGTAAGTGATGCAGATTATAAAAAAACAAAAAACAAAAAAAAACTGTAGCGGCATTTGCAAATGTTCATGGCTATCATGTCTGGATGGAATTTTATTGAAGAAAAAGTGATTTTCTAATGCCGCGGTTTTCTCATGAACATTCATGCACTTCTGTGATTTCCAACCACGTTTGTTCTGGTTTATTTTTCATCCGTTCTACCATCTTGTGTAATCCAATCTCTTTCTTTGTTATGTTCTTTAGAGCAAGTCCATATTTTTCCCAGAACTGTATAACTTTTTCCATAGCTATTTGTCACTTCAATTTTTCCCTATTTCTCTGAAAAATTTCTTCGGGTGGGTTTAAAAGATTTTGTTCTGTCTGAAGAAACTTGAACTTTTTTCATGGCGTCTGATTCTTTGTGCTTTCAATTGTATTGTTTGATTTATTTTTTTTCTTTAGCTGACAGGACTTTATTTTTTATTCCTAATTCTGTATTTTCTTTTGACTCTTCTGTCTTTTTTAGTCCTTACATTTGTTCATCTTGCAAGTTCATCGAGTACTGATAATTCACTTCTCAGTTATTCAAATTTGTTTTTCTCTATTTTCTTTTCGAATGTGGACCTTCCCGTCTGTGAAACTCTGCGATTTTTACTTCGATGTTTAATTTTTGAGTTGTTGCTATTGCTGATGCCTATATTGCTTCATTGAGACTCATATATGAGTCTACTTCATCTAGAATTAATTTGAATGCTGCATTGTGTTTCATAGTTTTAAAGGCTATGCTTTGCTGGTAGCAATTTGGGGAGTTGTTCTCGTTTCTCCATTTCAATATTTTCTGTATAACGTATAGGCCTCATGATTTCTTCCTTGGTTTCTTGTATACTATTCTTGTTTTCCGTAAAATATTAGGTTGGAGCAAAAATAATGACGGTTTTTTAAGTTTAAAAATACGTCAAAAACCGTCATTATTTTTGCACCAACCTAATAGTTCGGTTCAATGTGTATTGGATTCGTTTTATTGCAGGCTTGTGAGCGATTAAGATCACGCCCTTCCAATTCGTGTAAACTTTCAGCCTTATATTTACAGTGATTTGTGTGTGTATATCAGTTTCTTCATTGTGATCTGTGATTTGTGTCATGTTAGTTCTTTTAATGTCCATTTCTGGTTGCCTTTCATGTTCTCTTGATTCTTTTTGTTTCTTTCAGTTCAGCGCATCTGTCAATTGATTATTTCTCATGATATACCTTCTTACATTGGCTAGTTTATTTTCGGCAATGTACTTTCTAATTGCCTGCCCAACCTTTTCTCGCCAAATGTTGTATATTTGGCGAGTGATTTCTCTTCTGAGTTTTGTGCAACGCTTCAAAGAATGCAGTCATAACGAATTTGTACTCCTGATGAGACCATTTTACGTTTTCTTTGTTTAAATGAATAGTTGTGGGTCGAGTCGTGGAATTCGCAGGGACATCATTGGGATTATACTGGTTGTGGGTACCTGAAGATTCGTTATTTATGTAGGAGTTTGTTCCTATGGCAGATTTTTAGATCTCAGGTAAGTTCTCTCTTGAGGACTTTTTGGTTTGATTTTTAGTTCTCATATTGTCCTTCAAGTGGCGCACGGGTCCAAAAGTCAACCCAAAGTTGCCACACATCTTTTACAGACAGGTTCCGAAGAGGGATCGTTCGCGACGTCATAACGCAACAGCCATTCACTCCTCGGCACGATTAACACCGAGTTGCGGTTTGTTCTTGTTTTTCTAGCTGTGTTGCCAAAAGACAGAGCGGTGATTCGAATTCAAAAAGAAAGACGTTGGAATAAGACATTGGAAAAGGAAGTTTTTCAACGGAAGAAAACATTATTATACTAGAGTATTATGTTTAAATAATACATTATATATTTATAATTATGAAAAAAAAAAAAAGAGATAGTTATTTTTATTTATTTAATTTTACAGTTCTTGCTCCTGATAATTAGATTAGTTATTAATTGATTTAAAATATTATTTTTGTTGCTACCATCACAAATCCTTTTAACGAAATTAATTGTGAAAAAATTAATGGAAAAAGAAATAGTTAACATTCGGTTAATAAAGTTTAGATTTTTATACGAAGGAATAACGAATACTGTTGTGATTTTTTTAAGATAATAAGATTAAGTGAAACATTCCTGTAAATTAAAAAAAATATATAATATATTAGTTATTGATTAATTTAAAGAAAGCAGTGATATCATTTATCGAGGTACATGTGTAAAAAAATACAAGATTTTTGATAACTTATTTGTTTGCATAAAATTATATACACACTTTATTCATTCGTTCATCGATCTGTATATTCAGTTATTTATTTACTAAACTCGTCGAAAATACTTAGCGTTATCTACGTCTAATATCGTAGTTTTTCCAAGAATTTTATTTTCTAATGAATATATGAATAATACAGATAAGAAAACTAGTTGAATAAATCAAGACCATTAAAGGAGAGACAGATAAATAATGATAATAATAATAATAATAATAAGAAGAAGAAGAAGAAGAAGAAGAAGAAGAAGAAGAAGAAGAAGAAGAAGAAGAATAATAAGAAGAAGAATAATAAGAAGAAGAATAATAAGAAGAAGAATAAGAATAAGAAGAATAAGAATAATAATAATAATAAGAAGAATAAGAATAAGAAGAATAAGAATAAGAATAAGAATAAGAATAAGAATAAGAATAAGAATAAGAAGAATAAGAATAGGGAGAATAAGATTAAGAATAAGAAGAATAAGAATAAGAATAAGAAGAATAAGAATAAGAATAAGAAGAATAAGAAGAAGAAGAAGAAGAAGAAGAAGAATAAGAATTCATATTTACGTTAAAATAGTAGTAAAAATAACATTTCATATTTACGTTTTTAAAGAAAAGAAGTTAAATCTTCAGGAGCTTCAAAAACACACGTCATTCTCGTTGTAATTCCATTATTATTATTAGTGTTGTTGTTGTTGTTGCTGTTATTTTATTTCTTTTGATTTCTGGTGTATAATCATTTCTTTCTTGTTCCCGACCAGAGATCCAAGGTTAGAAAAAGCCCTTCGTAAAGTGTGGGCTGTATTTGTGAAAACAATTTTTATATTTCTTTAAGACATGGGCTGCCAGGAATCCCTTCTATGAGTCGATTGAAATCTTTTCCAATCAATCCGAGGGCCCCAACTACAAGTGGAATTGTTGATATTCTCATGTGCCACATTTTTGAGATTTCGATTTCAAAATTCTTGTAATTTGACATTTTTTAAAAGATACATTACAATCTGCAAGGACTGCCATGTCAATAAGAAGGCATAATTTGTATTTGCGGTCTCTAATCATGATGTCTGGGCAATTAGCTTTTATTGTTTTGTCTGTGTGTATTGTAAATTCCCATAAAATTGTTACAGGTCCTATCTCCGTAACCGGGCCTGAGCAGTGTTCATACCAATTTCTTGCAGTTTGCTTTTGGTAAAAATTTGCATATTTTCCTATGGAGATATTGATCCACTCTGTCATGCTGCAATTTATATTCAGTGGGTACTAATACCGTGCAACCTGATACAAGATGGCCAATTGTTTCTAGATACTTATCACAGAATCTGCATTTTGGGTTAACATAGATTTTCAGTATATATGTATTTGGTAATTTCTAGATAACAAGCATTGGTCCTGTGCAGCAAGAATTAAACCTTTGCTTTCAGCTTTCAACCCTGCACTAGATGGGTACAGATTTTGTCTACATCAGCTTGTTTGGTATGGGCAGAGGATTGAACGTGAAGCTGTTTATCTTGCCATCGTTTCTGTATCTGATCGAATGCATTTGCTTTCGCTTTCTTTTTTAAATATTTTGCAGCCGTAGTCAATGTATTGTGCCTTACTTGCATTTCATCACCCATTTAAAATTTCATGATGAACTTGGCTTCATTTATCACTGAATAAAGTTTCTTACTTCTGTCATGTTCTTTGACACAGACCATCATGCAGTCTTCTGTAGTTTCCAGATATCTTTGAAGTTCGACTGTTGTAGTTTCGCGAGACAGTTCTAGTTGAATTACTCCTCTGCTTCGTTCGGATCTTAACAACATCAGCCTTGAGATGATACATGCGGTGTCAAGTGAGAAGCGTTCTTGGTTTGGCGTTTATTTGTTTAATTTCAGCTATGGTCTAGTTAAGGATGTCGAAACTGTATTGCACCACAGGGGCATCTAAGGTGTTTATGGCTGATATTTTGTTTTTTGAATTCAGCTCGGATTTCAGTACCAGACACACACGCCTTTCAGTCAGTCACGTGACATGCGTGATACACGCTTAGGCGATCATGTATCTTTCGTTATATGACTGACGAGGCAGATTTTTCCCGCAGTAGGTTGCCATTTTTTTTCTGTGGTAGACAAGTTGTTATACAAGGCTATAGAACCCGTCTGTCCTGTATTTATCCATAAGGGAAGAAGAAGAAGAGGATTCATACCTTTCCCAAGGGTATTAGCACGTAAATGAATGCGACTGGAATTCGAACTCGACTCTCCAATTACTTAATCCGAGCTGCTATCCATTACACGCCTTTAGTACTCCTTTTTATCTTCTCCTTTTAAATGCTCTATTCCATCTCTTAGGTACCTATAGGATTATACTTGTCCCAGTTCCCTAATCTTTGTGACAAAATCCAGATCTATTAAGGGTGTTTCTGTGATTCTTGAATGCTATTTTTGCACATTTATCTAATCCGAAATCCATACCTATGTCATCACTGAAACATTTTACATTACTGAGGACACCCTTCAACTCATTGTCGTCTTTGACAAAAAGTTTGAGATCATCCATGTAGAGTAGGCGATTGAATACTTTTTTGTTTAGATTGTACCCATAGCTATTATTGTTTAGTTCATACGTAATGGTGATGATTAAGGACAGACAGAACAGAAGGGTTGACAAGGAATCTTCTTAAAAGATTTCTAGTCGTATATTCAGGCGATTGGAGATGGCAGTACCTCTTGTGTGATTTAGGTATAATGTGGTTTTCCACATTCCCATGTCAGGTTTAAGGAAATTTACTACCACAGAGGGGTCTTTGTACATTTCCAAAGTCTTAAGGATCCAAGAGTGTGGCACACTATCAAAGGCTTTACAGTAATTTAGTCATGCTGTGCTGAGATTCCTATATCTTTTCCAGCAATTTTCTAGGATCATTTGTTTATCAGTAGTTGATCTTTGCAACTATATCAACCCTTTCTGTTCTAGTGGAAGAATGCTGTTTGCTTCGAGAAAAAAGTGCCTACAGTGATCAATTTATACATGGCGGACATATATGTTATTGCTCTATAACATTTCGGATCATCTGTTTCACCCATTTTTCGCAGGAGATATGTAATACCTTCAGTGATCCATCCTGGGACTTCATTGGGATTATTACTAAGCATTGATAGAGTTTGTGCAATGGTTTTATCGATTTATGACGGATGATAGAGCCAAAAATTGTCATTTCCTGGAGATTTCCATTTTAGGGATTAAGTTAGAGCTTTTTTAATACTAATTATGTTTATATTTTCCCCATTCTTGTAGAGGTTTACCCAACAGTCGTTCTTCTTTTCGTATTGGGGTTATATTCCTTTGGGCTGCTCCAAATATTCTCCCAAAATTTCTGCAATTTTTCAATAGATGGCATTTTGACATGTATAACTACTTTTTCAATTTCCCTGTAAAATTTCTTAAGGTCCGTTTGGAATACTTTATTTTGGCCATATAAACTACAACGCTTTTCGTATCGTTTTGTTGTTGGTGTTATTATTATTATTATTATTATTATTATTATTATTATTATTATTATTATTCAGGACGTAGACGATCATGTCTCTTCACGACTTATTGTTTTGGGTGTAAAATGAAAGTGTATAAAAAGGAATCGTTGAACTGTTTGTACACGTATTTGCGCATGAATGTTGAGAATGACATGTGCGCAAAGAAGGAAATCGAATAAAGTGCAATAAATAATTGTTTGTACAAAGCAAAGCAGAAGAAGTCGAATGATAGGGCCAGCAGATAAATATGTTCTGGAAGATTGATTAACAGCACTCAATCGATTATTTATTTCAGTAAAAAGAAAAAGAAAATCCGTATTTTAGTTATACGAAATAAAAAGTAAGTCAGTTTAAATACAATGTAAATGCTAAGAAAAAAAAATAACTAACCGACTTCCAAAGAACAATGTTAATCTCGCCTATTTATCGATTAGTTCCAAAACGAGGCTCATATGAGCCAATTGTTGATGAGACACGAAGGTTTTCTTCAGCAATGGAAAGGTTCTTTAGGTAGAAGGCAGATAGTATTTACGGTAGATACTATAATTCATATCTTTCCCTGTGAGAATTCTTTTTAGTAATATGGTAGATTTCAGAACCATTTGAAGCCTATAATTTCTAGACATGATAATGACATGTACGTTGTATCAGTAACTCAATAACTCAGTTAAATAAAGATCGGCATGGTATATAGATTTTAAAAATGAATATGTTCTATAGTTTATAAATGTATTGAAAATTATAATGAGGACATCAATTCTGGATTTGCAGCAGAAATCCAGAAAGAAGAGCTATACAAAAATCGGTTGGACGAATGTGAAGACACGGCGTAGCAGGCTAAAAATTTCTTTGTCGAAGTTGGCTGCAGATGTTACATAGGCGAGCCGCTGAGTTAATGCCTAGGATTCCCTGGAATCAAGTAGAGAAAATGAAGCGCAAACCCAAAGGATATCAAGTAGAAACTAAGGAAGAGAGCCATTGGATCTAGTTCAAAAGAAAAGATGAAAGTTGGCTAGAGAAATGATCCCCGCTAGATTACGAAGTGTTCGACAGTCGAACAAAATAATAAAATACGAAATGGGGCGCATTCTCTCCTGATGACACTGAAAATCTCTTGTTATCCGGCACACTGAGCATTTGATTGGCAGCACTTGCAATAGCAAGCTCTTCTCAGATTCTTAGTTTACAATTTAGCTTATCTTGCTATAATTACTTTATACATATAATTCTCAGCCGATGATAATAGTGTACGTTTGTAACTATACAAGTCTAGCTTTATGTAAAATGATCAGATAATATTTAACTGTAACGTATGTAAATATATTTATAAAGATTCTACTTATGAAAAGATGCAACATTTATTTGAACTGCACTCTAGTTTGCATGACAAATTGTTTCATAATGGTGTCTAATCTCTACTTCTTTTTCTGACTTCTTTTTTCTTTCTGTATGCCATTTCTTCAGCATATCTCATATCATTACGAAGTCACATCTTCATATATTTTTCAAGGTTGGATTCTGACTTGTGAAGATCTCACCAACTTAATAAATAGAAAAAATCGAGAGATGACATGTGATGACATGCAGAAATCGATGCCATTCTGCTACTGGAATTGCATTTACAGCCCTGTGCAATTACAGAAAATCAACACGAACTACCCTTTAGGTGCCTTAAATTCTCTGAAGACTCTTCTACAAAGACGTGCAGGTGGTGTAATAGATAGAAGCTCAGAAAGAGAAACTGGAGAGTTGAGTTCGAATTGTAGTGGAGTTCATAACATCCACTTATATGCAAATACCCTTGGGTAAGGTATGAACCTATCTATCATCCCCTAGATATGAGTTAAATAGTAACATTCGAAAAATCATTGTTATTCTCAAAAAATTGTTAATAAAATATTCACTCGCAAAAATATTATTCTTATAATTCATAAATATGCTTTAAATAACCCACAAAGGGTTGATAAGACATAAAAAACATAACAATAAACATCCTATGAAGCCAATCATTTAAGCCAAGTTGTGAATGTTTTTCCCATGGTGAAATATTGAAACTTTACAAATATTGTTAATATCTAGATATTTAAATAAATATAAGTTAATTAACTTTTCACATTTATCATTAGAATATGTTGTCAATTCAAGCAACCTGGATTTCATATTATTGACCACATTTCTCAAAAGCTGTTGTTTACATATATATTGTAGGTATTTTACCAAGTCTAAAATTTATTCATTAAATATCATCTGCTTTGTTGCTTTCTCCAGTTGAGTATAAAATTTATTTGGTTTCTTTATTTGCTATTCAAGGACCTTGATAGTTCATTCTATTTTCTCGCGTGCTTTATTCAGCAAACAATTGTGCTTCTAAAGTCGGAGGTGACAGTTAAATAGAACGCATAAATGTCGTGCGATGTCTTCATTATTCAATTTTACTTTTTTTATTTAAAAAAGAAATGATTTTCCTATACTTTCTGCCACGTGAGTGAATGGTTACGTTTAATACGTTGATAGTTTTAATTTTTTGATTATGACATTTTGTCATATGATTTGAATGCTTACAGTTCCTTGAACGGAAAAAAAAATCGTTAAATCTGTCCATGGAAGTAAATATAATAAAATAATAAGGGAATATTTTCTATGTTGATAGCCGGAAAATCGAGATCATTTCAGATGGTATTTAGTGCAAGTCTAAATATAGATCGAAACGAATAAAGTTATCTGTAGAGAAATTATTGTTGAGTGACACCTGTCTCTCTTTATAAATGTTGTATAGGTTGGCCATCATCAATCTGGTAATCAGTAATCGGGCACCAGTTCTACATTTGCATAAAATATTTTCTACTTTATTAAGACAGACAAAAAAATACTTCCTTACCTATTTCATACAATTTATCCATCAGTAATCCGGTTGATCAATAATCCGGCATTACTTTTTACGAGAGAAATTTAAGATATACTAGGTCACTGTACGACTGTCTGGTGGTGCCAGCTTCTGAGTTATTTTTGAGCATTGGTAAAGCATTTTTACTTGTCCTTTGTGCAATATTATTATAACCTGCTGAGTTTTAGCCCCATTCATAGCTCCACTGCATAAAAGTAATTTGCCGTGGCGCAAACACCATTGTCCATAATAGATAAGGTAGAACACCTGAATAAAACTTGACAGTGTCGTATCTCTCAAATTGTATGATTTATATGTCTATAGTTTATGAAATAAGAAACAGAAAGAAGAAAGTGATCAACATTTTTACTGACTGATTCAAAGAAAAACGTGTATATGAGGTAAACAATGAATGTTTCATTAAATTCTCACTTGATTTTAATGTTTCACTTTGGAATTGATAATGATGAAGTCCATTCTGTAAGTCAAAAAAAAAAAAATTACTTCTAATCTTTACTTTTACTAGGTTTTCATTAAAATTTTCTTTTTCCTTCCTGAACTGATTTACAGGATATTTTAAAGGTAGAATGAAGTAGTTGTTATTTTAAGTGTATTCTAAGATAACAATCAGTAATCTAACAAAATCGCTTAACACCTCAAATATCTCAAAGATGGTCGACATATAGAAGGGTTAAAATAGGATTACATGTCGACTTTTATTCTCCTCAGTAGTTTTGAAATGCTCAAAATTTGGCGAGGATCATTATTGTTGTCGTTGAGCTTTTCCTTTTAAGATTTTCTCATAAAGGCGATTTTCTAAAACATTTTTTATGGAATGATTTCTATTTTATCAAAAACTGTTGATTAAAATGCTTCTCAAATTATCAGAAAGCCTAAAACAATGTTTCCAAGAGGAAGTAATTGTTAAAAGTACAAAACCAGTGGCTAAAACCTCTAGCTGGAAATTGTGTAGAAATGCAGTCACTTGATAAAGACATTTGACCAAATCAATGGATTTAAGTTGGCAAAGAAAATGCTATATTCCTTTAATATTACAGTTCTTATTGACTCGGTTACCTTTGCCGCCCAAATGATGGCGATAAGCAATTTTAATAAAGCATTGCATTAATAAAATTGCAAACTATTATGATACACATCATTTTCTTGTTTATATTTGCTCAATATTAAACCAAAAATTAAAGGGAGAGGCGTTTGATTTGTCACCCGAATATAAAAACTGGATATAAACTAGAGAAAGCAAAATAAGAGAAAGTCTCCTCCTTGCGTCGCCACCCTCCCCATTTCTTTCATTGTTTTTATACCTTTTTCTGATTTGTGAGAAAAGTTGTATTCTATTTCTGATTGGTTAAGAAGATAACTGACGAAATTGGAATCTTTTTAAGTTTAGATTCTACTTTTGTTAAGAATTGAGGTTCGAACAAAATATTATAAAATGTTTTCAACTGGACTAACAACAGCACCGTCTAAAAGCAGATTTGAAAAGTCAAAGTATGGATATTTTTAAACAGTGTAATTTATATGAACGAAAAAAAATCCTTTCTTCTCAATTATAATAATAAAAATACAATTTATTTTTTCACTCTTTATTTTCTACTTATCGTCTGTTCTAGTGTATTTTTGTACTGCGAATTGTTTGTTTCAGATTCTAAAAAAAAAACTGGTTACTTATTTTTATGAAACAAAACTTCCATGATTAAACTTGCAAAGAAATGCTTCATTTATGACATAAGCATCTATAATATTCAAATGATAACACACTACGAGACAAGACTGGTTTCAAAGCCCATGTTATTGAATTTTAGTTTCTAATTCTAATAACAGAAGACGCTGTTTGTAATGACTGTGTCGGTCATCTTATCCATTATTTATAAAAAAGAAAATAAATAAATGCAAGTGATAAACTCAGGAAATGGAATAAAATATTATGTGAATTTCAATTATCTATTTTCTGCTGCTTGTGATATCGTGATAGGCTATTATTTTGTATTTTAATGATGCTATAATAATATGTTGGCATTTTTCGAATCTATGAAAACTCTTCTAAGCAATGCTTTAAAGAACAAACACATTGCCTTTTGGTTTCGTTAAATCATGACATCCAATGCGATTGAGCGTATCAGTATTAACAGAGAATTATAATGGTATTATTAGGTTTATATTTAGATGGGTGACCTATTGGGAATACCAGGTGCTATAATCTTGGAAGTGCGTGGTGTAATAGATGACGGTTCGAAATGAGAGATCGGAGAGCCGAGTTTGAATTACAGTCGCGTTCATTACATTTACTTACGCGCAACTACCCTTGGGAAAGGTGTTACACCATCTCTTCTCCCGACAGAATTTTTACTCTATAAATGCATGATACGTCAAAAGGAAAGGGATTGTCTTGTTAAGAATTCAGTCATTAATTCCAGCATAGGGCCATTGCATATACATTTATTAGATTTTTATTTTGACTGCATGATTGGAATCCATTTAAATAAAAGAATAGTAGAATCAATACACTTTTACGTTTTCATTTTCCAGAATACATATCGACCATAAGAGAATATTTTAAATTAAGTTGATTAAATTATTTTCCTTCTTTACATGCAAAATCCTTTTCACTTCGCTTTCATGTACAACTTTTAAGTTTGAGAATATATTGATATTGGTTGATGAATGTTTGAGCAAAAGATATCAATGAACCAAAATCTTTACGGTCACTTCCGCCTAAATAGACTCGGGAAAAGGGGTGCAAATCCATCTCTTACCAACTATGAGTAAAGTAACAGGGCTTTGCTGAGCTCTTGAAGTGGCAACCAGTCTCGGAGAAGAAAAACTTTGAATTCGCAAACAGTCAGAACAGGGATAGGCTCCGTCAGGTTATATTGCCTTTATATTGAAGCAAGTACAGTTGCTGTCTTGACGATCCTAATGCAATATTTGTGCAAAATATTTATTCAGTTTATACAGTTATTCAGCTGTCAGAGTTTAATTCATGGCAACAAGTTAAAAACAACAAACTGACCAGACGAATAAGAAAGTCGATCTAAAAATATCTGGGTATAAATTGGGGTTTTAATTTCTAATTTACAAGTGAACTGACCCTTGCAGTTACATGATTCGAGCGAAAGCCAACTTGAATTCGTAACACTGGTTGTTTATCCCAGCATGAAATGTTATTAACTGCCTTGATTTGTTTAGCGAAAAGGAAACAAACTAATCCGCCTGACGGTGACAACAGGTTTCTACATTGCTATCTTATGTAAACTTTCGTATTGGGCGGTGGGGAGATTTTTCAGTGTGCAAGATCAACACTGAAGAAAAATATTGCTTAATCTGTGCTTAACGCTTTCTTGTCCATCCCCGTAAATATTGCCAATATTCCAATAATATCTTAATAAATGTCTCTCTAATATTTTATGCTATTTGTCATGCTCAAAATCAACAACCCAGAAGGAAACTATGTAGAGCAAGAACAATGCTCCAACCCACACAGCAAAAAAAATTCTGTAAAGCTAATTTAGGTGATTTCAGGCCGGTGGACTTAGAGCCTGGAAATTAAACCATTACGTTACGACGTGTGAGGTGTTTTGAAGCAGACCACCAACAACATCTCCTTCATAGTTAAACCTCTTTGTTAAATTCAAAATTCTCTCGGTCGCTTCGTATTCCAGTGATAACCTTTCACGCAGTGGTTTATACGCCATATTTAAATAAGATACAATCTCTTGTTTTTATACAATATCTCTATATTTAAATAACATATTCCTAAGTGTTTTGAATCTGCATTGGTTATACTGCATATACAAGTATTTATTCTCGTCTATCGGCCTGAATATTCGAGAAATTATATTAATGAAAGACATATGCTCTCCGGCAGAGTTCGAACCTTCGTGGCCCTGAGCAGAGGGAACAGTCTTTAGATCCGATGTGCTTTAATCGATTTGGCCGCAAAGAACCTTTGCTCTTCAACCAAGTCTTAATATAGCATTTAAGCGAAATCCTTCTCGTCATACTCTCGAAATTTCATATTTGGTCAGTTTCTTATCCAAACAAACAAAGCCTTTTCTAAAGAAGTAATGGATTTCTTATTTATTAATCCCACAGATCTCTCTCTCTCCCTCTCTCCCTCTCTCTCTCTCTCTCTATATATATATATATATATATAAAATCACTTTAAGATTTATTTTTAGTGGATATTCATAAACTGACTCGGCCACGAAGAACTTTTACCGACCAAGCAAGGGTGATTAGTGCCTTTAAGCAAAATCCTTCTCGTCAAAGATATTCGAAATTTCATATATGCTCAGTTTCGTATCCAAACGTAAACAAAGTAATTTCTAAAGAAGTAAAGGATATTTTTAAATTTATTAATCCAACAGATTTTATCACTTTAAACGTTATTCTTAGAGGATACTCATATGTAAGTAAACGGTGTGTTTATTTAATAAAGAGTATATTTATTTATTGTCGTTTACCGGCTTGAATTAAAATTCTTTAATGCACATATTGGAATCTATTAAAAAAGATGGAATATGTTTTTGTGTTGAATGCAACACTGAATTCATTTGCCTTTAAACATTTTCACTCATATTTTCATTTACCCTCATCATTTTTTTTTTATTTCCTGTGAATGTCGGTAACAGCACGCCTTACGTTAGTCAAGAACTGGGTGACTCTTCTTTGTTCTTGCCTCATATCAAAAGTTATATAGCATATGGAGTTACCCCACATTTCCAATGGACTTCGCTTAACAGCTGCTTGATGTCGTGACTATCAGTGATATAAAGGGAAAGGACTTTCTCTTTGTTCTACGGCTGTAGTAACGACAACACAATACTTATCGCCACCATGGAAGATTTCTTTCTCCGGGCAGGCTGACTACTTGATTTCACGAAACTATGCGTCCACACATTACCACAAATCTTTTTTTTTTTTTTTTTAGCTATCTGCATACATGCAAATATAATTTTTGCTTTCTTTTCTTTTTTGAACCATGTATTTTCTTTATATAAAAATATATGTATAAAAATCCTCTACGTGTTGCACTTATTTATTTTGAAAGTTCAGAACCTCGACCGTTACACTCCTCTCGTTACGAATTGGTAAACCCCAGCGTGATATGAACATGGAACTACATAAAAAAAGGTCCATGCCAAGTGAGGAAAGAGAAATTATGCAGTAAGAATTATTCTATCTGACGGCGTAAAAGTATGACATTTCGAATAATGAGAAAATGGCAAAAATAAATAAAAACATTATTTCTGGACAAGACTCGAATAACGAAAATGCATTGTTAATTATTTTTATCACTTTAAACGTTACTTTTAGGAGACACTCGTATTTGAGTAGAAGCTCCGTTTATTCATAAAACACTATATTTATTTTCGTCTATCAGCCTGAATGTTCGAGAAATCCTATTAAAGAAAATCTACGCTTCTTGCAGAATTCGAACGTGCGTACCTATGAGCAGAGGGTGCTATTGTTAAATCGAATACGCTCTGACCAACTAAGCGACAAAGAACCAATTAATCAGACACGGTCCAATTGTACATTTAAGCGAATCTTCTCTCGTCATAGATCTCTCTAAAATTTTCATATCTGAACAGTTTAGTATCCAAATGTATACAAAGAGGATTTTACAATGAATTTTTTTTATTAATCCGACAGATACTCGTATCTGAGGTTATTGATTAAACAGTATATTTAACAGTATATCAATATGTTTCCATTTTTCTCGGTTATTGATTAAACAGTATATTTATTGAATTCCAGTCTAAAATTTGATTTGTTTACGTTTGGATAAAAACTGCGCAGATATGAAAATTTAGGGAGATTACGAGAGAAGTTTTGCTTAAAGCTACAATTCGGGCCTTGCCTGACTAATTGGGCCTTTGTAGTCAGAGCGTGCCGAATTTAGGGACAGCATCCTCTGTTCACGGGGATGCAGTTTCGAATCCCGCCAGAGAGCGATTTCTTTTCTTTAATAGTATTTCTTGAGCATCCAGGCCGGAAAATGAAAATAAATAAATATGCTGTTTAATAAATAAACGGATTGTCCACTCAAATACTAGTGTTTATTAAAAATAATGTTTAAAGTGATAAAAAGCTGTAGGATTAATAAAAAATAATTCTAAAATTGTCACTGTTAATGATACTAACTGTAGAAAATCATCTTAAGCCGTTTTACTATATAAATGCATGATACGTCAAAAGGAAAAAAAGAATTCAATCTTTAATTCCAGAATAAGTCTATTGCATATACAAGTATTGGATTTTTATTTTTACTGCTTATGATTGGAATCTGTTAAAAAAAGAAGATAGAATTAATTCGCTTTGTTTTTCATTTTCCAGATAGATTACATATCGACAATTTGTTCTCAAATGAATTCGTAAAGAACCTGACCTGATTTAAAACAGGACTGAAGTACTCCGCAAAATGACGTTGGGTCTTCTTCACAGAAAGGGGGATCATTTTCCTCATTTTTCCTCAAAGCTACAACTCAAGAATGGCATCGTTTGTTAAGAAGGTGAGAATTTTTAACTTTATTTTCGTACTCAGTATATAATAATCTTATTATTGCAGAATTTGCATCCATACATCAGACGATAAGTTCACTTCGAAGTGGTTTAATGGTTAGTAACCGTATTTCGCATGAACCATTACAACTGAGTAGTGAGTTCGATCCTCATTGGATGCCACGTACTTTCGACCTTGTGCCATATTTAAGCAGCTCTTAGAAAATCACCATACACAAGGCGATAATGACTGGAGTATTTGCTCCGTAAATGTGCTTTGCTCAGCACATTTACGGAGCACAACACAAATTTGTCGAAACGGTTTCAATTGCTTTTTGAACCTTCAATTCCTCCAATATCACCTTTAACGTTTTCGTACTGTTTCGAGTGGCCCAATAATTATGGGCGCGGCCATAACTTACATATTTAATTGTTTCTTTCATTCTAATGTTCGCTCCTGGTATTTCTATATTTTACTTCACTCTTATATATTGGTTTTGTTCACCAGTAGTTTTACGATATCATTATTACAGTAATGCTTTGAGATACGAGTTTAATTTGTTCCAAGACCAAGATTCGTATCTCAAATCAATTTTCCCCATTGAAACTTATGGGAATATTTCTGATCCGTTCCAGGCCCCTAAAAGTCACCCTTATTTTCCTAAAATTCGCCCCCGCTTTTGTATTTGTGGGTTTCTTACAAGTGTGAATAAACAAGAAAAAAACGTGTGAATAAACAAGAATTGTAGTTTTACAAACAAGAACAGAAAAAAAAAAAACTTCTAAAGAAATAAACTTTTCTAAATCATGAAATTCAGATGAGTCATATGCTAACTGAATGATTTTCTAAGCGTAACTTAAATGTGGCACAAGGTAGAATGTATGGGGTACCCTGTAAGGATCGAACCCACTACTCAGTCGTAATTGTTCTAGCGAGCAAGTTTGCTAACCACTACACCGCCTCGGGGGGCTCAAGTCACAGGCCAAGTGGCGGAGGAGAATGAGGGAACAATTGAAACTCGCTTGCTTTTATTTTTACAAGGCCTTTTCAGACAGTTTCAGTAAAAACGGACACATCAATTTCATATTCAACTTTTAAAAAATTCTTACGTAAGGCCATCCTATTTTTTTCTTTGAGTTTCAGTCTTTCATCTGCTAGATTAATTGATTTGTTTTTACTGATTATCCCCCTTTTATAGGTTATTTAAATCCAGAAAATATTTTTAGATAGTAAGAATTTTTATGAAGAAAAATTGATCTCCTGATACAAGTCTTGCTAATTAACCCTTAGCGGTGGGAGAGAGAAGCGGTGGATTCATATTTTTCCCCAAGGGTATTTGCGTGTAGGTGAATTTAACGAACTCGAAACTCTGCTCTACCGATTACACTACAAGCACATCCATATTTTTAGTACCTGGTTTTCGCAAGTGGTTACCCATCTGTTTACTGACCACGCTCGAAATTGCTTAACTTTCGTGATCGTACGAGAACCGGTGTCTCAACGTGATATGTTCGTAAACCTGAGAGGACTGTGTTATCCAAGCTAAAGGTATTTCTAATTGGGCCTTTCTTGCAAGGTTACATGCTGCTCTTATCTAAACCTGTCACCATATCGCATACATTTGGCTGTGATGCATGTGTCTGGTATACACTTAAGGGTAATATTTTGTTGGTATAATGATCCCTCATTCAAAAATACTACTACTACTAATAATAATAATAATGAAGAAGAAGAAGAAGAAATGTTTTCCTTATTGTTTTCATGACTATTAATGCGCCACCCAAATAGAATTTCCTATTCTGAGCCCGATCTTATAGCATCTGACATTCCTAAGTGGTCACCCATCTAGATACTGCCCAACTGTTTAACTTCGGTGATCGTACGAAAACCCGTATTTCAACTTGATATTGCCCAAAGCCTGTCATCTGCTAGAACACAGACAACTACTATTTGATAATTTTTTGTTGTTTTCATCAATCTATCTAGTCACTATCTCTTGTGGCCTAGAATGGGTGAACTGTTTGAATTTCCAAGTCCTACAGATTTTGTATGCTTCTATAATACAAGAGAAGTTTTCATTTCTGCCAATTCGATTGGTTTAGGATATACACTCAACATCAGCATTTCCAACCATTTTTAATCTTGACATATGCTGCAATAAATTCCATGCCTCAGGGTATTCCTATGTAAAAAAAAAAAAAAAAAAATTATCCAATTTTATTAATCTTTTTTCATTCTTTTCTAAAGAGCAATTTCATAAGACATACATTTTCTCGTTTAAGCAAAAACTGGTTTTTCTCGGGTTTATTGACAATGCAAAAAATAATAACGCATCTTGTTCAGAGATTTTCATTCACGCGAATAAATAAAATCAAATATATCTACATTCGCAAAAAATGAGCATAAATAAACAACATTCTATATAACATATACAAATAGAAAAAAGCAGATAACTACGAGATCAAGTTGATCTTTTCTTGACTCAGATTAAACACAAAATGCCTAAAACATAAAGTTGCTTATAATTATCCTGTTTATCACAATTTCATGCGGGACCCTTAAACACTTCACGCGGAAAACTGGTCGGTAAGCGCTGCTCGAGATGTTCAAATTTTTGAAATTTGTGCAATTCCTAGTGAATCTTTCTTATCCACTCATTCTTTTTTTCTATTACTTCTAAGCTCATTTGTTGTATTCAGTTATTATAAGTTTGATAGTGTCCTCGCATAGGTGACATTGACATTTTTTTTGTAATTGTAACCCTTGAATTTTCACACAATTAGTTGTCGGTAGAAAAGAAAATCATGTTTATGGAGTATCAAGTGACAACATGTTTCATGCACACGCTAACCGATTCCTCAATATTCTACCAAATTTTAATAATGCTGTCTACTGGATTGTTTCAATTCTTCTTTAGATTACAAATTCTTCTAACCCGTATGCAAGGTTCTCTGGATCCCGAATAATAATAATGCGTGTAATCGGTACCTTGACGGTCGAAAATTTTGTCAGTTTTCTGTCAAGATCCGGTATATTTCAGTTTTCAGATTTACTCTGGAATCTAGTGTAATAAGAGTTATCTTCTCTTTGTTTACGATAACTAGATCTGTACTGAATTCTGAATTTCAAATTCCCGAAAGATTTTACTTTCTAATTCTTTTGAATTCTGGTTTGTGCATAAACTATTGGTTTGTATACATATACAACTTGCGTATATATCATCACGTCTGTTTTTTGTACTCTCAACCAATTTGCTGCATTTGCTTATATAACTAATGAACTCATCTCTGAGAGACTGCAGTTACTATTTTCCTTTGTCTTGTTTATCGTAAACTTAATATACTTGATTCTAATGTAATTGTTCTGGGTTGTCTGTAATAGTGATTCCTTTTCTCCCCCTAAGTGTCCTCTTTTTAATCATGTCAATGTCATCATATACAATTTATTTTGTTTATCACTTGAACTGACTGGGAAATTTTCTTTCTTTCTAGTTTTTGCTTCGGTGTTTTTTTTTTATTTTTATTCTTCTCTTCTTCTCGGTTCTCCTCCAACATTTCACTGTCATAATCAATCTTTCATTGCATTGTTCTCAACGCCTTTGACATGATCGTTAACGCTGACGAGTATTACACTCCTTGCCCTTGTCTTTCTTTTATTACGTATATCATCTTTACGTCTTTAAAATTTACTGATTCATGCGTAACCATCAAGTCTTCTAGTAAAATTTGTCAAGTTTTCTCATCAATTAAACCATCCATTTGTTAATAAGATTAGCCTATTTTATAGAGATATTTGCTCCAAATATCATCTTTATTTGTGTTCATATGCATATTAAAGACTTTCTGTGTTGGCAGATAGGTATAAATTCTTATGGTGAATTAGTATATTATATAGCATATGAATGAACGGGTCGTGAATCCGATTAGCTAGGTATAAGATAGCTACTGATGACCAAGCTTGACGAGTCTCCCCCACTTTTTTCCAGCCTTGTCCCACAATTACTGTATCAGTAATAAATCTAAGATAGGTATCTCTCTCATCTCTCTCTCTCTCTCTCTCTCTCTCTATATATATATATATATATATATATATATATATATATATATAGTCATGCATAGACATACACTTTCGCTGTTTTAAAGTTCATCAGTGTGGCTGGACATCCGATTGCTTGAATCCAGGATCGAAACCCGATTGATTTCGAAAATATTTCCCTTAAGCCATCAGCGCACGGTTGAAAGAAAGGCGATTTTTTACGTATTTACTTACTCTGTGAATATATGTATATGAATGGATTTTTAATTTATTAATGTATTGCTTAAACGCTATTTTTAATGGATGCCGTAATTGAGTGGATGCACTGTTTTGATTTATTTGTTTCCATCTACCGGCCTGAATATTCGGGGAGGTTCTTCGTAGCCTATACGTAAAACGCGCGTCTGATCTCATGTCGGTTTCCCCAGGATGACACAGGTTCGCATCCTTCCGGAGGATGCATATTTTTGTAACAAGACTTCTCGAATAAATAAAAACAGAGCATGTACGCAAATATGGGTATCCCTTAAAAATGACGTTTAAGCAATAATATATATATATATATATATATATATATATATATATATATATATATATATATATATATATATATATATATATATATATATATATATATATATATATATATGGATCATTATTCAAACATATGTTGTTAAATATAACAGACAACGAATGTCTATTATCTTTTACCATGAGCCTTTCCAAGCGTCATATAATGGCTTTAGTTTCAATAGAAAATAAAGGCAAAAACTGTTCAACATTTGGATATTTCTTTTATTATATTGGTTATCGATCTAAGCTTTCAAGCCATAATCATAGTTGTTATATGGACATTACAACAGAGATATTCACCGTGAAAGATGACATCCTGTTTTATTTACATAGACTTTTACTATGCAACGATAACGGTCGCGGAATAGCAGACGCAGGTCGTAAATTCGTAATGCGGTCCTATGACATCATATATGACTACGTGAGAGAAACAAAACAGGTTGTCACCTTTGATGGTGAACATTATATGATGCTTGGAAAGGCTCATAATAAAACATAATAGACATTCGTTGTCTGTTATATTTAACAATGTATATGTATGTGTGTGTTTGTGTGTGTGTTTGTGTGTGTGTGATTATATCCTTGTACCGAGTATTGACTGCACATAAAGTAGACTTTATATCCTCGTCTATGATTCTTTTCCACGCTTGCAACGTAAGTGCATCTGTGTTGACAACATGCTCACATATCTGATGCACATTCTTCTGGCAGTCAGGAGGTTATCTGTTAGTTCCCTTCCACCTTGTTTCTCTTAAGGGACACTGAGTGCAAAGTCGATTCTGACATGATCAGGGGTGACACACACCTTTCAAATATATTTTAATGCATAATCATTATGTTTCATATCACCATTATGCATGCAAGATTATATTGTTTTTTCTACGCATAACATACACGTCGATATTTATTATGCTTAATTGATTTTGACGCAAGGTCATCTGTGTGACACAAATGGAAAGTTGGACAGATTTCACTAGTAAATGTCTACAAGATAAAACTTCGTAGTGAGGAATGTGTTTCAATATTCTATTAAGAGTAAAGTATTTTTACGAGACAAATACTGTGCACTATGAATGCACTTAAACAATTATGAAACCCACTTTGCTTAATGTATCTGCATCAGAAATAGTTTTGACTACTAAATATATTGCAAATTTTGGATAGAGAATAAATAAACTTTACATTTCATAACGGTCACCACTCTATTCCCACTAGTTATTTGGTTTAATCATATTTACTTTAGAAACATTCTTTAAATATTGAGATGAAAAATAGTTGTTAAAGTCCAACTGAACAAAGTCCTAAAACTACATTATTCAAGCACACGCGCGCGCATACGCATACATGTATGTATGTACGCATCTATCTATCTATCTATCTATCTATCTATCTATCTATCTATCTCTATCTTTCTCTCTCTCTATATATAAATATATATATATATATATATACTAATAATGATATTAATAAATATATACATTTGTGTGTATACATATATGTATGTGTGTATGTATATATATATATATATATATATATGATAAAAATATTGTTTTATGCTATAATTATGAGTTAAAGTGCTCTATATCTCTGATAGAGCGTATGCAAATATAAAAATAGACATTGAAATCAACAACACCATTGAATATATATATATATATATATATATATATATATATATAGAGAGAGAGAGAGAGAGAGAGAGAGAGATAGATAGATAGATAGATAGTAAGGTTCACGAAAAAAATCATGCAGGGTTTTATTGAATGAGTTGTGTGATATGACTATAAGAGAATGAAATAAGAAATGAAGATTATCAGGATATAGAGGATAGATAATGACTGACCCTTGACTTGAAAAGGTCAAGATTGTAGCATCTGAGGAAACATCCACGTGGAATTCTGTTCCGAAAAGCAGCAGTTCATGGGAAAATGGTTTGGGAGTGGCACTTCTTCTTTACAATAGGAATACGGAGTGAATGAAGGTGGATGTAACATGGCCGGCCTTAGTTGTAAAGGTCTAAACTGATGAAACAAAGTCATGGAGCTTGTGTGAACATTTTCCATGGAAATAGAGAAGCGATAGATTTCTAAACTTACGTCTATAGGAAAGGGATTGGAGTGAACTAAATCACCCTCCCAAAGGTCGTGTAGGTGACAATGAATTCTGTCATGGCTGGTAAATAAGGATTTGGCAATTAGTAGAAATACCCCATTTTAGGCGTGGTTTAATTTTTTAAGATAAAATATATAAGAATGAGTCATACTTTCTTCCAGTATTTTTTGCCATAGGTCGTGTATAGAAGTTCAACTTGAGATCTGGTGTAAACTTGAATCCTAATAGATGTTCAAAACATTGGGTGTGAAAATGTTCATATATATGCTGTTTGTGTTTGCTTATATACCTGTAAACACATACAGGATGCGATAGATAAATTGTCGTCTAAATGCCGCAAAAGTGAAAATAACACTGAAATCTCCTTTTAATAGATATATTTACCTAAATGACATAAAAATATCTTGAAATACTAATGATTAAATTTATTTAATTAAATCGCCGTTGGCTTGAACCACGGCCTCCAGACGACTTCGGAATTTTCTGCGTCTCTTTTGAACTGTTTCCTTGTTTAAGTTGGTGAATGCTGTTATAATTTTGTTGTTCTCTCGCTCAATTGTACCCCACACATAATAATCAAGGGGGTTGCAGTCTGGGGAGATGGCCAGATGTAAAGAGTTATGTAGTCTGACAGCCATGACTTTGTTCTCTTGCTTATGTGACATCGTACAAAGTCCTATTCCTAGATACAGGGTTTACCAGCAGCCACTCTCTTAACCTAGCGCAGCACTACCTCCTCAGGACACTTGATATTGACACCCACCCACCCCGTGTTGAGTGTGAGGCCCTGTGTGAAGATGAATGGAGGCATAACGTCGCCATTACTAGTGATCACTCCAAACATCTTCATAATCAATATGAAACTCTTTCCCAATGCTCTGCACTGTCCTCAGATTGACACCTAGACACCCTGAAATGTTCCTATTAGAGCTTCCGGCGCGAATGTCAAATAGTACAGCATTTCGTTTCCAAATCTTTGGCGGAGTGAATTGCACCATGGTGGTCTTCTTCTCAAAGACGGTGCCCAACTAACCCTTACATACTGTGTAGTCAGCAAAATAAAATAAAAAAAACACAATGTACATGCGCGAAATTTTTTTTAAATAGAAAAAGAAAATGGCGACAATTTATCCATCGCACTCTGTATATCTATACATTCGGCCTTGTTCCACATCTAATCGTAGCTTAGAAAATCACCATACATATATCTATGCTTAGGACACTCTCCAGTAAACTGCTCGTTAATACATTATTCTAGAAATTGCTACTTATTTGATTCCTTGTTCGATGTAAATAACATTATTAACTACGTCAATTTCACTACCAATTAATGCAAAAGAATAAATTCAAGACTCTTCAGGCTTTCTCTCAAAGTCATTTAAAACTTTTACCATTTTTGTTCAAATACCAATGGCTTCTATATGTTTTTAGTACTATTATTCTAAGTTTTCTTGTTTCTCTGTCAGCTGATACCTTAATTCAACCTTTTATGATGATTACCCCGTTTTTAGAACGCAAAAAATATTTTTTTCATCATTTGAAATGGAACATATTAAACCAGCCAAATCGTGGGAGTGTATGTTAATGTTTTATATCCATAGCGAAAACTTTTACATAGTAAAACTTTTGCATACTGGAATCTGGACTGATGCTGACAATTTAGAAATGCTTTTGCACTGAGCCTTTAAAATTTCAGCACTTCATTTTTTCTATGGTAGTCCGCTTTTAACGTTGAGTTAAAGATGGTAGAGACAATCGTCTGGAAAAAGTAATGAAAAGTTTTTATCACAAAACTTCAAAAGATGGCTTTTTTTAAAAGAACAAAAAAAAAAAGAAAAAAAAAAGAAAAGAACGAAATGAAATGTGCAAAGGGCGAGTCCCTATGCAGGACCCTACAAAAATAATGACATGTTAATGGTGATATACTCTATATTTTGTTCAAATAGAGTTTGAAAGAAAATTTGTGTTAAAATGATTCTGCACAAACAAGCATATACAAAGAATAACAACTACTCGTCGCAAAATCTAATAGATTCTATTTTGATTGAGATTTTGATGACGGCCTTCAATCTAGTCATAATTTTTTTTTCATTTTTGGATTGTTGTAAAACAGTGTTCATTGCCTGTATTCTATCTTTATCCATAAAGGACCTCTCTTTGTCGAGTAAGAAGACAAACCTATAAACACTCACTAATATTCGTTTTTATCAGTTTATGGTAATCAAGTTTCCTAGCTTTTCAATTTTGGAAAATGACAACGTGATGTATTAATCGAACAAACGCTATAAAAGAAAATATAAACTTATGTTAAAAACATACAAACATGCGTGTATATAAATATAAATATATAATTTTTGTATATTTTGTTTATATCTATATAGATGTCTCTGTTTTTCCTTATATTTTGTACGTGTAACCAGATAGGTAAAGCTGAGTCACTTTGTGTTGTAACATTATTCATGGATTATAACGAATACTTCTCAATATATACATTTTTCCCGAAAGAAATCAGTTAATAACTTCTGTCAGTTGAAAATTTTTAATTGACCCGTGGAAACATAAAAGATTGCTCGACATTATTCTTATCGCAGATGAACTTTAAATGCACATCTCATCATATATTTCATCTTATATTTCTTATCTGTCTGAAATGCGGTTGTAATGGCAAAAATACGCAGTTTTAGGCTTTAAGAAAGCTTTATTCAAGTGAGAATACAAGGTTTGCGTATAGTGTCCTTTTATAGTCTCAGTAAACAGAAATAGCTCTCTCAAAGAGGAGAGTAACAAAACAAGGGGAGACCACACTTGATTATTTATAACAGTGGTATTGTAACTATTTACATTGTTCGGACTACCGTCCTCATCTTTATTGTCACATTTACATTTCGGCCGTTGTACACTCCGGCTTTCTTCAGGTGATATACGTTAGAATTTTGAACCAAAACCTTAATTTTGTCCACCGGAGTAGATTGTTCTAGTTTACAAGTCACTGGATTACTTCAACAAACGCTTTTATCCAATGGGTCTTGTAGATAAAAGCATTGGCTGAAGTAATCCAGTGACTTGACTCAAACAGTTGTGAGTTCAATACCTGGCCCCAGCAAACGTGATCCAAAACTTGGAGAGTTGAGTTACAAAACTGAAACTGAGATAGTCACAAAAGGCACGACATGTGGAACTAGGATAAAGGTGGACGAAATGAAGCGTTCAGTTCAAAATTCCAACATATATCACCTGAAGAAGGCCTGAGTGTACAACAACCGAAACATCGTGAATATAACAATAAACATAAGGACAATATTCCGAACAATGTAAATACTCTTATTTCTTGCACATAAGTTTTAACGAAGAGCTGCCTGGTGGAAAGCTATGGCTAACAAGCTGGCCTAGCAATTTCCTTCTCCGCTGTAGTAAGTTCAGTCCTCATGGCGTGCGCTATTCTTATGTCACACTTAATCAAGCTTAGTAATTTTAAGGATTTTATTAGCGTCTCACACACATTTTCCAACTGCTACATTAAATACCACCTAATTGAGCCCACATCAACGGTTTCGGCAGACGTCGATTAAATGTCAATCAGTGGAATTTTATTTAAAGAAATCAGTGTCATACTTTAGTTTCGTACGCACCTTCATGTTTTGCATCATTATGTCAAATAACATTTTGCCAGCTTGCCTTTCAACTGATCAATATAGGAAGGGAAAATTATAAGTTATTGGTGATAAACTCCATCCTCTATTGCCATCATGCAACCAACCCTTAAACAATGACGTCAGTGTTATTTCGGAGTGAGCCTTGCGTATATATATATATATATATATATATATATATATATATATATTGACTTAAAAAGAATTTTAAACATTTTTTCCTTAAGAATTGTTGCCACCAATACTTTTTTTTAGAAGGATTCGTTGATATAATTTGGGACGAATATAAGACGATGTTCACAAGAATTAAAGAGTTGAATAGGAGGGGAAACTTAATTTCGGAACACGACTAAAATAATTTATTAGTAAAAATTAAATACCGAATAAAAGATAAATGTTCCGAGTGAATAAAAAAGAGGAAAGTATTACTGACGCACTCCAGATAAATTTAGTGATCTGGTAAAGTTTTCTTTTTGTCTGCATAGGCCCGGTTGGTATATTTTAATATAAACCGCTTCTAAAATCTTTAAATGATGAGCAGACCGGGCTCTATGTTAGGGAAACAATCATCTGTTTATTGATGTGAATAGTCAGGGTTATCCAGAAGATGTTGACCAATTGCTGAATTATGCACTGCTTGGGTCGTCCTAGAAGATCGACTAGAGTTAACTGCTCTTGTATTTTCAGGAAGGTGTTGACCGATACGGGTCTGTAATCCTTGATTGGTCCGTCCTATGTAGGTATCATCGCACTGATATTTAAATTGTATATAAATTTAGAGACAGAGTTATTTTCTAAATAGGACAGACCATCTTTAATGAAAGAGAGGAACACCGAACGAATCTGAAAAATAACACGGAACTTCAGGTTGAAAAACTTAATGTAATACAGGCCGATGGCTTCTTGGTGAGTACTTGACTATTTCTTTCTAGCTATGGTAGTTTTAAATATAAGGGACACGATGAGAGAGCAAAAACCACCGGCCCCTTGAAGCGCTTAATTTTCCGTTCAACTGTATGTTTGATGACATTAATGGGAAAACTTTTATCAATAATAATACTACGGATTTTCTCTAGTTCCTGATCAAGGGTACGTGAGGAACAAATCATCAACGCACGGTGGACTTGGGTAGAAATCAAATTGATCTTACGGGACTTAAGAATGAATTTGTATACAAACCGGTGAGCGTAGGTTTGTGATAAATACTAGTGATAAATAAATCTTCCAGACGCTCAACCAAACCATCCAAGAACGTCAGAGTGTCGTCGCTCTCCACTTCCATAGTAAACTGCAACTATGGGTGAAGGGAATTGAGAAGAGTGTGAAAAGCTATGGCGTCTTTTATAGATTTAAAGATGGAGAATGTGTCGTCGATGTAACGTCAATAGGCATAGGGTTTACGAGTTTTTTTTTTTTTTTTTCAAAAAGAAGGCTCTCATAATAACCAACAAACATGTTGGCTAGAACCGGATTCAGGGGACTGCTCATTGAAAGCCCGTCGATTTGGGCGTACGTATTCTCATCAAAACTAAACTCCACCCCACTGTTGCTTCAGGAATTAATGCAGGACTCTATAGGGCCCCTATAGAGAACATTCAAGGTGTCTTGAAGGTCCACGTTCGTGTTCAAGTTTACAATGTCGAATGATACTAAAAGCCTGTTACACGAACCAATTCCAGAGTTCCTAATAAAAGTAGAAAACTTGAAAGATTCAGAAATGCAGTAAGTGGAGAAGGAATCGGAAAGAGGTTGGGATCTTTCTGCCAACCATTTAGACATTTCATTTTGTACAGATTTTATCATAGATTGGATTAGGCCGAAGAGGTACATTGTTTTTGTGAACTTTAGGCAAAGCGTACAACAGGTCTGATTCGGTTAAACACTTCTTTGGGGATTAAATTAAAAGCGGAAATACAAAAATGGTTATTCTCTGCTATGCAAAAGTAACCATTTTTGTATTTTCGCTTCTAATTTATAGGTTTTATCATAAGTAATTTGCAGGACCTGTCTTCTTAAATTTGGAGGAATTGTATAAAATGGTTTCCATCGGAATTGGAAAATGATATCGCACAGGAACAAACCCTAATAGACGTAAACTTGAGGAGGAAAACTCAAACAATTTATTCAACTCATGTTTTACAAAAGCCCGTTCAACAGTTTTGTTTTGTTTTAACGCATATCAACCTCAATGGGTTATTTAATGCCGACAATTTTTTTTATTGCTAGTAATGTTTTTCTTCAAAAATCTTTTTCTGAGAATATTTTTCCTTCAAGAAATCTATAGCTGGTAATATTTTTTTTTTCAAAAAATGTATATCTGTTTGTATTGTATTTAAAAATAAGTATATTTTAAAAGTATTATTGATAATTTTCCTTCAAAGATTATTGCTGGTAATAATTTTTTCAAAGTATTTTTGGTATTAAAACCTATTTTTACACAAGTTTACACATAGCTGGGACCATAACAGGTGCTACCACACCGGGTCAGCAATTAAGAGGTGCTTCCACGCTCCTCAAAATCTCCTGATCAGAGGCCTTGCTGTTGGATGTAGTTTATCGTCTCACCCAGGACGCGAATGTAGTTTATCGTCATACCCAAGACGACCGTTCAACAGGAAGACAGGATGTAATCTTAATTTTAAGTAATCTACGTCTTATAAATGACGGGACGACATATTCCTTCGGATATTTTAAAATTTTACTTAGTCTAAACAGACAAATGAAAGGGGATCATTGGTTTGTGTATGTAAGAACTGTCTAAAAGATTTTAATTGAACATTTTCGGATATTCGCTTAGCAGTTATCATGATCCACTATATTCAGTGGGTAGTACATATATTGCCTTGTAAGGCATTATCACTTGCAAACGCTATCATGCCAAAATGTAAAAAGTGAATTTTTAAAGACAACGTAGATTATGTAATATTTAAACATATTGGTTCTTGATAATGGTGAAATTGATTGATCCAAGAACTTTCATGTATAGTTCTTACGTTCCTTTTTTTTTATTATATAGATACACATAAAACATGTCCTTTATAAAAAAACATAAAAAATGTCTTAAAATAATTGTCGGACTTTGTCCATTTCGTAATGTGTGGCGTCATAGTTCTTACATTAACATTTGTTCTGTTTTCACACTTACCGAAAGAGGACAGTTAGATTATGTATCTTTGGCTTAGAATTAAACATTTATATCATTTATATATTTGTATTAACGACAGATTGCTAAGTAAGCATATATCTACCAACATTAAATGCAATGTGCATTCATATAAATATACAGGGGGGATACAATTCCTTCCACTTTTACGCAATTACTAGTGTGATGTTAGTAGTATAAGGTAACTGGTGTCTAGATGTTGCTAATGTTTTAACATTTTTAGTATCCCTTTCAGAATGTTCCCGAAAAAGTTGTTCTTTTTATAAGTGATGAAGTCCACGTTTATCTGTCTGTCTGTGTCAATGTGTAGAATGTTTGTTACAAGGCGCCAAACAATTCTTAAATAGCTTCATGATAAACGTTTAATAGCGAACACTTTACAGCGTGGTGCGCTGTAACAATTGTTGGTGTTTGGAGTCCTTAATTTATGGATGATGAAGAGGTTCCAGTAAGTTCCGATCGGCATGTGGAGATTTTATGAAATTTCCTGAAACAAAACCCTCACAAACCTTGGTAATTCTGGTGTATGGTTTCAACCAGACAAACAACGAGAAGATAAATGAGATCTTTTGAGGAAGCTGTTTGTAGGACACTTCATCTGCTTTATACAGTGACGTTAGTTGGCTTGCATGCTCACCTGATCTCTCTCCGTGTGATAATTTTCCCATGGATTACTTGAAAAGCTGCGATCTACGAACATCGAACAATAACAATTAACAAAATGAAGAGAGCTATTCGCTAAGCAATTGCAGAAATGCTGCTGGAAATGACTCGTCGTGCAATGGAAAATCGGCTACAATAGTGTATTGAGACTAGAGGCCACTATATTGAAAATGTAAATGAAACAAACTGTACATCTTTATTTTAAAGATTTAAAAACATTTTTAAAAATAGATTTTTGTCTTGGCCTTTTGCTTTTTCAACCTATAAAATGCAGGCAGTTTGTATTGGTGCGCCCTTTATATAGTGTGCATGTAACACTTTTCAGAGAACACACAATTGTCTAATAGGAGGCTTTGTTTACCTGACCTTTCCACTAAGACAGGATGTGATACAAGACATTTTTATGTGTAAGTGGGAGAGATATACACATACATATATATATGGTCCAAGAACAAAAACTGACCAATCATTCCCGCTGATATCGATATTACGCTGGCTTCACTCGTCTTAGTGTAATAAGCAAGATGCTGTTACAGGATTGGAATCTTCGAGACCGGCCCCCTTTAAAATGAGGAAAACAGATGCTACGCTTTTGATCCAAACCAAAAGGTCGAGAAGGAAGTAAGGGACAGGCGCTGGAGCACTTTCACATATCCTTAAGCCTGACATCGAACTAAAAGAAAGGAAGAAATTGCATTTGTATTTTTCTGAACTTTAAGACAAAGAGGAATTCACCCGCCCTTTCAGGAAATCGGCTAATTTTATTGTTAACTTTTGCGTTGTTGTTGGCAGCTAAATTCCTGATGTCTGGCCAAGTTGATTGAACTCGGCTTTGCGAACCAAAGTAACGTGATATTTAAAATGTCAATTAAATATCATTTATAGACAAAATGTCTGATATTTATATCTGCCGGCAACAGCGCGCTTTTCAAATATTCAAAGCGAGTCAGAACGAGTAGTCGAGATAGCCTTTCTGAAAGATAGGAAAATTTAGATATTAGTTATGCAAATAGTATGATAAAAATCTGGCGACCCGGTTTTTGACTGCAAAAAACTGAGCACAGATCATGGTATCCGTAACAATCCAAAGAACAGCCATAATATTGTGGAGCGTTTCTCGATTTTTATTCATTAGCTTCGAAAAAGAACCAAAATGCCAATGTCTTCAGCAGGAAAAGTCACACCAAATTACTGATAAACGTATGCTACCAAGCGTAGCAGTAGCAGTAGCAGCAGCAGCAGCAGTGTCATCAGCATGTCGGATAGAAGTGTTATGTTTAAGGCCTCAAGCCGGGAATTCCTCACCGGACAATAGGATAGTGGATTAAAGCGTTGATTGGTGACATCATAATTGTATGTTTAGTCCCGAGTAGTACAGATTTGGACCCAATGAAATCAGGGCGAGTAATATGCACTGTAATATGAGCTGCTTTCACTGGTTCCCAGACTCCATGAATTCAAGCGCCCTACGAGGCTGGCATCTCGCTCTCACCCTTATACTGTAGAAACTTTTAAATGTAGCCGTCTCTTCTACTCCAATAGCTTCATACCTCGCACCTCTCGCCTGTGGAACACCCTTCCCAATTACTGTTTCCCTGAGAGCTATAATCTCCAACTATTCAAATGTAATGTCAATCGACATCTCCAGTTACCTTGAACTATCCACTGTCCCTCTCCTCATCCTTTCGTCTATCACTCCTGTCTGCTCTCGCTCCAAATCTTCTGCAACCCCCTGCATCCTAGTGGCTTCACGCCTTGCTCGGGGCGTAATGCTTAAAAAAAAAAAAAAAGAAAAAAAGAAAAAGTTGCTTAGATTGAATAAAGTGTTTAGTTCGAAATTCCTTAAGGGTTACCCGTATCGACATACACCTAAAGAAGTAAAAAACGACTGAAATGTTGTGATAATAACAACAAGGATTAGTATAGATAGGCTGAATGTAAATAATGATAACTCCTCATCCCAGAAATTCAGAAAGAATCACTGATGTTTATTAAACTGAATTTTACACCATCAAACTAAATTGCTAAAATGAGACAAGGAAGATTGTATTATATGACGTTGTAATATTATTTGTCGTTGCTTCGGTAAAACAGAAGAAAATTTTGTTAAAACATAAGAAAGTGTTATGTGCTGAGAAACATTGAAACGAGAAGGGTTAATACCAAAAACCCGTCGGAAGAATTACGGATAATGTTAGTTCTGAATTAAATCGGCCATTTCAGAGATTAGCCACGGTGTTGGAACTCTTGAACGAGCGGTGAGACTGTTGTATAATTACAACGTGAGGAAAGTCTATCTTAAAAACTTCGAAATCTTCCCCTTTTTCTCTGCGCTGGAACACTGATTTTGGTGCTGGTCTGAAATAGGTAAAGCAAGGAATAGGATTATTGGTCTAAATTCTTTCATTTTTAATAAAGTTTTGCTTAAGATATTTGCTATGGTAATTTACCCACGCACGCATGGACACCCTCAGCTATAAATAGGAGCAGGTACTGCCTTTTGAAGAGAGAGGTTTCCAGCGGTCAGCTCCGACAGTCGAACCAAACATTCTTGCTGCAACACTCTCATTTTTATATGTTTGTTTTACTTTTTCTGTTAATATAATTCTTTAATTCAATTCCTCTCTTGTGTCTTTATTTCTGGCCCTAACAAGGCTACAACAACTTGGCGACGAGGACCCTTAAGGACCCTTGAGGACCCCAAAAGGACTGCGTGGAAATTGTCAATATTTGTTCTACTCAACAGTACTTGGCAATCCAGAAAAGGAAACCGAACGGAAAAATGTGTAACTAACAGTAAACTTTTTGAGAATTCCTGCCTGTCAGAGATAAAAAGCACTCGTGATTGTGTGAGTGAGTAAAAATTATAGCTATTTCGATTTTTTCTCCTCAATTAAATTCTATTTCGATTTAATCCTAAAAAGGACACAGTCAAACGTGGACGAGTTCAAATCCGCCATAGTCGATTTTCTTGAATTCCAACTTGAACTGCAAGAACGAATGGAACAACTCCAACTCCAGTTGGATATACAAAAAGAACGGTTTGAAATTCAAAAACAAACTAAAAAGGAACTGAAGAAGAAAATCTCGCATTACAAAACAAACAGAAATTAAACAACAAAAACTTGAAGAAATTCTACTTCAAACTCAACAAGAGCAAAGTAACTTGCTTGAAATGACAAACATCGGGCAAATTAGTGAAAATGAAAATGCGTTCTCACAAAACAAGATATGGACAATTTTGCATATTCTCCGGACGAGGATATAACTTTCGCTTCCTATTTTAGAAGGTACGAGGATTTATACGTCACAGATTGCGCAAATTGGGCAGACTCTAAGAAGGTTTGTCTACTACTTTGAATACTAAGCATCATGGAGCGCACCAAATTTGTGAACTATATTTTACCCCGTAAAACAAGCGGACTGACATTTACCGAAACGGTTAAACTTCTTACAGAACATTTTAGTCCTAAAAAATGTATGAAGTGTATGAATTTAACCAGAAAGGATAGTGAAGATTTCACTACATTCGCGTCGGTCGGGAATAAGCATTGCGACGATTTTAAACTGTCAGAATTGAGTTCGAATAATATCAAGTGTCTGATATTTGTTCAGGGACTCGTTTCATTTGAAGACGCTGAAATTAGACGTAGAGCTCTGAACAAATTGGAAAAAGAGTCAAACCTTACTCTCTAACAAATAGCGGAAGACTGTCAGAGGTTCGTAAGTGTACGCCAAGATTCGAAAAAAAACATCAGGGAATCTGGTATAGCAAACATAAGAAAGTTACGCAAAAAAAAACAAAAAAAAAACATTCTAATTCTCCCTCTAAATCAGACCAGTCATGTGCTCCGGTTGTGGGTCACTACATTGGTTTAAAGATTGCCCTTACGGGAATAAGAAGTGCCTAACTTGTAACCTTATCGGGCACAAGAACTCACAGTGGCTAGCGAGAAAAAGGTTAAGAGCTGCGTAAAAAACACAAAATCGGATGAACAAGATGAGTTAAACATTAGGAAATACGTGCAAGTACAAATCCTAAATAAAAATATCAAATTACAGTTGGATTCTGAGTCAGATTTGACAATCATAAATCTACACACTTGGAAAAAGTTGGGAAAACCAACCATGCTAAGCTCTAATGAAATGTCTAGGTCCGTGACAGGGAAGAAAATCAAGTTTGAGGGAGAACTTGTCACAAATGTAACTTTTCATGGAAGAACGTTAAAACTAAAAATGTACGTATTAAAAAATACAGAAAATTTATTTGGCACCGACTGGGTGGAGAAATTTAAGTTGTGGGACATGCCAATTAATTCATTTTGCCAAAAACTCGAAAACCTGACCATCGAGGCAAAGAATTTAATAAAAGATTTAAAAGAAGCTTTTCCGGAAGTTTTTCTTCTGTTGGCCAATAAAGTCAATAGGGGTGGGGTGTAATAAGATGACGGCAAAATTCGAGTTAAAAGATGACATCCAGCCATTGTTTAAGAAAAAAAGTAATGTGCCTTTCGCCTCTTTACCACAAATAAATGAAGAACTCGACAGACTAGAAAGAACCGGAGTCTTGTCGAAAATTGAGTACAGTCAATGGGCTTCACCGACCGTCTATGTGAAAAAGAAGTCAAAAGAGATCCTGGTCTGCGCCGATTTCTCGACGGGGTTTAATGCTGTACTCAAAGATTATCTTTTAGCAAGCCCGGAAGAAATTTTCGCGAAACTAAATGGAGGAAATTTTTTTTCAAAAATCGACCTCAGTGACGCATATCTTCAAATGTTCTAAGTTGCTCTGTATCAACACCATCGTAGTTTGTACAAGTTCCAACGTCTACCTTTAGGGATCAAGGTCACGCCGGCAATCTTCCAACAAGTAATGGAAACTATGCTGAGCGGTCTTAACTTCGCGGTTTCATATTTAGACGACATATTGATAAACAGCCAAAATGTAGAACAACACAACATGTTCATAAAGTCTTCTGAAGAATTTAGGAGTACGGGTTCGAAGTGAAAGAATCTAAATGCTACTTCTTTATGGAGAAGAATATATATTTAGGGCACATTATCGACAAATATGGCAGAAGACCAGACCCAGAACGGGCTATCGCAATCAAGGATATGCAGCTCCCGAAAATGTCTCTTCATTACAAAGTTTTTTAGGATTGGCAAACTACTAACAAGTGTTTATACCTAATATGCACAACTTACGCGATCCTCTAAACGAACTTCTGAAAAAAGACAAGGACTTGGAGTGGACACATGAATGCCAAGAAGCATTCGTCAAAATAAAAGAAGTCTTGACGTTGGACTTGTTTCTCACTCACAACCAGACAAGCACATTATAGATGGCAGGGACGCCAGATCGTATGGCATTGGAACATGTATTCTGCGCAATATGCCAGATGGATCTCACAAACCAGTTGCTCACGCGCTGAGAACACTTATTCCTGCAGAGAATAACTACTCCCAAATTGAGAAAGAGTCGTTAGGGATTATTTTCGCAGTAACGAAGTTTCACCGAAGACACTTTACATTGCAGACGGACCATAAACCATTATTTACCATTTTCGGTTCTAAAAAGGTCTGCCTGTAATTACAGCAAAACTACAGAGATGGGAAACAATCCTCTTAAATTATAACTTCAAGATGGACTATCCAGATTAATCCTGAAACACGGGGAACCTCTTGAGGATACTGTGATTGTTTCTCTTCGAACAGAAGGAGAAATTCAAACCACATTATGCAACACAGTAAGGGAACGTCCATGTAACTCTCGACCAAATCAAACGAGAAGCTCTAAACGTCCCTATGCGACGAAATACTGCTATAGAGTGATCGATTCCTCATTTCTACAATGAAGAAGTCTGAAAAATTCCCATGCCGTCTACCCAGGGGATTACAAGGATGGAAATCCTTATGTGCAGTTATGCGTAATGGCCGAACATGGATATAAAGATATCGGAAACATCGTAAAATCCTGTAAACGCTGTACCTTGGCAGCTAAGGCACCCCAATCAAATATAGTCCTTGGCCTAAAACGGACCGACCATGGTCCCGAATACATATAGACTTTGCAGGTGCGTGATATGAACGTAGGAAGAGGAAGAGTAGCAACTGAATACTATAAGGATATAGAGGACAGATAATGATTGAGCAATAAACTTGAAGAGGTTAAGATTGAAATGTTTCATAAATTAGCAGTTCTTGGGGAGAATCTTTCCGAATGGAACGCCGTTCTTACCAAAGGAATACATGGGGTAAATAGAGGTGACCCTAAAAAATAGAGATCATCTGCACATGTGTCATGTAAGGAGAGATAGGATTCCGAAATTTCGTACATGGGAAAGCGGTTGTCGCTGGAGAATGTCATCACCTATAAAGCCGCGTAAACGACTTTGCATTCTCTCAGTTCTGGAACGTGAGCATTGGGCTGGTTCAATCCAGATACAGCAACAATACTTCTTTTTTTTGTCTGAGCTTACCCTTGTTTTTGAGGTATTGAAAGTTACTGTCTAGTTTTCGCATATTGAGCTGTTACAGCTCGGTCGGAAGAGAGATCAGTTTCCAGGTTCTGATCATTCTGATTTTTGAAGAAGCTTCCCCAAAGTTGTATAACCTACACAGACGTAATTATGGATAGATAAAAAGGAATAAACCCTGCTTGCCTAGAAGAGAAGCACTGGAAATCCTAGCTTTTATCTGAACTCAGACATTGGCCATGTTTTTAGCTTAAATATCAATGTGTATCAAGTTCTTTTTTTTAAGTTCTTTTAAAAAATCTATAAGGGTGCAGTAAATTCAGCTGCTGAACCCCAGAACTGCCTAATAAATTAAATTTTGGGATTTTGAGCAGCTGCACAACTTCGAATCTCATGGCCGCCTCTGGAGCCGTTTATGACAAATCCTCAGTTGCCACAAGCATACGTTATTAAGCAAGAGTTGGGTTACTTTACACACGCGCTGAAACGCTTTTTTGTCAGAGAATATATTTGTAGCCACGATGTTGCATACAACCTTCTGCATATTTTTTCATACATTGACTTCCATTTATTAATCATCTCTGTGTGTGTACGATTCCAATTTAATTCGATGTCATTCACTGTTTATACAGGGTTCGATAGGTAAATTGTCGCCATTTTATATATTTGTTGTTTTTGTAGACTGCACGGTACACTAGTGTCAGTTGGGCACAGTCTGTGAGAAAAAGAGCGACATGACACAATTCAATTTGTCAGAAGTTTCGAAACGGCATGCTATACCTCGTGGCATTCGCGCCTGAAACTCCAATTCAAATCTTTCAGAATGTTTGTCAATCTAAATCAGTGCAGAGGATTCGGAAAGTGTTGGATACGTTTACTGGTGATTATGAAGGTGTTTGAAGTTATCAGTAGTGATGGCGACGTTATGTCTCCATTAATCTTACCACAGGGCCACAGTCTCAAGAGATCATCAATTGATGATAAATGATGATAAATGATTATTAAATTATGATTTTTGTTGAAAAATAAATGTTTGCTAACTAAAATAAATTACTTTTTATCATTGGGTTACAAATTTTTCTAATTCTAAAAAACGGTTGTCAAATTTGTCAAGAAACGGTTGAACTAACGCAAACAGGGCTCAAGTGAATTTCAAAAAATGAAAATGTACAGCAATTTACGATTTAAAATCTTTAGAAAACCAACCTTCCTGATACCGCAATTTCTATCAATTTAGCATTGTCAGGTAGTAAGAATTTTTTTTAATGTCTGACAATAGCAAATTGATAGAAACCGTAGTAGCAGAAAGGTTGCTTTTCTAAATATTTTATGTCGTAAATTGTTTTATCTATCTATCTATCTATCTATCTATCTATCTATCTATCTATCTATCTATCTATCTTCTGCATTTCACCGTTCCAGTCAGATTTTCTATCATCACAGTGAGGGATATCAAATAACAGAAGTGATGAAACAAAAAGAAAAAAGAATCTCAATAAAATCAGCTACATTATATGCAAAAAAAAAAAAAAATTTCCCAGCATTCCTCGTTCATGCGCATGTGCTGTCGCACCAACGTAACAAATTTCAAGGACGATACCCGCCGCACGAAAACCTTTACCACTTTGTCATATATTTTTCCCCCAATATTGTTCTTGATATATATAAAATTTATATATCGTTATCTCATATATATATACGTGTGTGTGCGTGTTTCATATTATATTACTATTTAATCTGTATAAATGTTTCTAATACACGCTCTCTCACTGTATATGTAATCCATTAGAGGGCATCCAAAATTTGGTGCATTTATTGAACAAATCCTACATGTACATATCGCCACTTAATATAACTAATATATTTGTCAGAAATAAAATTGTCCACTTCTTTTTGCATTTATTCGCTTCAATATTTCAATGTTTTTACTTTTCTCAGGTTTTAGGGTTTGGAAAGGGAAGGGACAGTCCTCCCCAAGATGAGCAGGCCAGAAAACTTGAAGACTCATTGCAGAGTCCAGAATTTCCAAATGAAGATCCTGATCTTCGTATGGGAATGGCGCCACTCTGTCCTCCAATGCCCGATCTTACGGGCCTTTCCAATGAAGAGATACAGATACTCAACGATGTTTTCCGACGACAACAACAGTTTGATGTCGAAACAAAAGAACGTATCAAGTAAGAACTTAAAAATCATTTCTTTTCACGTTTGCTTAGGACTGACTGCATTGATCGTCAAGATTACTTAGACTGACTCCATGTTGAAATCAAATTCGACCTTTTTAAAAGTTTCAAGCCTTCAACCTGACTACAACCAAAACCCTAGAATCTAACAAATAAGGGGCTTACTCATTTACTTTGGAAATGCAGAAGAGAAAAATTTGAACAGTAATAGAATTATAAACGCTGTTTCTATAAACAAAATCTCCTTTTCTCTCTCGCTGATCCTATATTGCTTCTCTCATTGTTCCTTCATTCCTCTTATCCAGTGGCGATTCTACGGGGTGGGGGAGAAGGGGCCAGTGCCCCCACCTCGAATTTTGACTGGTCCGTCGGTTGCCCCCCGACACTTGTCTAAGTTTTGTAGATGAAAAAATCAGAGCAGACAAATTACACTCTTCTGTTAGTATTGACATTAGTATTAACCCTTTGATTTTGTTTCGAAGCTAACCTCTCTTGTGGTCCAACAGCTTCAGAATAGAAAAGAGTGCAAGAATAGATTAGAACTCCACTACTATGAATGAAACGTTATTCCGTTTAATTTAGTGAAGTAATATACTTATACTAAAACTCATTCCTAAGTTGTGCATACGATAGTGGTGTAATATGAAAATAAAGACGCTGCTTGAATTTGCACCCCCACATCCTCCACAGAAAAATTTCGGCCCCCAAGTGGCCTCTCCACTTTCAGAGTTCGAAAATCGCCTCTGCTCTTATCTCAACTAACAAAAGATGCTCCATTTGGAAATGCAAATTCATTCGTTTCATATTTTTCATACCCCCCCATATATATATATATATATATATATATATATATATATATATATATATATATATATATATATATATATAGGTAGCAATCTTCATTCATACACGTTTCATTGAATAATATCGACATATTGTGTCTATTTATTTTTATACTGATCCTTCCCAAATGTCAAATTACTTTCTTGATTTTAAGATGAAATTGATTTTGTTAACCCAAGTATTTTCGATCTTTTTCAAGATCATCTTCAGGGGTAAATTACAAAGACAATATTTGTAACTGTGGTAAAATCTGTATTCGTTTGCGATGGTGATTAAAAAAAACACGACTAGACGCGCCTTGCATTTATTTTATAATATTAAATTTATGCTTTGTCGCTATTGGAATTTTTGCAAAACAAGCGTTTCAATATAAAGGAGATGACCGGAAATTGGTAGAAATGAAAAGTGGCATTACCGTTATATGCATTTTAATATGTTGTTGCTATATTCGTAATAAAGTTATTGAGTTGATTGTGACATCGGGGCTTCGAGAATTTGAAAAATCATCAACACAATGGAATGTTACTTTGTTTAGTGTACAGATTAATCAGATAGAACAAAAGGTTTTAAAGTGAAAATTTCACATCTAACTTTTACTAATGACTCTGTATAAGGCTATGGAAATATTGAGTGTTGTTCACTCACACTCTCTCTCTCTCTTTCTGCTTGTGTGTGCGGGCGTACCCATGTGTGTGTAAATATTTACAAAAATGACAAGAAATGATGGATCTGTCGTGCGTCGAATTCCCCTGGCAGATATTTTGGCTCTTTCATTTTCGAAACGAATTCAGCAATCAAAAGAAGAGAACTTGTCATTGTTATAAAAATACATAGAATTAATGTCGGCATGAATTACCTGTTGCTTTGCTTTACTTTTCTTTTCCACGCGTGAGATTGTATCAAGAGAATAACACGTTTCCCTGGAAGGAAGTCGACAAAAATATGGCGTTTTAATTTTCAATACGTTCAATAAATAAATAAATAAATAAATTTAAAAAATTTAAAAAAAAACTCACGAAAAACTCGTCAAACTGTTAGAGTAAAATTTCTTCATCCAGGATCGTAGATATTTAGTGAGAGAAGCTTAGCCAAATAGCGTGAGTAGCAATCTATCAGTCTCAGAGATGACGAGGATCTGTCTGATGCCTAGTGTCTGATGCCTGGTGCCCGTTGCACAGTTTCCGGTTGCTGATGTCTGGTGTCTAGTGTTTGGTCTCTGGCGCCCGGAGCCTGATTCTTGATGTCTGATGCCTGGTGTCTGCTGCCAAATGTCTGGTGTCCGGTGGTGGATGCCTGGTGTCTGCTGCCAAATGTCTGGTGTCCGGTGGTCGATGCCTGGTGTCTGCTGCCAAATGTCTGGTGTCCGGTGGTCGATGACTGGTGGATGATGCCCGATGCTGGTCTCTTGAGCCCGGTGCCTGGCGCTCTGTGTCCAGTGCACAGTTTCTAATACCTGGTACTTAGTGTCTGGTGGCCAGTGCTTAGTACCTGAAGCCCGACACACAGTGTCTGGTACCTGGTACCTAATGCCCGGTGCACAGTGTCCAGTGCCTGGTACTTAGTACTTGGCCTTCAGTACCCAGTACTTGATGCTCGGTGCACAGTGTCTGGAACCTGGTACCTAATGCCTGGCACTCAATGCCTGATGCCCGGTGCACAGTGTCTGGAGCCTGGAACCTAGTGCCTGGTGCTCAATGCCTGATGGTTGATGCCCGGTGCACAGTGTCTGGAGCCTGGAACCTAGTGCCTGGTGCTCAATGCCTGATGGTTGATGCCCGGTGCACAGTGTCTGGAGCCTGGAACCTAGTGCCTGGTGCTCAGTGCCTGATGGTTGATGTCCGGTGCACAGTGTCTGGAGCCTGGAACCTAGTGCCTGGTGCTCAGTGCCTGATGGTTGATGTCCGGTGCACAGTGTCTGGAGCCTGGAACCTAGTGCCTGGTGCTCAATGCTTGATGGTTGATGCCCGGTGCACAGTGTCTGGAGCCTGGAACCTAGTGCCTGGTGCTCAGTGCCTGATGGTTGATGCCCGGTGCACAGTGTCTGGAGCCTGGAACCTAGTGCCTGGTGCTCAGTACCTGATGGTTGATGCCCGTTGCACAGTGTCTGGAGCCTGGAACCTAGTGCCTGGTGCTCAGTGCCTGATGGTTGATGCCCGGTGCACAGTGTCTGTTGCTTGGGACCTGGTACCTAGTTCTTGGCATTCAGTGCCCGGTGCCTGAAGTTCGGTGCACAGTGTCTGATACCTGCTACCTAGTGCCTGGCGCTCAGTAACGATGGCTGATGCCTGGTGCACAGCGTTTGGTACCTGGTACCTATTACCTGACACTGAGTGCCAGGTGCCTGATGCCCAATGAACAGTATCTGGAGCCTGGTACCTAGTGCTCAGTGCCCAATGTTTGATGTCTAAAGCCTACTGGCTGTCAAGATCTATTTAAAAGCTTTACTTTTGGCATTATTTGAAATCTTGAACAGCGTCGAATTTGATATACGGATTTGTCTAAGCAACAATTAGATTCACTTTCCATATAACATAAAATTCTGTTGTTGGATTTTTTAAACCGCCATTTAGAGAATTTATAAATTGGTAAAGATTTAAGTTTCGTTATTCAGCTTCACGGTAATTATTATCTATGTAGGTATTATACACGTTTCCTTTTAGACGATCAAGTCTAAACTTACTTTCCTGACAGTAGGCTTTTATTTCGTCATATTATAAAAGAACAGAAATAAACATGTCCATCAAAGACAAAAATCTTGGAAAGGATAAAAAGCAAAAATGTTGGCATATTTTGTATTTAACATTTCATATATTATTTTATTTACTAAACGTGGTACAACACCGGATTACTTGCAAATCATTGTGTAGTAGTAGGTACTCTTATATATATATATATATATATATATATATATATATATATATATATATCATTGAATATGATAGAAAAGGTGCTTTCATTTAGTTTTTTATATAATCTTTCATGTGATCTAATAATTTTTTCTTTTCAGATGATAAATTATATAAAAACTGTCCGAATGCTCTTTTTTCCGAGCGCTTTCGGCTATACATTTAACCATTTTCGAGCTGAAATATATTAACTGTTAACAAGAGATAGTTTGTTGTATGTATGTATTTCTATAATGTTTATATTTTCAAAACAGGGTCAAGATATTGTGTCCATGTTCATAGTTGACATTACTGAGTGTTTTTTTTTTTGCTTTTATTAATAAGGCCTCTGTTATTTTTAGTCTTTTTTTGCATGTAGATGATGCTATTATATTTGTGTTGTCAACAAGTATGCCATGAATAGGGTAGGTCTTCATGAATATTTAAATGAGATCTAATTGAGCTATGGTCAGAAGGTGTAGAGTGAGTCTTCGTGTCAAACATGTTGTAGTATGGCCTATACAATTATTTACGAACTTTGATTGATCAGGAATACAATTCCTTAATGAACATTTAAATGTGCATGAAAGAAGGATTACTGCCTAAATACACACACACACGCACACACACACACACGCACACACACACACACACACACATATATATATATATATATATATATATATATAGGGGGGAACAATACAAATTTTTGGAATTATCGTTTACGCAACCTGGTCTCATTTATTAGTAATCAAATATTGTGTTGTTATGGTAACACGTGTTACAACTCAACACAACATATGATTCCATACGATACAATTTTATTACTAAATTGTGAGAATAGAATGGTAATATATTGTTTTTTATTCTTTTATTTCATTGGATTTTTTTTTTTACTTTTAATGATTCAAAAAGATGAATTCTTTCTTTATGAACATCACTTCTCAACAAAATCTTGTAATTGCAGGATAAAAAAACCGAGGACAAAGGTCTACATAAACATATGTCCGCAAATCCTTCGTTTTTGAGTTTATGTTAGACACTATTAAATATACAATCCAATATACAATCCAAAAATACTTTTACAAACTTCGGGGCCACGAATCCTGTCTCAGCAACACGACGATAACCAAAGGCAAATTTTGGATGATTTGGCTGCCTTCGATCTGGAAACAGAATCTGATACAGCCGTGCAGCCTCGCATCCGATATCATTTGCACGGCCTTATGTTAAAATCATGTCTTCCTGCTGACAATATGACTATCCTGCCATTCTCAGCTAAGTCACTACTACACACGTTAAACATTGAAGACAGGGTAGCCACAAATGTACACGAATGACAAATGTAACCAAGTCTAAATTGGAACAAAGCGCTATCTACGGTTAACTTTCTCTACACTTAACTCAAAAACGAAGGATTTGCGGACATATGTTTATCAAGACTTCTGTCCTTGTTTTGTTGTGAGGAACCCGCCCCTAACGTCTATACAAGTATTTTTGATTCCTACTATATATATATATATATATATATATATATATATATATATATATATATATATATATATATATATAATCAGGTGAGTTGCGATGTGAGCCTACTGAGAGTTAGAGAATCGTAGTCTTCTCTAGGAAACACACACACACACACACACACACACACACACACACACACATATATATATATATATATATATATATATATATTGTGTATTTGAACCCCAAACTTTCTTTTAAACACGTTTTCCTTTGTGGAGACGTTAACAGTTTCGACGCTCTCTTAGAGCCTTAGAAAACTGTAAGGACATTGTAAATTGTCTGTCAAATTCCTTGAAACAAGCGTTTCTAACATCTTAATGTCCGCTCCTTTTGCTTCAACTAAAATCATATGTTCTTCACAAAAATCCTATTTTTCATAACTGTACATGTTGAGCAACGAATTCCCGTGAAGCACATCTTCTCCACTCTAAAATGTAGCCTGGCGAGATTCTTATAAGACTCACGCATGTCTTTTAATCTACCCGAATGCACCAATAATTCCATGACCACTACAAGATTACATCTCCTGTTGAATCTCCCTCAACATCAGACTGTCATGATTCAATGATAAGAACCACCCAAGATAATTGGAGAATTACGATAGTCATGACGGTAAGACACTAGCAGGGTTGCTAATGGCCAAATCATATCATAATGATATCACTATATATATATATATATATATATATATATATATATATATATATATATATATATGTTTAGGTGGATTGATGTGAATTTGTGATCATGTGTTTCACGCTCTCTGCGATCGTCAGACAAACTGTTTAATTTTTGAAATTTGGGATTTTTTTAAGGTTACGTATATCGGTGTTTTATGGTAGTGGGAGTGAAAATTGTCGTCGGAATTCCATTCATACGTACGCAGACATACATACACGTACGTTCACGCATTGCAGCTCACACAAACATAAACATATATGAACAGTGCGTTACTGGGCCGTATATGCGCATCCATGTGTCGTTTCGTGCATACGTACGCAATTGAAACAACCCAAAATAGAGCCCGGGGAAAAACTCGCGTTCGTGTGAAAGGACCTGGAAGCGAGCCCGTTGATAACGACCTTTATTTCACAAGGAATGATTGGATTAAATCAAACAATCGTCCTGTAATACCGTACCCCTAGAGCTTAAGTAAAAGACCAACGTGCCAAACGCTGTCAACCGCCTTTGAGATATCTAATGCTACAGCTCGAGCTTCGCCGTTATCAAGAATTTGATACACAGTAATTGCTGTAAGCGTGTCAGCATTCATGAAAGACTCGAATACTTTGCCGAAAAAGCGGTAAGAGACTAAGAGGCCGATAGTTAGAAGGGTCAGAGGGTTCTCCTGAGTTCTTAAAAACAGAAACTACAGAGGAAGAGTTCGAACAAGTTGAAAAGAAGGAAACAGCGAGGCAATAGTTGCAGAGTTTAGAGAGAACTGGAGCCAACACTGGAGCACATTTCTTTAGAACGACGGCTGGGATCCCGTCACCTCTACTTGCCTTATGGGAGCCTAATTCAGATATGATTTCCGAGACCAGTGACGAGGTTATGCGCATATCACTCAGTGGAGCCTCAGTTCTAAGGGCGGAAATCAGATATGGGTACTCCAAATGAGTCTAGTGTTAAACTGGAAGAGAATTTCCGGACAAAGCATTCAACCTTCTCTGCTGTAGATGCCAAGATTGATTGAATAGAGGAGGGATTGAGGATTTGCTGTTGTTCAGCACACTCTTTCAGAAGCGTCAATAATCTCTCGAATCGAACTTGCAAGATGCTATAAGTTGTTTCATTCTTTCATTCATCAGCAAGCAGTAACTTCGCTTCACTGAGGATACGTTTGCACTCGTTACGTGCAGAGACAAAGAGACGTCTGTAGCAAACAGACGTATCACTCTGGTACAGCCGGAAGAATTGATTTCCGTGGGCTACAGCGACCACACTTGCAGGTGAGAACCTCGGGTTAATTTGGTGTTTCCTTACTGGAATAAAAGCATCGACACCGCCTTTCACCCAGGAGGAGACATCAGATGCGGATTTTTGAACAGGATCTTTAAAAACTTAATTCTAAGGGACATCATGAAAGAAATCACGGAGTCCAAAACTCTTCGTTGGTCACAGAAAGATATTCCGTTGGTAGGAGGTTCTTGGCTGCTGAGAGAGCGAAAATGTTTACAAACACTACTACATGATCAGAATTGCCAAGAGGCCAGAGCTGCGTATTCAGGGATAGTGGTAAAGAGATCGAGAAGAAAAGCATGTCCGTCGGGGTTACTGGGGAAACGCGTGCGGAAGTCAACTAATTGCGTGAGAGATTGAGTGATTGAGAAGTTAAGGGTTTGGATGCCAGCGAGGTCAGTGACAGAGTGTTTAAGCCACCTGGTATTGCGGGCATTAAAGTCACCGAACACAAATATATTTGCAAATGGGTGTGTAGAGATGACCTTGTCTATATTATTGGGAAAAAAAACTATCTAGCATGCAACAGTCTTGAGAGGAAGGGGAACGGTAGAGAAAGTAGAGTCAAGTGACTGAATTAAGTAGAGAGAGACGGAGACACATATAAGAATGGTCTGGAGATGTAAGAGCGAGTTCCCTAGCCAGTGGGAGATGTTCGCGAATATAAATTCCGAGGCCATGCATGTGGACATTAGTGCCCTTTTTTAAGGAGAGGAAGGTCGCCAGGAAACGAGAAATCAGAGAAGGGGATTGAAGAGTTTAGATTAGTTTCACAGATAGCTAAGATGTCCGAAGAATTTTCAAAGAGAAATGATTCCACACTGCAAAAGTTTGTAAAAATACCACGCATGTTGGGGAAAGAAAGATTAAGGGGTTTAGGTGTCTTATATTGAACTGGTTTCTGGTTTATAAATGACATCACACATTATGAAAGTCCGACAATTATTTTAAGATATTTTTTTAATGTTTATACTTTCTTTTTATAGATAAAAATTGTCTTAAAATAACTGTCAGACTTTATCCATTTCATAATGCGTGAGGTCATTTGTTTACCTTTGGATACGCATCAAGCAGATATGAATCTACGAGAGAAAATAATGGAGAATTGTTGTTTAAAAACAGTAAAATCGACCTTGCTAACCGAAACGCTCCTCTGTGGCTCAATCGGTAAAAGCACGTCAGGCTAAATGACGGTTCCGTATAGGATACAGGTTCGATTCCTGTCGGAGAACGCATATTTTCTATGAGAATTTCTCGGATATTCAGGCCGGTAAATGTCGTTAATATTGTTTATTATAAACAGAGCATTTACTTAAATATCTGTATCCATAAAAAGAACGTATAAACACAAAAAATGTCTTAAAATAATTGTCAGACTTTGTCCATTTCATTATATATATATATATATATATATATATATATATATATATATATATATATATATTTCGTGGACTCTCCAGTGGTTGATCGGCGTGGGCTGTTGACCCGCGCCTACTGGGGGACCCTTTTACGACATATGAGGGTCAGGCAATTCAGTTCCTAGTAACCGACAGCAGACAACCTGCAGATATCATTTGGTTACAGTGTTGAAGGTTTTGTGAAGAACCAACCACACTTTTTGAAGAGCCAATTGCAGAGACCAGGTGCTCCGTGTGCTACAAGGTTCCCAAACAACCCTCCTCGGATTTTGAATTCATAATTGTCCTTCTCTTAGACTAGTTACCATTCTAGGCTATAGAACCCAGTCTGCCTTGCTATTTACCCATAGCTGAAACGTTCATGCAAAGGGAGGAATACAGTGCATAGAATCAAGAGAAAAATATTAAATTAAAACAAAAATTTTTTTGAAGAGTAATTTCAGAACTTAGGTCTATGGTTAGGACTCGGAAAGAAATGAGCATATATCTGAAATCAAAGGAATAACAATAATAATAATAATAATAATAATAATAATAACAATAATAATAATAATAATAATAATAATAAAATTTGGATCTTTTATCTGTGACTTTTTTAATCATTTAACCCTTGTGAATATACTTACAGACAGCATGTTTATAGGAAGAGTCAACTTTTCCAGTCGTTTTTAATGAAACTTGTGTTCTTATAATTTTCTTATTTTCTCAATACTAATTATGTAGAAATTGTTCAAATTTTTTGTATTTTTGAAACAATTTATTGCGATAAAATCTGGTTTCAAACATCCTTTTTAAATTACTGCGATTTCATTGTATGGCTGTTCATAAAATACCTACTTCATTCAGTTCACGCGCGCTTTTAAATTTCTTGATAAGCTTAATGACATTTCATGTATACATCCGTTAATATATATATATATATATATATATATATATATATATATATATATTCATTCTGTAGTAACAAGCAGAATTTTTTTCTCCTGATGAAGACCATGCTGACCGAAACTAGTCGAGGAATCTAACTGAAATAATAAAAATGAAAGAATATTAACATACAACCTAGTGTGTTTGAAGATTTTAATTTTTTTATATTTTTTATTGTTCAAAACTCACACACACACACACACACACACACATATATATATATATATATATATATATATAATTATTTATTTAAAAATTATGGCATAAATATGTTATAAAATCACTATATACTACTTGTATATATATATATATATATATATATATATATATATATTGCTTGTTTATTGATTGCTTGGTTTTACGTCATGTCAACCGTCCTTAAGTAATGTTGAATTTTATATGAAGCACACCCCACTAGGGATGATATTTTTTGATGAGGAATGCACACTTTAAATATCACAAATCAAATGTTGCTGAATAGAGATTTTGAGATTTATTTTCTGACTCAGATATTAAAAGGAGAGAGAAAAAAAAAACTCGAGTCTCTATAGCACAACATACACAATAAAACATTGCACTGACTAAAGAACTGCCAGTGTTTCTATTCTTTATGAACTATTAACAGACTGAGAAACTACTTCCGCAAACTCGTCTTGCATCCGCCATTGCTTCAAGAAAATGTTAACGGAATACTGAAACAAATAAGGAAAGAATAGCGTTTTTTTTTTTCATTTGTGTTTTGATTTTTAAAAGGCTTAATTATTTTGAATTCTGTTTTGTTGAGAAGATTCTCATCACTTTCCTCAATCAACTTCTCTGCGGTCAGATGTTGACTTAGTTGAAATGTTGTAAAAGCTGCCAGTAAAATAACTCTTCCTAACTCTTTAAAATCGTATTTAAAACGATAATACATATACACCGAATGATAATTGTAAAAGAATATACATGCAGTATACAAAAATAACTCTCCCCTCATCTTTGCATTTTACCATTTGCCGTAAAAGCAATTCATCCGTTATTTGAGACAGGAAACTTCGATTCATTAAATACTTAGCTTATTTATTTGTTTGTGTTGCACAAAGCTCTTATAAAATGATCTAATCTTGATTAGATCCTTTTATGAGAGCTTTGTTCAACACAAACATTCGGTCGTTGCAATCTTCGTCCTTCATCGCCTATCTGTCCTCTTGGAATTTCGAGCTACAACTCTTTATTCAATCCATGTGGACAGAGTGTTCTCGTTCTGTTTTCCATGCTATGGGGAGATAATTCATATCAGTTAATACTCATCAGTCATATTTCCCATGGTATCATTATCTTCGTTTCCTCTACTGAACTGTGAGCAACTTTTTAGAACAGCAAGACACATGGATTGAACTCACAACAGCAAGGGAGGCAGATATATTTTAACCAATGCGATATTTCACAAGGCCAAATATCAAGAAAAGTCCGATGGTTACAAACGCCGAAAAGTTGTGAGCATAACGAGATGAGTATATTATTCTAAACGGAAAGACAAACATATTAATAATAATGATTTCCTCTTCTAAAAAAAATTGACATATAGCTTTTATTGTGTAGCTTAAAATAAATACCTGCTGTAATTAATTAATTCATTCACAAAACGTAATAAATATTAGGTTGGTGCAAAAATAATGTCGTTTCCGACGTTAAAAAATACGTCAAAAACGACATTATTTTTGAACCAGCCTATTAGATAAAAACTATTAATTCCCACGCGCGCACACACGCGCACACATATATATGGGGAGTGTTTGTGTATGTTTCATTAAAAATGATTGACGAGGCAATTCTGTTTAATTTTCCTATCGTATTTTTAATGTATGCAAGTTTTCATTAGTCGGTGTAGAAATTTTACAAATAATTTTCCTTCCGAACACTATTCGCTCATGCAGTTGGCATTTTCAAGTCCCAATAAGAAAGCTCTTCTCCGGATACAAATACAAATGAAAATGAAAAAAATTAATGGAAGTCCCTTGTTAGTCGTTTATATATATATATATATATATATATATATATATATATATATATATATATATATATATATATACATTAAGAAATAGACAAAGTCCGACAATTTATTTATTAAAGACATTTTTTTTATGTTTAACGTTCTTATTATAGATACAAGTATTTAAGTAAATGCTCTGTTTATAATAAATAGTATTAAATAACATTTACCGGCTTGAATGTCCGAGAAATTTTCATAGAAAATATTTGTCCATTTCTTTTTCTCGTCATGTATGACGTCATTTGTTTACATTTGATACGCCATGAGCAGTTATGAATGTGCGAGATTCATGGAAGATTGATGTTTATGAGCAGTAAATTTGATCCTTGGTGCCCGAGCGGTCAAGGCACGTCAGCGTAAATGACGGTTCCGTATAGGATGCAGGTTCGAATCCTGTCAAAGGACGAATATTTTTGGTGCAAAAATAATGACGCAATTATGTCGTTTTTTGACGTCAAAAAACGACATTATTACGTCATTATTTTTGCACCAACCTAATATATATGTATGCCTACAGGAGAAAATTAAAATCATCAAATTTGGAAACTAAAAGATTCTCTTAACCCAAAGTAACGATCTAATTTCGAAATGCCATCACCGCAGGATATTTGAGTTTACCTAAACTTCCATCGAACCAATAAGAACTGTCAGAGGAGAACATTCACCGGGGAATCTCTGCTCCTCCCTGAACCGGACCGAACTCAATCGAACTATTATCACTTAACATGAAAATGAACTAATCAATGAACATTCACACTGCATATCTAACTTCTCCTCCCTTCTTTTATACTCTTACCAGTTTTCCATCTTCTTCCGTCCAATAATTTCCCCACTAATGTTTGCCCATCTCTTTACTTCGGTTGTACTATAATTATTTCGATTTCCGTTTCCCATCCTTGGGATTATCTATTGAGTAATCCTGAAAATCCAATACATGTGGGCACCAAATCTCCACCAAATGGGTTATGGCATAATAATAAACAATTAGATAATCTCTGGGCTAATTAAATAACATATAACAACAAAATATGGGTGATTAAAGAGGATCTTAAATTTGGATGCATATGCTGATATATGTGAGTGCTGGGATATACATGTATGTATGAGTAGAGGGGGTGTAGGTATATAAGTATTAGAGTAGGTATGCTTGAGGAGATACACCCATATTATAGGTCACCCTATATATAATCATTATATACGATTCAGCATATCCAATCTTGGCTAATTAAATTCTTACTATCATCAGAAGACTTCCTAATACTTAATATAGGGTACATGTTAATCCAAGAATTTAATAGGTAGAGTCTTAAGAGTCATTTCCAACTAACGTATGTATGTGTTTAAATGAAGATATCTAAGTGTGGGTTAGTGCAGTCAGTTATACGAATAGGTATTATTAACGCATTTGTTTTCGTTAATTTCTGTGAATTCCCGTCGAATTAAACTTTGACCGTGTGACCATCAGTCTCCGCCTCGTTCTCCCTACCTAGGCTCTCTACCTCCATAATGTGATTCCAGTAACGATGCCTTCTTCCTCCCCCACCTCACCCCTCCCAATATGTATCCAATTACTCACCGTCTCTCTTTCTTTCTCCAAATAAACAGTACACTACAAACTGATATCAGAAGCAATTTGAAAAATCCTGCGAATTTTAAAATTAAAATTCGTAGGTGAAAATGGTCATTTACTAAAGGTATCTTAATTCCAATTTTAAAGAAAATTTGCTCTGTTTATTGAAAATAAACATGGAGCGCTCTTTTGTGAGTCAGTTTTAACATATTTCAAATTCTATGTTGTGTTAATAGGACTCGCCTGGATTATTCAGTACTTCAAATAGTCGCCTCATTTTTTTTTTTATTAAGCTGTGTTTATTACGTCTATCGGCCTGTGCATTCGAGAAATTTTAGTAAAGAAGATGTGTTGTCCGGCAGAGATCGAACCTGCGTCAGTAGGGGAAACAACAGTTTGATACCACAGACTTTGTCGCCTAGTGACGAGGAACGTCGAAAACGGTAACAAGATTCTCTTTTTCCTTTTTAAGGAAAGCACATCCTCTTCACTGAGAAAGTTAATATATATATATATATATATATATGTGTGTGTGTGTGTGTGTGTCTACATACTATATATGTCCTCAATGGCCTAAAAGTGGGAAAAAGTGTTGGTTGTAGTAATCCAATGACTTGGCCCAAAAATTGTACGTTCAATACCTGGGTACGGCAGAAATGAACAAAATTCTTGGAGAGTTGAGTTACTAAAAGGAATTAAATGAAACTGAGATATTCAGAAATACTATGGCACGTGGAACTAGACAAATCTACCCCCGTGAACAATATTAAAAGGTTCGGTTCGAAATTCCATCTCATATCACCTGACGACTGCTGAATATATATATATATATATATATATATATATATATATATATTAGGTTGGTGTAAAAATAATGTCATTTTCTAACATATGTTACTATGTGAGAAAACGATAATATTTTTGCACCAACCTAATATATATATATATATATATATATATATATATATATATATATATATATATATATATATATATATATATATGTATGACAATTATGAAGCAGTCAGAGTCCAAATATACCAAGAAACAGTTGCATTAAAAAGTGGTCAATACATATAGGAAGAAAAAAATAAATAAAAATCTAACATGCCAAAGATTTCAATCTAAAAATTAGGAGATCAGTCACTCTCACTTCCATGGTTTCAACATTTCGGTATCCTCAGGCGATATATTTCTCAAATGATTTCCTAACGCTTCATTATTTATATATAAACGCACAACGTGAAGTGTAATAGAAGGGGAGGTGTAAAGTATTGAAATTGTATTGGAGTGGGTGTAAATAAAATGTACATACTTTCATCCTGGTTCGTACAAACTCAAAAAGTACTTTTTAATGTGTATACATCGTGACATTATTTCAGATCTTTCATTAAGTAGCTATTTTGGGGTCTGGGAATGTTATTATTGTTAACTTTTCCTCCTGGCATAGTTTTCAGATATCACGACGATTGCTATAAGGTTTGACACTTCTTATTTTCCAGTTTACAATCGGAGCTTTGTTATTTTTTCTTTTAATTCCCACACATGGCTGGTTAGTCTGGTACAATTCCTAAGGCTTTCTAACCTGAATGATGACTTGTGATTATACCATCTCTTCTTGAAGCTGACTTCAGTAAACCCCACGTATATTTTACTCTGGCCATTTATATCTTTTACTTTGACTTTGTAAATTACTCCTTCTGTTTTGAAAACTACAACTAGTGAACATTTACCTTTATCTCTAGTTACATGTTTCACTGTTAACGGCGTCTTTGCTGTACGTTAGCTTTCAAATTCCTGGCGTCTTTTTATTGTAGTTTCCAAATTACTGGTCCAGCTGTAGCTCAATTTAACTGTATTTTTATTAAAGAGCTTGAGTAATTCGGAATTTTTAGGGACGTGTTTATTATGCAATTTGAAAAATATTTTCCCTATTTTACACTTTACCTATAAATTAAAAGGGGGATAAACTAAATAATGTTTTTCTTTTCCTCGAATTATTCTTTGTTTTATTTGAGGTTTAAATTCCAGTTTAGTTTCACGGCCCTCTTCTTTTAAAGTCTTGTCATACGCTTTCTTTCTTTCTTTCTTTCTTTCTTTCTTTCTTTCTAAATAAGCTTGACTCTATTCCTTTAGGGATGTGCTTTACTATACTCGCAGGATAGTTCGATCCAGCATTTACGTATCTTAATTTTGTGTTGGGTTTCATATATGGGGAGACAGTGTCAGTTTGTAGATTTAATTTTCCATCTAAATATTGGACAACCTTTTTATTCATATCGACCTCTATTTCAAAGTCGGCGACATTTGAAGAGTTTGAAAAGCATCTTTCTTATATTACATTTATTTTTCTGTTGTCTGACACTATCATCAGCCCGTCATTCCTATACAGGCCGTGGATGTCTATGTGTACTATTTCGTTGATCTTATATAAAAAAAATTTTGATCGCCCACGTCCTGAAGAAACACGGCACAAAGAATAAGACGTTGTGCTTAAAGCTGTTAAATAATAATTTAGCAAACCATTATTCTTTAGAGAAGTGTATTTCTGACTTCCTCAGTTTGATCTTTGAAGTCAAATACATGACAAAACAAAGGAAGTCGATTTTGATTGGCTTAACTAGTGTTGGAATTATAGATAGAGAAAGTTTTTTCGGGAAGTCGAGTCTAAACCGTCATACAATTTAGACGTGTTTCCTGGGAGAGCAACCCCACTATATATTTCAGTTTTTTTGTTTTTTTTTTTGTTTAACTAGGGGGAAACTAAAGATCATATCCTTCTTATGCCGTAGGTAAATGGCAATGACTTGGTATGTAATTATAATACAGATGCAAGTTAAACAGAATGTTTTTTAATGGTAATAATGATATAAAATGAATTAATACTCATAATTTGTTTCTGCTTATTTGTATTTCAAATGTTCATATCAAATTTTTATTTTTTGCTCCTTTAGAAATGTCAAGATAGCTCTGGACCGCTACGATGCTTTGTCAGCAGAGTTTCACCAAAGAGAACAAACGGGTTACATCGACCTCAGGTTGTGCCAATTGTGCTTCCGTACTAAATTTGCTGATGGTATTGGTCGGGTGTGCTGCGACTGTGAGAAACGTGTGTGCCACAGATGCGGCTCCTTCGCCCGGCCAAGATGGGATCCGAAAAGAAGTAAGGTTGTATACTGATACCCTTTATTACTGATTCATATGTGCAATTGAAATTGATACAGGCATGTACGCAAAATCACGCTCAGGGAGTGACGTACGCATTCATTCACGCTTTCGCACACTTGTAAATACATACACTACAAACATACACAGTTTATTGACACACAGGTGTAGGCACTCTCACATACGCATACTCACGCATATTCACATACACGCATACATACCTATGTAGATGCGGGTGGTTAAAAATTTAGTTTTCTGACTATAAGACCCATGTTCGAATCTCAAGATGGTCGCATTGTGAAGGTGGTGATATTTTGATATCATCCTTGAGAGACGACCCCGCGTGCGGATTTATTTGGATGTGCCTGAAAAAAACATACCAGGGGTCGACGCAGCAAGTGTCACTGAAATTGGGTAGACGGATCTATTTAGAAGCCGTCAATGGTTATGCCAGTACGAAGTATGGCCGAGGATTTGAAAGTAATGGCTTTCTTCAAACTGTAGATCGCACCAGAAATATGAGCTCTCTATAAGAAAATATAACCAAGGTTCGCGCAGAATAGTTGCAGTATAAACCACAGGTTAGATCTGTGAGTGTTGAAGATACATATATTCCTGAGCAGGAGTCTGCAATAGGGATTAAGTAGTCACTCTAGCAAACAGGCATAACCAGAAACGAGCAGTCTGCACTTTATTTACCCATACGTTCCCTTACACGCACATATGTAAATACACAAACGCAGTTAATTACACACATTTAAATATCGAGAATCTTGATAAAATACACAAATCTATGATCTCACAATCATGTATATCTTAAAGGAAATAACACCAGCAGGTGGAGTTCGAGTTCCTCCTAATTCATGTTGTTCCTGCTACATTTTTTCATATCAGTGGTATCAAATATTCCAGTAATGTTTTGCTATAATTCGGCTTCATTGTTCAACTTCATTTAATAGGAGAGAAGAATGCTATCTTTAAAAGCCGTTAATAATATATTTTATCCATACAAGCTTTTCCCCTCGGTCTGGCCTTGTATTAAATTTAGTTTACACCCGAATAAATGAATCTATGCTCTTGTGAAAGCATACTTGCAAAATAAACGGCCTGCCTCAAACAAATATACTCGTGAGAAAATACACATATGCTAACAGTGCACACGACTGAATAGAAATGAATTAACGTAGTTTTATGTAAATCTCTTTTCAGTGGTGTTTATAGTCATGAGTGAGACTGCCTACATCTAGTGAAATCTTTGCTTTTTATACTATGATATTCTCAGGTTAAAAGCAACGATTTGTAACTGTCTTTTGTCGTGTTTTAATAAGTGCTTTAGTTTTTATTGTTTCATGTACATTTTGCTAATACCGATGACACCCTGTCGATGGCCAAACACAGAAAGAAACTCCTAGACAATGTAGTAAATGAAGAAAAGAATAACCATCAATTATAAGGAGACAGAATATATAGTGGCTGGCAAGAGAAACAGTCTGAGATGCGAAGTAAAAAGGTCGAATCAAACAAGTAAAGACAATTAAGTATATGGGAAGTTCTTTGACATGAATCCAAAGCTACACTGGGATAACGAAAGATGCCTTCCAAAAGCTAAAGCAAGTATTAAGAAACGGGTACATTTTGTTAGAAAGAAAGAAAATAGTCGTGAACCGTTTTGCAACATCAATACTTGTTTTAACGTTTGGAAGGCATTTTTCGCAACTCTTACACTTCCTTTTACCTACTCTGATACACTATACCTATAATGAAAGTAAATGATGGACAATTTGCTGACAGATGAAGAGGAGATTTAGGGTAACAGAGATCTAGTTCCACATAATAATGCCGAGAATAAGATGGATGGAATATATAAGTAACGAAGAATTTAAAAGGAAAATGGAAACAAAAAGGACACCTGCACATAGAATTTGACAGAGAGTTGAAATTTCTTAGACACATAAGAAAAAAGGATTTGGCGAATTTGACACTCACAGGAGATATTGAAGACAAGAGGGACAGTGGAAAACAGTTTGTAAACCTAACAAGCTTGTGAGTTTGATGGCAGAACCTGAACTGGTAGGGATATTAAGTATGAAACATTTCCTAGATTTATGAACGATGCGAAATTATTGTGAGCTCTGACCGCTCTCTCCCGAAAAGGCACATCACATAAAAGAAAAATCCATTCACTTAATTTTACACTACGTTTTACCTACTCTTAATTCAGTGACCGTTACCGGTCGGATCCGAGTATTATCTTTTATTTGGAGAGAAGATGAATACGACCAAATAAACCCACTGGCACTAAACATAGTCGGATGCATAAGAGTATCTACCCAAGAGAATGGAATTAATCAACCAACCTGACTGTTATTTTTATTTCATAAACTACTCACAAAAATGTATACAAATATTACGCTCAAACCCTCGGACATACTTTGTCTTGGCTCAAACAGACGGATTCCAGACAACTATGAATTTAAACTCAAGGATGTATTTGAACGCGTTCATATGAACATGCATAAGGGCAGAATTGTACTGAGCACAAGGAAAACATGTTTCTCATGATACCCACCAAAACTCTGCTAAATTTCGTATGGAGCATTTCAATGTCAAACACGCTATGGTACCACCTTTCTTAAAGACTGTTGCTACGCAGCCTTTTTAAAAAACAGTCTGTGAGGCTTAGTTTTGTTTAGAAATAAATAGATGTAAACACAAGGACTTAGACATGCAGAAGTCGAGAATTTTATGTTGGTCCTGATTTATGTTAAGTACGACCGATTCTTAGATTTAGTCTGCATGATGGGAAATATTAGTATTATTTTTTTTTTTTAATTCTGATACTCAAGAGGGAAAAATTATCTCTCATTCAATTTATTTCTTAACTCTGCTTGGTTGAACATGTCTGTATATGCAAAACGCTTCACTGACTAAAGTATACAACACACAACGCATTCACATAAAGAAAAAGTGTTATAGTTCATTCGGTAAACGCATTAATTCACTCTGGTTCAACAATGATCTAGTCATTTCTTCCTGGCGCACATGACACTCATTGTTACAATAGAAAAATCTGCCGCTTACAATGTATATAAATGCCAACACCATTAAAAGTTTAACTGAACGAGTCTTCATACGTATGCCCCAACATGTACATTTTTGCAGAATTCTTTACACACACACACACACACACATACACACACACACACACACACACACACACATATATATATATATATATATATATATATATATATATATATATATATATATGCAATAATTGTATATTGGCTCACCTTGACTCTTGCACTTGTCTTTATCAATATTTTTGCAGCTTTTGTTAAAGAAACCCCTCAAAACGTGATTGATAATTGTAACTTGTATATTTTTTGAAAATATGAAATAATTCCATTCTTATTTCAGCCAAAGCAAAAATGACATGATTTAAATTTTTTCTCTTCATTTGGAATACTGAAAACTGACTGAATTCTTTACACGATGAAAAAAGCGTTTTTGTCTCGAATTGAATTGATATTTTTACTGGCAAGACGGATTTGGTTGATTTTGTTTAGCGGCATATCAACCTGCATGGGTTGTTTAATACCGAGATCGAAATATTTTGTACACAATTTTAATTTTTCTTTGGAGATAATAATGGTTTTAGTGATACAAATCTTACTAATTAATCCATAGCTGGGGGAGAAGAGGTGAATTCATATCTTTCCCAAGGCTATTTGTGTGTAAGTGAATGAAACGAACTCGATTAACATTATTCTATACATCACCGACACATCAAAGCTTACAGCACCTAGTATTTCCAAGCAGGGACGCCCATCTAGGTACTGCCCATGCTCGATATTGCTTAACTTCAGTGATTGTGCGGGAACCGGTGTTTCAACATAATATAGCCGTAAACCTAGTAAGAAGGAGATTCCATTAATATAACAATTATATACCATAGAATTTCCTCTCCTGTTTTGTTAATTATTATTCATTTTTGTTTGTATTTTCAGAATAGCATTTCACTATTCCCATCTTCCAAAATCAAAAAGGAAGTAGTTAAACGCGCTATTTATTGAATGGGATCCTCAGAAAAGATCTGATTTTATGCTAATCAGTTTGACTCTGATATTTCCTTAACAAATATCAAGTCTATTTCTTTTCTTTGTTCAAATTTTATCCAACTCAAACTAGTTTAAAGAAGGATCTGTAATGAAATCGATCCTGACTTGGCATCTTGACTTCAGTTACTTTCTCACTGACGTGGCTTCCCTCTGTCTTTTCTAGAAATATTTTCATGGCAACTGCACTGGCGAGTATTTTTCCTTGGTGCCCATCTACATGTATTTAAGCGTGCCACTAGATTGGCATTTAAGTCCCACCTGTTGATATAGCTAAATGCAACCGCCACTTCTACTTCAACAGTTCCTTTTCTTGCACTTCCAGCCTGTAAAACTCCCTTCCATTTATTTCCTTCCCTGATAACTACAGTCTTCAAAAATTTAAATACAAATTCGATCGCCATCTTCTGTTTTCTCGATTCCCGCCCATCTTTTGTCCTTTCCGCAATCCTCTCTGTTCTCAGTCTTTTCCCTCACTTTCACTCCCTGTCATCCCCTGTGTACTAGCGGCATCCCCACTTTGCTTGGAATGAAATGATTAAAAAAACAAAAAATAGAAACCATAAGAGATATTTGACACGAGATTGTTGATTATTGTTATGTTATTATTTTTTTATCTACTTAAGATGAATAGATGTTAAGGTGGGCAGTTATAATTACTGGATTTTGTAATTAGTGAACGACTCAGAATATTTCAATGGGGGTCGGATTATAGAGAGCAAAATTAAGACCAGAAATTTATATCAAAAGCAGGAAATTTCGAATATGCTTAAATCTTTTCCAAAATAATATTGTTTTCATTGACCTATAATTGGGTGGCAGAAAATTGATTGATGATAGTGATAGTCAGTGAAGAACAATGATCACATATCCCATTCCCAAATCTGTTTTTAAAGTACTAGAAATTTTTACAACTCGCGTGTTGAAATCCTCACAATATTTAGTATTGTTGAAGCTATCGCTAACATTTTGTTTTTTTTTGTCAAGATTTACAAACTCTACGTTTCGTTCAATTTCGCAAACCAACCGATCAAATTTGAATAAGTTTGGAATTTTCTAAGGCTGCATGATAAAGAATATTTTTAAGAAAATTTCTTTTTCTTTTTTAACAGCAAAAAAAAAAAAAAAGAATTCTTAGGATTTCTTACTGTTAACCATGCAACATACAACTGCGCGTGCGCAAATAATTCTTTCTCGAGTCAAATTCTAACTTTTTGCAGCGTTTGGCCTTATGATTTGTTTATAGTTCTCGTGACGCAGGTGGGGGGGGACTGGGAAGTGGAATATAGAATATATAAAAACTTAAATAAAAGATAGGCAAAAACAATATTGCATTTTTATTGAATAATATTTGTTATTTTAATCATTAAATTGTTTTAAAAATAATGGGAGTATTCTTTTATGTCAAATAATAAAACTTATTTTTTCCAAAAAAGGGAATGAAAATTTATTAGACCAGACTACGCACCCTAGTACAAGCAACTATACTTTGTACACCCTCACTTACTCCCAACAATTTGGGGCTTACGGCCACATCACGTTGAAACACCGGTTACCGTATGATCACCGAAGTTAAGCAACGTCGAGCATGTTCAGTACTTAGATGGTGACCGCTTAGGAATACTAGTTCCTGTAAGCTTGGATGTGCGTGTTATGTAATGGATAATGGCTCGGAATTGTTAATCTGTGAGCCGAGTTTCAATTACAGTTGGTTTTGTTATATTCATTTACGTGCAAATACACTTCGGAAAGGTATGAATCCACTTCTTCTCCCCAGTTATGGGTTAATTAGTAAAACCATTATTATCTAAAAAAAAAGAAAATTCGGCATTAAATAATCTATAGAAGTGTCGATTTGATACTAAAAAAAAGACAACCGACCAACCAACCAAAATTATGTTTCGAGCGGTCTATTTTAAAGGTTTGTGATGTAACGGTAGTCACAGAATTGTGTATATAGATGAATTATGTTGTCAACAATATGCATTTCTTTTTCTTTTATGAGTCATTCTAAATGTATGACTCTTTTTGTTGTTTCTATACTAGCAATCTTTGGGAAATATGCCAAAACTAAGAGTCTTGGAGTTGTGACAAATAAAAGGTTGGATTTGATTCTATGATAAACAAAGATTATACTATTATACTTTTTCGCCCCTAACTTCTGAGTACTCTTTAAAATCAGGAACATTCGCCAATGATTAGTACCCTCGGGATTTCGATACCGACGTCATTACTAACACTTACAGCTTTGTGTCAGATTAATTAATTAATCACATTTCCATAATTACATCAATGTCCAGGTATAAAAGTAGTCATGGAAAACGGGCTATAGTCACCAAAGCACCATTTTGTAATCGAAATATTTTCACTTAAAATCAACACAAACATATTAAATGCTGTGTCTTCAAAATAAATAAAAATAATAATCTAAATCTAATATTTGATATTTAGTGGCATTAAATCATCATTTCAGCTTTCTAAAACCAGAACTTCCATTACTGTGGTCAAATTGATTTAAAACATATTAATTTTGTGTCCATATTTAAAGAAAATGTGTGTGTGCTTTTGTGTTCCATTTTTATATGAGAGTTCTGATTTGAAAAATAACAATGTTGTAGCCAAGAATCAAAACAGAAAATTGATGCTGAAATGTTATTAATTTTTAAATTATCGCTTTTAAAGAGTAATTACTGTAGCTAAATATTCAGTCAAATCTGCTCTAATTCCCATCACCGGGGCACAGTAAAAATAGAATATGGCGATCCGTTATCTACAGATACTTGCCAGGTCCGTTTTAATTTGAAACAAAACCATTACTGTAGGATCGAACATATAATATTAGAAATTGTACAAGAATAGCTTATTAATCTACATCTCATCAATTTACAGTTGAGCTGGCAAGATGTAGCCATAAATTCTATGCTAACAGTTTCTTATCTCAAACTTCTTGCTGGTGGAATTCCATTCCAGCTCTTTGCTTTCCAGCCAACATTAATCGTCGGAAATTTAAATGTAATGTCAATCGCTATCTACTGTCCTCTTGATTACTCCTCCCGCTTCCCGCTCATTAATGTTTTTGTTCCTAATTCTTCAACATGTCTTAGTGGCTTTACTGTACTGCATGGGGAGATACTGTGACTGGAATTGTTATCAGGAAATATTGAGCCGAAACAAGAAAATATTTCATAATTTATTTTATAAATACAACTCAATTATAAAATGAATTAAATATTACTGTCATTTGTTGATGGTACAGGTAAACAAGCGAATAATACTTGATAATGCTCCATCTAAGCATATTAGAAATAATAGGATTATACTGCTTGAGTAATTATTCGAAAAAAAGTCTTTCCTTCAAAGATGTAACTTCTTGTTTAAAGTATTTAGTGCTATTAAAAGTAAATTATTTTATAGAATATTTCATTTATTCCTTATCAGAAAGACTCGTATACCCTACTCGTAAGTTTGCATCTTTTATAGAAAAAATCCGTATTTACTTAACGATACAATAGCAAATCATATTTGGTATAAAGTTCCTTGTCGTATGTTCTTCTTCAGAAGAGCTGCTACTAATAACAATCACATTTTGTACTGTGATTCGTTTTCTAATATCTTTGTACTATATACTGCAGTATAATCTTCATGGCAAGCCATGATAGAACTTCATATATTGCCTAGAAACCCTCATTAAAGGCGTGACCGTTGATATTCTATAAATACACAGAAATGCGTGCAATGCAGGCGCTTCCCCCAACGTTTCTGGGTTTTATATTGCTTCTGTCTTTCTGTCTTTGTTTTGGTCAGTGTAGCTTATCATATTATTAGAGCAATGATTGTGTTGCAATCACGTGACTCGACTGGGCGCTTGCTTGTTCTGCGTGGAGTGCTGCTGCTGACGTATTCGTCTGCGCGAATCTCGCCAAGCAACCCACACTACTTGAAGTAATGTCGATGCCCGCATCACGCGAAACACGTATTTCAATAAACACCCCAGCACATCTTTCTCTCATCTTCCTATTTCTCCTCGTCGTCGTTTAACTCTCTATCGACCTCGCTCGCTATTTTTCCCCTCAATCACTTGCTTTCTTAAATATTGGAGAATCTTTCATTAATTCATTATCCGCAACATTGCTCTCTTTTGATAAATGCATCAACCATTAGCACACACACACACACACACACACACACACACACACACATACATATATATATATATATATATATATATATCGGGAACAGTGTAAAGATTTTTAACACTATATCTCTTTAGGACGTAGGCAATCCTCTCTATGTATTCCATTTCTTTATTGTCTGTGAATTGACTTCTTGGGATAGAAAAGAGTGTTGTTTCCCGTTGCCTTCTTCTCCACAGTTTGGGATTCAAAGTAGTCATTCTCTTTGAGTAATTGTCACCCAAGGCGGGACAGTCCATTCAATCCCGCTATTTAACCCATAGATGTTGGGGGCGACGGAAGAGATGATATTCATGCTTTTCTCAGAAATATGTCATATGTAACGCTTAAACGAAAAAGTATGTATCTAATACCTATACGTGTATTTTTTTTAATACACCTTGTCCTAGGTATGACGATAAACTACATCTGGTAGCAAGGCTTCTTATCAAGAGATCGGAAGTATTGAGGAGCCTGGAACCACATTTTAATTGCTCTTGTTCCCAAGTCCACTCTGACCAAGGGTGGCAGGACCTGTTAGGGTCCAAGCTATGGGCAAATAGTGAGCCCTAATAAAACATTATGAAAGTATAAAAATACATTTTTATAGTAAAAATACTAGCAACACATTTTTATATAAAAAAATTTCCAACAATATATATTTATACTAGAATTACCAACAATACATTTTGCAGCAAGAAATATCAATAGTACATTTTATCTGTAGTTCAGAGCATAAAATTGCGTTAAAAATATATAAATTGTGTAAAAAAAATATTTAGATTTCGGCATTAAATAACCCATAGAGATTACGCGAAGAAAGATATTTTATCTAACGGGGGTGTTTTGGTTTGTATAAGAATGGCTTCTAAAATTTTCAGTCTTTCTTTGCAGTTAATCCAGTATGATATTCTGGTGTCATCTATTAAAAAATTGTCTTATGTTAATAGTTTTGTTTGTTTTTTTTTGTGCTGATCGATGTGTATAAATTGTACGAAGTTTCGACAAGTAACAGGTCAACCTATGAGAGAGTGTAGTGGGTTTGTGGCCAGTGTAAGAATTTTATATTTGTGGATTATTAGCATTGCAAATAAGAATCTTGCAAAGCATATGTGAATTCATATATAATATTATTTTTACATAAGGGGGATTTTGAGGGTGCTGGGATATATATATATATATATATATATATATATATATATATATATATATATGTATATATATATGTATACATATATATATGTATACATATATATATGTATATATATATGTATATATATGTATATATATATATGTATATATATATATGTATATATATATATGTATATATATATATGTATATGTATACATATATATATATGTATATATATGTATATGTGTGTGTGTGCGACGTCACACATATATATACACATATATATATAATATATATATAAAAAGAACGTATAAACATAAAAATGTCTTATATATATATATATATATATATATATATATATATATATATATATATATACGAATTTAATGAGAACGAAAATAATATATAAATTCTAACGTTCACAGCATTACTTCAAAAGAGGACTCAATACCTATAGTAGAGCCAGAATTATTTATTATAATTTTTTCATATAGACAAACACAATTTACTTAATTTTTAGTGAGTAAGTTGTTTTTGGCTATATGAAAAAATTATATATGTGTGTGTGTGTGTGTGCATATGTATATATATATATATATATATGTATATATATATAGTATTATATATTACTACTCTCTGTTATATATATATATAGAACTCTAGGTCTTATGGTAACAAGGTCTTCTCTCGCACTTCTCGCTTGCAGACTTCTCTTGATTTCTCGTCAACTTTGATCTTCCAGAAAGTTAAATGCAGCCACAATGATTATCTTCTGTTTTTTTAATTCTTGTACTTTTATTGTTCTCTCAACTTAATAACGTTTCTCTTTTTCTCTTATTCTTTCATACTCAGTAAACCCTTGCATCTTAGTGTTTTGCTTGGGGTTAAATGATTAAAAGAAAGTTGGTGTCATAGATTAGACCGGGATTTTAACTTGGCTTGCCGATTCCGCCCTCTGCGCCGATAACTGCTACGCTATCCGAACGTCCACATGTTCTACATATGTATTATCGAAACTTTGTTGAGAATTAAGAATAATTTCATATTCTTTCTGATTATTGACTTGGAGCAAGTTGAAACAGAATCATTTTTTTCTGAACTATTATCTAGTTTACGCGGGAATAAAAAAAAACAGGATTATATTTCTTAACCAGACAGAAATATCCGCCATGACTAATGTTATCTCAGCTGCATAAATAGTTTCATTGGGAAGAACGAAATTTCCTTCTGAAACATTTGCTTCTCAAATATGAAACTAAGAAAATGTACATTGTACCTTTTGTTTATATGTGCGGATAGCAATGATAATTTAATGTAATCTTTTTTTTTTTATTTTTTACAGTTTGCTAATTTTGCATTTGATATTAAATATCTATCACGGAAAATGTGCTTGAGATTCGGGCGGCTTTTTGAAGAAAAACAATGAAGATTATTCAATTGTTATATCTAGTCCTTCTTAAATGATTGGATACTTATTTCTTCAATCGTTATCACTGACCGTCGGTCGTTAAAAAGATAAAGGAAAAACAGAGTTATGCTCGCGTATTCACTTGTGGACGAACGTGCATTCGTGCCGTTTCTGCTTATTTCAATTCCTTCTATCTAATGGTAAATTAATTTACAACACTTGTGATCATGTCTGCCTAACAATACTACACTTGCAAGAGATAGTTCAAGTATTTTATGATAAATACACACTTATTAAGCATTATGTAGCAATATATAAGAGCTTAACATGGAATATGCATTAAGTATTGAGTAGCATATATATATATATATATATATATATATATATATATATATATATATATATATATATATATATATATATAAGGATAAGCTAGAAGAATCCTAACTAAATCCAGAACAGATTTCAGCATCTCACAATAAACGGAACGTACCTTTTCTGTGTTTTGGTGATATTGAAATGAAAGCCTTTATTACGAATTGTTGGAACACTGATAAATTGTTACTGTGCAAAGATACAGTAAGTAATTGTCACTTAAAAAGAAAATACTTTCTTTGAACGAAAAAGGAGATCGGTGATTGGCTGTATTACAACAACCGTCCTTGAATTGAAGACATATTGAAAGGAGATACCGGTAGAGAGAGCGTGTACTTAACAAGCCGTGTGATTGGATGGCATAAAAGTGTTAAAGAAGTATAGTAAACGTTTGACAATTATTTAGAATAATAAAAGATTTATTCAACATCACAAGTTGCTACAAAACCCCCTAAAAACCCTTATTCTTAAATAGCATCATCAGATCTAGACTGTCATATGCATTTCACGAATTGAGTCCAACTCTTTCAGAAATCTCTAGATAGTCAGCTTTATACAAACGTTTTCTACGATTAATGATTTAAAATGAATCCAATCGAATGAAACATCTGAGTCTTAAAGAGGACTGTCCTTCGTCGGGTTTCGTAGACTAGCCCTGCAGATTCACAAAAATGACAGATACCAAATCGCATGAAGACTCCCAACAGCGGCAACAGCTAAAATGGATAGCACATGTAAATTGAAGAGAAAATAATGGCACAATGAAAATAATGAAGATGTTGATTTTCTACACTGCATCCATCAATACTATAAAGAGTGATAACACCTACTGCACTTGACAGTTATATTTTTCTGCAAAACTATTTTAAGAAAAGAATTTTTATAAATTTCAACCAACAGTAGCAGTGGCTGCTCGGTCAATGCATGCCGACTCTTTCCTTAGAAGGGAACGGCTAATCTTTACCATTACCAGAGGTTAAATATTTCCTTAATTTTAAAGTGTCTGAAAGATAACAATGCTAGATCGTGTTTGCAGTTTCAAACTTCGGTATAGTACGATTTAGTCGCGTTTCTAAATTGTCTCTTCTAAAACTGGATATGTCTACATAGCAAAAAAGACAGGAACTACTCTAAGAATTTAGGAAAGGCAATAATGCAGCAGAAGCAACTCCAAATATTTATAGTGCTTATGCGATAAATTCTTTAAACGAAAGAAATTACGGACTTGATATCAGCAAATCTACATTACCGAATTGGCGCGCCAAGAAGAGATCGTCACTTTTCAATGGAAATAATATTGTTACAGTTGAAAGGTTTTGCTGATAAATTCAATTCAAATCATTTAATAGTTGCATCAACTTGAAAAAGTACTTAATTTTGGGAAATAGGTTCTTAGTCATTTGACATCAGTGTATTCTCGTGAACGCATCTCGCCAGCTTTGGACGGAGTATTAAGTGATGATTCAAAATAGATATTTTGCAGGAGTTAAACATTCATTTGATTTTTTTCTGACTTTAAATTCGAACATTACAGATGGGACTGGTGTGTGGCACTAAATTTGGAACGTCATCTTGACCTTTTCAGATGAAATAACGTTAAACACCCAGAGTCATGATGTTTTCTTGCGGTCAGTTAAGTAGTGAAAGTATACATAATTGAATTAACGGTTCTTTTTGAAGAAAATATCGACTGAACACATCACCGCATGATGGAGACATTCCGAAAAGCTACGGAAACAATAGATAAAAAATAATCTACGGGAACAATACATTTCCTATAGAAATAGGATGTGGAATCTTGTTATTGCCAACTCAACCTCGGAAAACCTGATTAAATTTGACTCTTGTCAATCTCATTTACCAGTTGTTATCACTTTCATTGGTTAATAAGATTAAAAAAACAGGTTTAGCAAATCAAACACGCGCACCAACTAAAAATAATGTTTATAATAATAATAATAATAATAATAATAGTACCCCTGACGGGTGAACGAAGCGATTCCTGCAGGGTCTGTCTACGAAGCTCTGGAGTTGGAAATCTGAAGATAACATCAGTGGATAAGTGACAGATTTTTATGTATTATATATATATATATATATATATATATAATATCAGTGTTCAGTGTATGAAGGAACACAACTCTCAATATCTCATCTCCTTCATCTATATAATAAATGCCAATGCCAGTGGGTTCACTGTGTCAGACTTTTTCTATTTTACTACCAGAGGCCATAGCCCAACATATCATACCAGTTTAGAATCAGGCCGACTCTGTGAACAAATTCAAAACATTCCAAACCGTATCCAGACCAGCAATCCTGAAATTTTGGATTTCCAAGTTTTCATTACTGTGATTGTATTCGGGGATTATTTTACGTGATTTTTTGCCGCGAATTTTTTTGTAGAATAACAATTTAACTCGGAAATAAATTTGGGAATAATCGAAATTAATTGCAAAATCCAGTGAAAGTTATTCATGAAATAAAAATAATAGTTTGTAGGGAAATTAAGTACCTATGTACCTCAAATTGTCTTTAAATTAATGACGACAGAAGAATTTTCGTTGAATTTATAAAAGGTTAACTTAAAAATTAATGCAGCGATCAATATTTTATGTTCTTCTGTAGTTTATTGTTGCCTATAGCATTCCTTCCTCCTTACCTATTGAGATGAAGGCCCAATCAAGAGCCCTTCACAGAAGCTAGCTTAAATGCTTCCCGATATAGCGGCTTTAAACTATATATATATATATATATATATATATATATATATATATATAAATCAGTTCATTCGAAGCAAGGCGATAATACCACTAAGATGCAAGGGGGTTACTGGAAGTGAAAGAGAAAGAAAAGACTTCAGAAGAAACCGGAAACCCAATCCTAAACTGGAATCAAAGATGAACCTCTACTCCTGTCCAAAAGACCAGGGAGGGTGTGAACCCGACGATAATTGAACCTATGTGTGTGAATATGGAATAATATACATTCATTACACGCACATTATATGTGCATACATATATATATATGTATGAATACGTTAAGTCGTTTGAAATAACTTGTGATTTGTGGAAACCAAAAGGGACATATTCAGGGTGGTCACTAAAGACTGAATAATATAAAACAAAAATAACTTTTACAGACACATGTTTTTTATATTATTTTATTTGGAAATATAATTAATGGATTTAAAAACAACATCCCTCAAATGACTACCATTTTCCAATTCACAAATACACGCTCATTTTTCCTTGACCGTACGCAAGGGCTTCAGGCTTGAATGTTCCCCTCATGTACTTGAATTGTTCGAGGTTTATTTACGCAAACCCGTTCTTTCAAGTAGCCACACAAAAAAAGAAGCCGGGTTTCGTCAAATCAGGTGAACGCAGAGGCCAAACAAATTCTCAATTTTTTAATTATTCGTTCACCGAAAATTTCTCGTAAGAGGGTCCATTGTCGCCTTGGCAGCGTACGCAGTAGTTTCATCCTTTTCGAACCATACCTCCTGATTATCTTCGACCGCTGGGTGTAAAAATTTTCAAGCATTGTCTTATACAAGGCCCTGTTGATTATTTCTGGCTGACATTCCTCATATTCAAAGATTTTTTGGGGATGCAATCGTTGCTGATGGAATTCCCTGGGATTCTCAGTACCCCAAAATCTGCAGTTTTGTTTGTTGATGTAGTCTTTTAAATGAAAATGGGCCTCATCACTCATTATCAAGTTGTTCAAAAAGTTGTTATCTCTGGCTAGATTGAAAACGAACAAGTTATGATTTTTTCCAAATCCTCCAGTTTTTCAGTGGCCACTCTATACTTAGAGTTGACATTTCCGGGACATGTAATTAGGAAAGAAGGCTTAGCTTGAAGGCAAAATGGACAGAGGGAGACTGCAGGTAACCTGCCAAACGAGCTTGTGTAAATGGATGTCGAAACAGGCAGTGAGAAGGATAGTGAAAAGGCAAACATAGCTAAGAGTTACAAAGGATAGGAATTTGTGGGGAGCCATGACCATCCATGGCAGATTATAAAAACGACAATTAAGAACTTGAACTGCACCAAAGTTTACTGAGGGAGAATAAAAGAAAAAAAAATCTATAATTAGGATCAATGGTTAGAATTTGTTATAGATCAGGCTGATTTTTTTCACTGGCATAAAATATAATTTGTGATTTGTAGAAGCAAAAATTTCCAGATTTAAATTTTCACAATGAAATCATATTAATTTTTTTTTTATTTTTTAAGTGAAACCTAACAATACACTGAGGCATTCAAGTACTTTAAAACTTTTCCCTTAATTTTTAACCAAGCTAATGAAGAGATTCATGGAAATATGTATGAACAGGATATTTTATATAGTAGATATCCTTTATCTCGGAGACCTGTTTGGTCAAAATTCAATCCTGAAATTGTGTGACCTCTCCAGGGCGCAGGCCTGAGCGCTGGTATATGTAGGCCGCGCGCTGCCCAAACTACATGGCATCCCTCACGGCCGTACCGACAGGATACAAAGGAATACATTTGGAGACGGTTTGGCAGCCAGGTTTGTCGGAAAGTTGTCAGTGTTGACATCCAATCCGATTCACTCCGGGTTTTCTGTATGGTTTACTTCCATAGCCTTTTCCGTGCTTGGATATGCAAGGCAGCGAATATTTAAAATTGGGGAGGGGTGTTTCTTTGATCTAGATGGACTACCTTCCTGGGTTGTGGGCCTCCATCTATCCGAAGCAATTACTTATGAGACGCTAGCTTCCCGACTTTACCCATTCTACAGCTTGGAGCTGGACTTGTTAGATGGTCTCTCTCTCTCTCTCTCTCTCTCTCTCACTATCTATCTATCTAGCTATCTAGCTATATATATATATATATATATATATATATATATATATATATATATATATATATGAGTATTATATTTCCCATAATACTTATATAAATTATAGCAGTTGCGACTATTTTGGTGTAACTTCAAGAAACATTACGTTGTACTTAATACTTTTAATTACAAAACATTCACAAATTTTATAAAGACAAATATTTTGAACGAAACATTCAAAACTTTAGTTATCGTAATGACGTCACATTTACAAAGACAACATTAATGTCTTAATTCTGGAAGAAAGTTCAATATAGCACGATTAAAACTAATCTAAATCAGAACATTTAGGAAGAAAATCTTGATCCATATTCAACTCTCATCTGGTATTTATCCTACATATATATTGCATTTTCTTCATTATTAAATCGATTATTTGGTAGTTTAATGTAAATCCAATTTATTTTTGTACTCTGAATAAGACGGGGTCATAATAACACTGAATAAGACGGGGTCATAATAACACTGAATAAGACCGGGTCATAATAACACTGAATAAGACGGGGTCATAATAACACTGAATAAGACCGGGTCATAATAACCCTGAATAAGACGGGGTCATTAATAACACTGAATAAAACCGGGTCATAGTAACACTGAATAAGACCGGGTCATAATAACACTGAATAAGACGGGGTCATAATAACACTGAATAAGACCGGGTCATAGTAACACTGAATAAGACCGGGTCATAATAACACTGAATAAGACGGGGTCATAATAACACTGAATAAGACCGGGTCTTAATTATTCAATTTCAGATTCCGAACTATGAAAATATGCTCTAAACTGAAGTGAGAGAATTAACTGAAAACTATGAAGAAAATAATCATTTGATGTCTGTCAAACGTACCCTTTCGCTATTAACTTGCTACTATAGTTATTATTAAAAGAAAACACAATTTAAAAATGATAAAGAATAAAAGTGTCTTTAGTTGCTAAAGGTTGATTTAAAAAAATTACAACGCAATTGCCATTCCCATAACTTTTTTAATCATTCACATCCAGGTAAGTAGATAAATTCAGTAAGATACAAGGAGTTACTGTACATGAGAGAAACTGAGAAAACCTTGAGATGAGGAGGGCATTATAATACTAGGAATTGAAAGAGTCAGATGATGACGATTGACGTTACATTTCAATTTTTGAAGATCGTAGTTGACATGAAAGCAAGAAGCCGGAAGAGATTTCCACAAGCTGGTGCATATTAGAAGTGCAGATAAGTTAGAAGTGTAGATTAGCCTAGAGCTTACAAATGCATCTGGCAATTCCAACAGTAAAATTATGAGACCTAACTGCCAATCTAGTACTACGCTTAAATTCCTCAAGTCAAGGTACCAAAGAGAACAATTACTATGAAAGTATTCATAGAAAAGTCACAAACTTACAGCGGTGGAAAAATGCCATGTCAGGGCCGATCTCATTGCAGATTCTTCTTTGGATCACGTCAAGAATCTCTAGATATGTAGAAGAAGCAACAGACTAGATGCAGCTGCAATATTCAATGCCTGGAAAAATGATTTTTTATAAATGTGCAAGATGGATTCTGACCAAAGAAATTTTCTAGCACGACAATGCGAACCATCTGTCCTCGCAGCAGACCTAGCAATCGTTTCAATATAATCGTTCAACTTCATATTATTGGGAATCGTTAACCCGAGCAGACACAATGAAAGGAGAGCAGTCTCATTTTGGAGGCGTTAAAAAAACATTAACATGCCATTTCTTGCCGCACTTAACAGCACATTGGAGTTTATTTTCGAGATCAGCTGTCAATTTGAATTTGTCGAACTTATCAGACTTACCCAGGGCCGGATTTAGATTAAGAGAGGCCTTAGGCTATTCCAAATGTGAGACTCCTGTAAATTCCCCATTCTCACGAGTAGAGAAAAATAGAAGAGTGTCAAATTAAACAATTTGACTTAAGCCGAGGATGATGACGGCTAGACTCTAAATAACCCTTCAGTAATTTTAAACAAATTACTGAAAGGTTATTTATAGTCTACAATGCATTATATCAGTATGTGTAAGAAAGGACTATCATAGTGTTAAAAATATTAGACGTCTTGGGTGGAGGTCCCATAGATTTTGAAGCCGTAGGCTTCAGCCTGCTAAGCCTATAGGTAAATCAAGCACTGGACTTACCATTAAAACGGGAGTATATAGATGTGTCATCAGTATAGGTACTGAGTCTTGAACGAATGACATCGTTAAGATCGTTGATGAAAATTAGAAATAAAGTAGGTTGATGGTTAGAGCTCTGGTGAACACCCGCATTAATATAGAAAGATCTAAAAGAATGAATGAAACATCAAGGTAACCGTTCATCGTTATTCCTAAATAATTTAGCAAAAATTTGTGGGTAACTTAAATTTAAGGACGTATGAAGACAATCCAGATTATAAGATCGCTAAAAAAAGCGGAATTACCGTCAGGGGTCTAGAGTATTGAGAAGTTAATAGGCATGAAAACTATAGCAAAAATATTTCTTCTTCTTCTTCTTCTTATTATTATTATTATTAGTAGTAGTAGTAGTAGTAGTAGTTGTGGTGGTGGTGGTAGAAGTAGTATTTTTGAATGAGAGAGCAATATACCAACTGTCTCATAAGAGTATACTAGACACATGCATCACAGCCAAATGTATGCGATATAGTAACAAGTTTTGATAAGATCAGCACGTAACCTTGCAAGAGAGGCTCAATTAGAAATACCTTTAAGTTGGATAGCCCAATCCACTCAGGCTTTCAGCCATATAACGTTGAAACACTGGTTCTCGTAGGATCACCGAAGTTAAGCATCGCCAAGTCTGGTGAGCACTTAGATGGGTGACTGCTTGGGAACACCGGATGCAGTAAGATTGTGTGTTATAAGGGATATCTGCTCGGATTAAGAAATTCTAATTGGTTGGAATATTAATAAACATAAAAAGAAAAACTTTTCTTATTAGTAGTAGTATTTTTGAATGAAAAAGCAATATAGCAACAAAATGATACCCAGTCTCTCAAGAGTATACCAGACACATGCATAACAGCCAAATGTATGCGATATGGTGACAAGTTTTGATGAAAGCAGCATGTAATCTTGCAAGAGAGTCCCAATTAGAAATACCTTTAGCTTGGACAACCCGGTCCACTCACGCTTACGGACACCGAAACACCGGTTCTCGTACGATCACCAAAGTTAAGCAACGTCGAGCATGGTCAGTACCCAGATAGGTGACCACTTGCGAAAACCAGGCATTATAAGTTTAGATGTGCTGGTGGTGTAATCGGAGAGTAGAGTTCGAATTTCAGTTGGGTTCGTTATATTACTTATGCGCAAATACACCTGGGAAAGGGGTATGAATCCACCTCGTCTCCCTCTAGCTAGCTATATAGGTCAATTATTAAGATTTCTAAACCATATTATCTAAAAAAAATGTTACAATCTAAAATATTTTCTGGCTTTAAATAACCTGCAAAACGAACCAATCAACCAAACAACAAGTCTGTTCAGACGATCTCCGACTGAGGGTGTTCCCATCCCAAGTACTTAGATGTGACTCACAAGTCACCTCGGTTGCATCATACTTGAAACTTAAAAAAATGGTACCCTCTCGATACCCGGCCATGATGCTCCATCGCTACTCATGGTATGTCAACTCATACGGGGCACGCCCGCCTGGTTACCGTTAGGCAAATGACAAGCAAATGTGTGGTAATGAACGGATACGTGTTTTAGTACATCTTAATTCCCCGAGAGAAAACATGTTTGTGTTAACAATGTTGTTTGCTGGTTTGACAGCATATCAACAACTTATGGATCATTTAATACCGAAATTTAATTTCTTTGGAAGCTTTGAAGTTGATAAAAATATGTGTTATTCTACTCTCACAATTGAATACATTGTGCATACACATATTTCTATCGGCATTGTTACTAGAGGCCATGATTTGTGTTTCTTATGTTGTAGGCATATTTTGGAATACAGTTTGATTTAAGAAATTGTAGAATATTATATGGATTAATGTCATGAAAGAGTTCTTATACGTTTGATCATTTGGTTTGGTTTGGTTTATTAGCATATCGACCTCTATGGTTTATTTAATACCGAAGTCTGAATATTTTGAACTCTTTTGTATGCCTTCAACTGTAAATAAAATTTATTGTTGGTAATTTAGGTGTTGTCGGAAGAAATTTATATAAAAATGTATTGCTGTTTTTGGGGGTTATTTTTTAATATAAAAATGTAATTTTATACGTTCATAGCGTTTTTTGTTTTTTTTCTTTGGGGTTCACTATTTTCTCATGGCTGGGACTCTAACAGGTCCTACCATCCCGGGTCAGGCTGAACCTGGGGATAACAGCTTTTATGAGGTTGTCCCACGCTCCACAAAATCTCGAATCTCCAATCAGAGGCGTTGCTGCCGGATGTAGTTTATCTTATGTTAAAAACTCCAGTTATTTAAGAATTGACGCTTTGCCTTGCCTTTCTTCTTTCTTCTTCTTCTTCTTCTTCTTCTTCTTCTTATTATTATTATTATTATTATTTCCTCAATATTAGTACATTCATTTTATTAGTATATATATATATATATATATATATATATATATATATATATATATATATATATATCTTTTAATCATTTTAGCCCAAGCATGGCGGTATTGTCACTAGTACGCAGGGGTTACAGTGAAAGAAAAGACTGGGTATAGGGGGGGGGATTGAGGAAAGGATAAAAGAGGAACGCGGTTCAAGACAAGAGAAGATGGTGATTGTTGACGTTGCATTTAAATTTTTGAAGATTGTAGTTTTCAGGGAAGCAAGTAAACGAAGGGAATTTCACTATCGCGAAGTGCAAGAAAAGAAACTGTTGGAGTAGAAGTGGCGGTTGCATTTAACTATTTCAAAAGTAAAAGGGTGGGAATTAGATGCCAATCTAGAAGGCACAATATATATATTTATTTTTGTAAAATTCATATATATTAATATGTTCATTAGCATATGCATTTTATTTATAAACTCCCAGTTCTTTCAATGAAGTTCATATATACACAGATCTACTACAATGTCAATGCTCATGGCCCTCCACAACTTCCTCTCTTTTGTAGCTCTTACTAATATTTGTCTTTTTACTATCCTACCCAGTCCCTGTTCTGCCACCCATTTACACAAGCTCGTTAGGTGAGTTACTTGTTTTTCTCTCTTCTCCTCCTGCGTTCATTCAATATGTCCTGTTAGTTTCAAATTCTCTAAGCCCTCTTTTCTCCTTATGTATTCCAGAAATTTCAACCCTCTGTTTCTGATTCTAAACATCTACAGTCGCTTTCTCACCGACATGCCGTGGCTTATCTCTGTCTCTTTTACAAGTATTTTCACAACTGTTCCGACGAGCTATTTTCGCTGCTTCCCAGACTGCATGAGTTTAAACGAGCTACTGGGCTGGAAATCTCGGTGACACTCTTTCGCTGTCGAAACGGTTAATTGTAACCATCTCTTCTACTCAAACAGTTTCTTCTCCCGCACTTCCCGCCTGTGTAAGTCCCTTCCTATTGTTTGCTTCCCTGATAACTATAATCTTCAAATATTCAAGTGTAATGTCAATTGACATTTTCTGATATTTTTATCTTGTTCCCCGGCTTTCTCTGTATCCTTTCCTCAAACACGCCTCTTTACTCTTGTTCTCCATCCTCTGTAACTCCTTGCGTGTTAGTGCCACTCCCGCCTTGCTTGGGGTGAATTGCTTTAAAAAAAAATGCGTTTTTTTCCTTTACGTTTTCCTTAAAAGTTTCTCGTTACTCACATATTATAAACTAAGATCTCACCGAATCTCGGAAATCCATAATCCACTTCTTGGAAGACATGAAATTCCTTCAGGAAGTGGATTATGGATCTCCAAAATATATTTTCTTTTTTGCTTCAAGTTGCTGTTACCTCTATACTAACCCTATTTGGCTCTTTGTTCTGCCTTTCATTAACTCGAACACATGTTTCCTCGTTTCTTTTGCTTTCAGTATGCCTTGTGAGTGTTAAATCTTCTAAGTCTTCTTTCCTCATTGTATGTTCCAGAAATGTCATCTGTTTCTTTCTGATTGCTATTAAGAGTCTCTTTCTCTGTTAAAAATGTCTTCGTTGTTCGCATGTTCTGTTCATGGTCTTCTCAGCATTCGTCCGTATAACGATACACCTGTCACTTCAAGTTTCTTCTTGGCCTGTAAGAAGACTGTCCCACATTCGCTGCCATATAAGAAACTAAATATTACATTGTAGTCCAGCACTCGTTTCTTTGTTTCTAAATATATTTTCTTATGTTGAAAAATTTACCTAGTTTCCAAAAGGTATCTTTCGCTATTTCTATGCGCCTTTTGGTATTCTGTATCACATTTTCAACATCTGTTACTAAAATATCGAAGCAAATTTCAGCACCTGCTTGATTTTGAGGGTCTTCCATACTTGCTTTTTTTGTTTCCTTTATTATCATGTTTAAATCCGATCTTGTTTACGTTCTTTCATGTTTTTTTTTCTTTTACGTCAACACGTTATCTGCGTCATGTATGATGTTGAGGTTATTTATGGACTTTTAGGATGTAGGAAGATTACGGCTCTCCACGAATCGATTTTTCTTTATTATATATGATCTGTTATGCATTCTTGGGAAAGATAGTTGAATAGTTTACCGTTGCTTTTCAAGGTTTTCTCTTAGACTAATTATCACCTAAGACTAAAGAAGCCAGTTTGCCCTGATATTTAATCCATAGCTGGGGAAGGGTAGAAGAGACTGATTCAGGATTTTTTATGAGGAATTTGTACGAAAATTCGTATAGGAGGCACGGCTGGATTTTGAACTCGGCCCACCGATTTCATTTTCCAATATTCTTTAGTGCCATGAAATAAAAAGTCGTTGTTTTTGGTCTTTGTTATAACAATTTAGTAAGCATAAGAGAAATGACCCTTACATGAAGATTAAATTTGTACCCTTCTCTGGTATTCTTGTGAGGTCGTATTGGTTATGAATAGGAACTTGGGAGGTACCAGTTGTGAAGTCGCCCTGAGATATATTCTTTAAGCGATACACTATGTTCATCAGAACCTTTAGTAAAACGTGCAGATATACATACGACTGAGAAACTATAGTTGAAAATATTGGCAACCGTAGTTAATATTTATCTTTACCAACAGTAGAATAAAAATCTTACCCTTCTCCTTTTATTCTTTTCATCTACCGAAACCACTTTATTTTAAAACACGGATAATGGTCAGTTTTAATCTTTCTTTTCTTTTTATGTGCCGTGTCCTTTCAAGACGTAGGCGATCATGGCTCTCCACTTCCCCCTATCCCTTGTGGCTCTCACTAAGATTCGTGCCTCTGTCAACTCGCTCAGACCACGTTCTGCGATACACTTGCCCGCCACGTATGTCATGCTTTGTCTCTTTATTCCTCTATTCGACCTGTGAGTATCAGATTCTCCAGATCCTCCTTTCTCATTACTTGTCCCAGAAATTTCATCTGCCTTTTCCTTATGTTAAGTATAAGCTTCCTCCTTATTTGTATCCTTTCCAAGACCTCATCTTTATCCACAAGCTCGCTCCATTATATTCTTAGCATCCTTTTGTAGAACTGCCTCGATTCTCTTCTTTATCTTTGAGGAGACCGTCCAATATTCGCTGCCATTTAGGAGGACAGAATTCACGTGTTTGTCACCAAAGAAATCCTCCTGTCTCGCTGCACTCTGTCCAGTTTTTGGAATGCATCCTTGGCCATCCCAATCCGTCTTCGGATCTCAACGTCGCACCTACCGTCCTCCGTCAAAACACTTCCCAGATATTTAAACTTCCGCACATGCTTGATTTTAGTGTCAACGATCTGTAAATCACATTTCGGGCTCATACTTTTACTGATGACCCTGGTCGCTGGCTAGACACATGGCCTGACACGACGAAAAGTATTTATTTTCAAGCACTCCAGAAAAGCACGTGGCTTCATGCAATAAAGAGAATGTTTCACCTATTTGTAACACGATGCACATTGATAACTGACGCAATATGTTCTTCTAAAAATATCTGAACTCCGTACTGATTCTTTATCAAGGTGCTACGAATATTTTCGTTCACTTTTCTGTCTCAAATATTAATTTTATTGCGATTAGACGAATAGACTGGAAACTCCGCTGCTGGTGGCTCCAAATCTGATGTTACAATAACTGCTCAACCGATGTGTTAATGGGCCCGAACGAAAGCGATGGTGATAAAACCTCGTTCCTAAATTTAAACTCATCCAACTACAAGAACTGGACTTTGACAACAAGCGAAGAGAGTGATAAGTATAATAGGTAAAAATATATATTATGGCTAGCTAAGCCCAGCCGAGGAGTTTCTAACAAGCCCTCGGGTAACTTAATGAAAAGGTATTTGTCTTTCTTCAAGTTCTTCTTGGGTGAAGAGATAGAGTCATTGGACCTTGTTACTCTTTCAGATTTTGGCTGTTCATGCAGCAATGAAAAGACGCTTTATGCCTAAGCAATGGTCAGGCCTGAACAACTCAATCACTGAACGATGAGGAAATTCCAATAACCCAAATATCAAGTAAAGTGTTTAACAACCGAAAGTTTACGTCGCAGGCGATTTGTCTATTATAACTTTCAGTGTATAATTTCGATTTCATTGCTTTCCGCCATATGGCGCCAAGAGATATAACTAAACTTAAGAAATATATAAAAGTTACATCCCCAGCTTTAACTTCTTACAATGTGATAGCTCTATGTTAGAGCATTCAGCAGGGATAACATATATTTTGTTTAAAATCCCAACATTCTATGTGTTGTTAGGATTAATAACCTCATCATTAGTAGGTTTTTTTGTTTTGTTTTGTTTTTTAATCATTTCAACCCAACCAGGGCAGGAATGTCACTAGTACACCGGGGATTACAGGGTGTGAAAGTGAATGAGAATACCGAGAATAGGGAGGATTGAAGATATGACAAAAGATGAAGGGGTTTCAAGAAGATAGAACATGACGATTAATGTTGCATTTACATTTTTGAACATTTTAAGTCATAATACACTTATTATAAATTTTTGCAGGTAACGTCAGTATATTATTTTCTGCAAATCTTTGATGTCCTGATTGAAAACAGTCTAAAGTAGAAACTATTTTGAGTTGAGGAATGATTTACATGCGGGAGGAAAACCGATTCGGACGTGTCTCGCATAAAAAAATATTCCTAAAAAGAAAATGGTGGTTTTACGAGTCATATATTTAGATAGATCTCGGAGTTGGATAGATTTTCGCGAGAATCTCTTTTAACATATACAAATTTGAATTGTCACTCAATCTATAAAAAATTGCTTAAAGGGGCGTGATAGATAGAAGTGCGACTTGCACTAGTGAACAAGAGACACATGTGTTTTTGGTTTACGCTACTCTGTTGTTTCAAGGAAACGAATTAGGGAACTTTATTACAAGCCGCCAAAAAACTGACTGCAACCACCAAAAATGATAACGTTATTCCAAACAACTCATGAATTAATGACTTAATTCCGAATTACAGTCATTAGACAGGTTATCAGTTTGAAACGTAGTGTCAAAACAAACACTGATGGTGATATTAGTCACATGGATAAATAGATTTCAGAAAATATTTTCTGTAACGTAGGAACCTCCACGAATTTTCGATACCTAATGTTTAAAACGAATTTTTATAAATGAAAGAGCAGTCTTGAAGCTTTCTTTTTAGCTTTAATTCAAAGGTAAATGATTTAATTTACTATTTTCAGTAAGCAAAATACCTTGTATTTCAAATACAAATTATATTGATTGGAATCTCAACTGTTTGGTCGCTTTCAGAAAATCATTTAAAATCGGCCATATTTGATATATTTGTAAGTTAATTCTTGGTTTAAAAGGTCTTTCAAAAAGAAAGTGTACTTATCTGAAACTTTATTTGAGGAATATTAGCTGATTTAAAGTATAATTAATCTGATTTGAAACAAATAATATTTACTTTTTTAATAACAGAGTAATAAATTTTTTAAACCAACAGTAGCGGTGATTTACGCACTTTTCATCGCCCGTCAGTCACTTAACATTGCTGGAAGGTTTTGACAGATTTATTTGTTGTTCTAAGGAGACTTTATCTGTTAAAACATAATTTAAGAAAATGACGGATAAACGTCTATTTTATATAATTTTTAAGTACTCAGTAATCTTTACAACGTTGAAAGATATCCCCTTAATCTAATTTAAGAAATGTTGATATAAATTTAATATAATCATCGTGCTTATTTTTTGATAATGTCGTGTATGGTCGACCTTACTTTCAAACAGGAGTACGTTACATAATATTTTATATGCATAAAGAAAAATTAAATTTTTTTAAAAAATCTTGGTGCAAAATACTTTATTAAGCTTTTCAATTTTTGATTTGTAAATATAGTTTTCCCTTAATAACAATATCATCTAGTAATGCAGAATTTTAAGCGATTTATATATTTTAAATTATTATAATAAAAATTTTAAAAAATGAAAACAGTTCTTGTAAAAATTCATTATTTATCAAAAAAAATTTCTTCTCCTTACTAAGTCTTATTTATAAAAGCAATTAAAAAATTTTCTAATTAAATAATGCCATTGCATTTTTTTTATTTTACGATTCGGAGCAGATTTAGTTTGAAAAAAAAAAATGATTTACATTCTCCACTTCAGGGATAGGCATTAACAGGATTAGTCTTGCGGTATAATATCAACAAATTTAGCTTTTTTATTTATTATTTTATATTTTCAATTCTCTGCTTGTTCGTAACTGACCATCTATGTAAGCAGAAAATTATTATGAATAAGATTATTTAGAAGAAGTAATGAAATTCACGTTTATTAAAAATATAAGATCAATCAAACAAATAATTTAGTTCTCTAAAACATTTATTGAATAAAAACAATTGAATAATTGTTTTAGTGAACTAATTTTTATACGATGTTTTCTGCTCTGTGAACTATTTTATTATATAAAAAGCAATGTCTCGATTTTGTCAGTGTTTTTCTGTGTCAAATGTTCTAATTTAATAGAACTTCCCCGTGAGTCAAATGGCTGACCTCAAGATATCTAGGCAAATAGCGTATCCATTGCACCGACATTGGTTGCTTAAATAGTGGGTAAAACAACTTACAAATACTAAGTTATTTATTTTTGCTGTATTGTTTTAATTGCTTGAATTTGTCATTAATATATGTAATTTTCGAATAATACTGATGCGTTAAATCCATTTAAACCAACTAAAAATGAGCTTAAAATATTCTTTGAAATGTACAATTAAACTAGACAAACATTACTTTAGTCTTCGAGAATGCTCTAGAAAACGCTTCTTACGATCGTATGCTATTCTTACAACGTTTAAAAATAATTGGCAAGTGAATAGGATAAAATTTCAAATGTATCACCGCTTTGATTATTTTTTTCAAGTAATGATTAATTTCATATAATAAATATAAAATGCAATAATATTTTTCGCATACGAGGAAGATTAAACTGGTGTTGCAATGTTGGTTTAGAGTTTTGGAACAATTTCATTACTAGTAGAAATTGAAAGGCTAATTTTTAGTTCTCCGAGCCAACAGTATTAAAGATTGGGGTTACGGTTTCCAGGATAGCGATTAACAAAACATCCTTAGCTTTTGATACTTTTACGCGAGAAAAAGAAAATGCAACTCATTTTTGGCTTCCGTACTTTAAAAATTATGGACGTTAGCTTTTGGCAGAAATTAACAAGAGCCACCATGCAAAAAGCTTACGAAAGAAAAGATAAACAAAAAAGTAAAACGTTATTGAGAATTTTAAATATTCAAACGAGAAAGGAAATAAATATAAATATTACATCTATTTTTTATGGTTACTTTGTTCTTGATTTAGATATTTAGTTTTTTTTTTCTTTGTCGTAGTAATCGATGTAAATTCTTTCGCATAAAAGAAATCTTGAAAGATCAGCCAAGCTTTCTTAGACAAATTTTCATTCTAAATATAAAAAGAAATAAAATAAAAAGGTAAAGAAACCATGCATGATTTTCGTCTTTTTTATCATATGACGTGTGCGATTAATAAATGTCTGTACTTGTAAATTGCTTCTTTTATGAAATAAACGCGTGTTGTAAGAAATACTTTTTATCACTGCCAAGTCTCTTCTTTCCAACTGAATTTGTTTTTTCTACTTTATATCTTTTCAAATCGTTTGTGATTTCAAAGGAAACTACTGATCATAATGTCAGCCAACCTGAGGTCTCACGCCGAAATATTTAATTTGAACCGCTCTAAATGCATTTCCCTTAAAACCGTAAACACAAATTAGCAACAGAAGTTTATTCTAAGTGAGATTATTTTTGATTGCTACCTATGACCGTAGAAAATAAAATAAATCGGCCTCGTGCCAAATTTACAGCTCATGAAAAACATTATATATTATTTAATTACATGTTCGTTCTGGGCACCTTATGTCATTGTGCCCCACGCCCCCCCTTGATCAAGAGGCCCGGAAGCTCTAGCTAGAGTTCTGTTGGTCATCGCTTTTTTTTTTACATAAAATTTTTTTTATTTGGTGTTGTGATTGTTCTTTTGCATACATACTGCTATTTTTTTTTTATCGTTCATGTTTTTTTTCTGTTTCTTTATTTTATAGAGTATAAGGGGCAAATGGCGTTGTACACAGTGCCAACTCAGACGGGAGTTGATGTGCAAGACAGGCACGTGGTACCATGGCGACGAAGCAGGCGATTTCCTCTATAGCAGCGAATCGATGGCTATGCAAAAGCTGGACAGCGATGAAACAATTGTACCAGCCGTTGATGTAAGTGATGGCGCAAATTTTGACTGTTCACCTTAGCTTTTAAAATGAAATTAATATTATGCCTCAGCCTGAATTGATGTTATAGATAGATAGATAGATAGATAGATAGATAGATATGATGGGCTAGGATGATTAAATTAGTTCTATAAAGGCAGTGGGCCATACAGATACATTAGAATTTCAATCGAATGTAATACATCAATAGTAAGTGAAAATTTGATTTGTCTACAAGAAAAAATTTGGTGGAATATTGATAATTTCTGTAATAATCTTAATTCGTTAATTAATCTTAATTTGTCTTGAGAATTATAGTGGAGGAGTTTCTCGTTGCTTTCTCCACGGTGACTATATTGAGACTACATTTATTTGACTGGTGGCTGACTCATTGAGGAAATACAGAAAGTCAACTATCCAGGAACTGTTTTGACAAAAGACAGAAGATGTAACACTGAAAGAGACATTAGAATAAAGATGGTTTTCAAATGCTAATAAAATAATAAGAAAGAGAAAAATGTCGCTAAAAACAAAGAAAGGAATTTTGAACTGCTATGTAATATTAATTCTTCTATATGGCAGTGAATGATGAACATTTTCTTTATAGATGGAAATTTAAAACAACAGAGATGGGATTCTACAACTGTGCTGAGAATACCAAGGATGTCAGCAATGAGGTAGTTACAAGGAAATTGGAAACAACATTTTTTAAGAAAATTTGAAACAAATGGGACACAAGTAGGAATTGATAGGTCAATTTTATTTCCCTTACTTCTCCGCTGCCAGAGAGTCAAAAATTAGGTTTAGGATCTTAAGGATAGAAACTGATGAAAAATCCTGAGTAAAATATGAATGTTTGCTTTTGGTACAAACGATCAAGAAGAACCTGCCATGCAAAAAGCTTACGAAAGAGAAGATGAAAACATAAAACGTTCTTGAGGCTTTTAAATATTCGACATAAAACTGTAGATGAAAGAAACAATAATTCTTCCGTTGAAACTTCTGGAACACATAACGAATAAAGAGGGTTTGGAGAATTTGATACTCACGGGACATGCTGAAAGCAAGTGGGACAGAGGGGAACAACTAGGAACTTAACTAATGAGTTTGTGGAAATGGATGGCAGAAGAGAGACTGCGAAGGATAGTCAGGAGACAAACATTACTTAGGTATACAAGATATAGGAAACTGTGGAGTGTCATGATCGTTCACATTCTGAAGTGACACGGCGCCTAAAAGAAGAAGAATCTTAATTAATCGTGACAATTTTTTCAATATTCTAATTTCATTTTATGTTATATTTTAACTTGAAAATATAAGCCTAGAAAACAATAGATATGAATGTCAGTCAGCCATGTGACATGCGTGATACACGCTTAGGCGATCATGTATCTTTCGATTGACGAGGCAGATTTTTTCTGCAGTAGGTTGCCATTTCTTTCACCTTACCCCGGATATTTATCTATAGCTGGGGGAAGGTGAAAAGGATCAATACTTTTCCCAAGGGTATTATCTCGTAAGGGAATTTAATGGATTTGACTGAAATTCGAATTCTCACTTCGAGCCGTTATCCATTAATCCACCGTACCTCCAGATATGAAAGGGTGCTGTGTATTTTGCTTTCAACAAAGATGTGTGTATTTAGAATCTTTTGCATTTCAGTGCATAGAATTCTACTCGTAAACCATCAAATCTAAATCATTTGCAACTATCGATATTATATATTCAATCTATATTGATATGAATAAATCTTATTCAGCTAACATCTAGATAGATATGACCAGAATGAAATAGATATATAGGTAAGTAGACAGCAGGCACATGTCGTCAGTAGTTGTTCAGGGAAGGCAGCTTTATGTAGTAAATCTACAAAAAATAAAATATTTTGCATTTTATGCATAATAATTAGAGCGACCTTCATAATTTTGTTGGATTAGGTGCATATTGTACCACAGAAGGAAAATGTAGATGCTGATCTATTTCATTTAAGGGTAGGCACTCCCTACTTTGCCTATCCAGACGGAAAGTCCCTGGAGGGTGGTAGGTAGGTACGTAATTCATCTACAGGATGCCTCGCCATCAAGTAAATCATTCTCACATGTACTACTGTAGTGAGATCAACAGATGCCCAAAACTTTTAAAAAGTTTAAATTAAATTTATTAAATAATTAATAATTATTTTATATATTGATTCATTCGAGCCAGTTTTTTTGTTGTTTATTTTTTAACATTTCTACTGCACTACTCTCCGGATTTCTTCGAAATGTCAAGCAGAATCCTTTATATAAAAAAGGAGCGAAGAAACACAAACGAGAAAAGACTTCTAATCAACATTCAGACAGAACAAAACAATTTGGATATCAGCATGCAAACACTATTTCTCTGGGGGTACAGTTTTTCTTTTATTGGTATGACAAAGCTTATTAGTGTTACAAAGCTTAGATTTGTCCAAAAATTAAGCCTATTTTAAGCATGACGTAAGGTACAGTTTTTTTAACGAACTTACGAAAAACAAGTGAAATTTCTAAATCTTATTAGGGTTGAGTTTTAAGCATGAAATAATGCTCAAACTTGAGAATTTCCACAGTGTGGTCAGATTCATCTAAAATACTTGATACTAATAAAAAGGTGTATATATTAACTCTATCTGAAATTTGAACGTAAAAATAAAGGCCATGAAACTGTTTCTAAATAGAAATAAATGCCATAAAACTATTTCTCGCTTAAGATTCGCTCAGAAAGCTTGTTTCCGAGAACTGATACATTTTGGAACGGTTTCCCATGATGCTTTCCCAGTCACTACAAACTTAACCTCTTCAAGTCTAGGGCCAACCGTTATCTTTCCTACATATTCTCACGCACTGCACTTAAATTCATCCTCCTATATCTATAAAAAAAACCTCAATCAATAACCCTCTAGTTTGAGTAGCTCTTACGCCTTGTATTGAGTGAATATTTAGTAAAAAGAAAAGAGAGAAATTTCTTAATGTAATTTATGTAAATGGCTGAATGTTTGTGTGTGTGTTTAATAAAATCAAACGTTTAACATGAAACTGATTCAGTTAATCTTGCAGAAAGGAATTTCATTAATTACATTTTCAATTTGTGTTCAGTTCGTCATTGATTACTAATTCTACTTTGTTGTTTATTGCAGGATACATTAACAGAAGTATCTTCTGATGTCTTCCGATCTGGAGCGGACGTCGAATGCTCTCCAGCTCCACCGCCTCCTCCGAATTCCGTCAATCGAAGATCCTATCGGACGCGGAGTCTTCCAGTGGGTTATGCTGAGGGATGTAGGGACGAAGAGGAAGTCTCTGCCGATACCGAGCAGTTTGAGACGGAAAGGAAATTACTCCGAAAGAAGCGGCTTGATCGGAAGCTCCGTCGACGCTCCATATTGCGAAATCGTATATCTACAGATATGCCTGAGATTGTGGTCAATCCCCCTGACGAAATAACAAGTCACAGGTCGTCAAAAAGCCGTACCCTGTCAGGCAGTTCACTCCCGCATGAAACCAGAAGGAAAGAAAATGTCGAAAGAAGACGTAAAGACGCCGTTGCCGGCTTAGAGGTTGAGAAACGGTCGTCTGGGGAACAGGAAACTGACAACCAAAGTAAAATTCAACGCCAGAATGCCATCTGCTACAGTAGTTCTTCAAACAGCCTGACATCGGAAAGCAAGGTGGAACCACCTCCGGTCGACAAAGGAAATGTTCTTGAACCCGACCCCCTTTCTTCCTGTAAAAACCAAGATGCCAAGAATAAATATCGTTCTATCAGTTTGACCCAAACTCGTGTCCGGACGCTTGATATAACACCCGTATTTCGTTCAAGTACATACGATGTTCCAATGATACGAGGTGATGGATTACTGGCGCCGGACACAAGTCCCAATAAATGTCGTCGTATAACACTGCCTTTGTGTCAAGATTTGGGCCTGGTTGCTCAGAAAGCGAAAGGCGAACAAGGTAAGCAAGATATATGCATCCGCATTCACTTCATTGGGCCTCAAGTAAAAATTCAGTCAATAATTATTTTTACGTAAACAAATGAACTAAATTGAAATATGCTAAATTCAATAAATTTAAATAATGTAAATTAAATAAATTCTGTGAATAACTATTTTTGCGTAAATAAAAATAATATTTTTAAAATTAAGAAAAATGAGGCACAATATTTTAAAATGGTAACCAAGTCTTATAAATAATATATAAGTTAAATAGCGGAAGAACTTTTAAAATAACATACATTTTAAGAAAAAAGCTTATAATAAAATTACGAGGGCACCTCGAGGCGGTGTAATGGTTAGCAAGCTTGTCTCACTAGAAAACTTACCAGTGAGTTCGATTCTCACTGGGTGCCCCTACTTTCGGCCTTGTGCCACATCTAAACTACGCTTGGAAAATCATTATATTAAAATTGCGTACTTTTGCAAATTGTCGACTATTTTTTATTAAAAAAAAAATTTTAAGGATATATTTCGAAAAAGTATTTTTCTTGACGGTTTTTCACTTTCTACGAATTCTTTTTAATTTTGATTACATAATTATTATCATATTTTTTCATTGAAAATTATGATCGAATATTTATGATGCTATCTTATTACAATCAAAGTACACCATTTTTATGGAGAATGTATAAAACAAAAATCAGCAGAATATATATTTTAATGTGCTTTCGGTATAGTATTATAGAATCATAACTATTTTACCCAGACTTTTACACAGGATATTATCTGAGTTAAATGTTTTGCATGTAAATAAAGGTAATGTTTTGCATGTAAATAAAGGTATGCCAAAGACTTAATGTTATGCAGTATTGTGCCTCAAACTCACACCCGACCTCAAGTGGAACTCTGTATATACGATCCATTGTTTAAGATGCAGGTAAAATGATCGGCTCTTTGTACCGTTAGATTAAGTACCTGACTCCTCAATCTATCCTCTACCTTTATAAGAGCCAGTTCAGACCGGAAGTAGAATACTATTGCCATATTTGGACGGGAGCTGTCTAGACCTCACTTTACAGTTTTGAGAGAGTATAAAAGCGTCTCAGAGTCCTTGTTGAAGAATACTTATTTTCTATCCTTCAAAATCTTTCTCACAGGCGGGATGTGGCGAGTCTCTCACTGCTCTATCGTAACTTCCATAGAAAGTGCTCGGACGAACTAGATTCCTTGCTTTCGTCAGGTCTAACCTTCATGCCTAGGTCACACCATGTCACTTATATCGTAGTAGACAACCCACGTTCCATACGTATTTCATTGGCAAGAAGTAAGTCCCACTCAAACAGCTTCTAACCCTCGAACCACTGCTTTGTGGAACAGACTCCCAAGAAGATGTTTTTACAGTTTGAACCTTACTGTTAAAAAAAATTTGAACGTTTGGCTGTTTTTGCTAAATCGTGGTACGATTTTAAAATTATTTCTTTCCGTAGAAGTTAGCATACCCTTTACTCTGGGGTCTTTATTTAAGAATCTCACATTTTAAAATTACTAAATCCTTTCAGATGATGACAACCAAATGGCCCTGTGATTCACATGTAAATAGAAAAGGTTAATCCTACACGTACACGTCAAGTTACTTCTAATGACAGGATTTGGGCAATAGAGACGTTGTTAAACTTGAGATGACAGTCGGAAACGTTTATTGAGTTTGAACTTTGAGTTTGCCATTTCTTCCTCTTTCGTTTCTCTGTTCTTGAGAATAGAAATTGTTATGGATTCCTTCTGGAACTAATAACCTGTCATTCGACTGACGCATTCAGTAGCAGTAGTAGTATTGTCGATTGTGGCAAAGGATTCGCTTTGGTTCAACGAAGCAATTTCCTTCGAGAAAAGAAATTAAAATTAAAGAATTTAATGGAAAGAAGGAGAAATCACTACTTTACTCTGCCATCATTGTAAAATAGCCACAACAGCTATGGTAGTAGCAATGCTCAATTATATTATTCTCGTACCAAAGAGATACAAATGCAAAAATGCCCCTGGCCACTCAGAAGTTTCTATAACATTGGACGAGTCAACTTATGTCCCTTATTATCTAATGAGAGCTTCCATTTCTACTCTACATATCCCATCATTCCTCTGACCACAGGACGGGTTGAGATGGTCAGTTGAAGGTTTGCCCCAGAATATATGTGTGATTATTCTCGTATTTGTGCCGGCTCGTTTCGACGTGGGAACCACAAACTCGAGGTTGGCATCGCCTGATATTGGTGTTCCCCAATATTATTTTGAATTGTGCCTTCAGAATTCTCAGTCTAGTCAATTTCAATTTCTTCTGGTTCCTTACTCGCGGTATTTGGTTTATGTTGTAATATGATATTGTAGATCACAACAGAGAATTCACCGAGTCGCTGCAGCCAGACCCCAGGACCTGCAGAGGTATTATACAGTTTTGGTCTAGGTGTAGTTAATCTATTTTCCGTGATGCTATCTTGAACCGGCTGTAAATCGGTGTGCCATGAGGTCAAGGAACCCACTCCCTGGGTAGAATAATGTGGGACGTCAATAACTAGGTGGACCTTACGGAGGAAAAAGACGGTTGCGTAGATTTACCCGATTTCTTCTATCCACCCGCACACGATACAGTCGGTTATCGAGTATCTCTGCGATTCTCACTGTTTTCGACCACCGACGGGAAAAAGGGCCATATTGATTCTGGATATGAACAGAATCGCCATTGTGTAATCCCCGAAGTGGGTGACAATGTTCATTGTAAAAGTGTTCGTTAAGTATGTGCTCTCAGTTCACCAATTTGTCTCCACTGTTTGCGTATTTGGTATTTGTCCCGTAGGACAGGGATGTGGTTTTTGATAACACGACCGTATAACATCACAGCAGGAGACATGCAAAGATGCCTGGACGAGAGTGTTGCGTTGGGTCAGAAAAGCACGGGCTTCACGATCAGGACACAGCCTCTCACAGCTGACTGTATACTCTTAGCCGTTGTGACGGCCAGTTCTGCCCGGTCATTGTTTTTTGGGGTAGTAAAACGAAGAAGCACGTTTCCCTATTCCTTAATTCTTAGAAACAAGTCGTATCATAAGAAAATTCTGAGGGTGCCGTATATTGCTCTGGCCTTCTCAGAAAACATTAGGGCCACTTCAACCAAACCACTATACAGATCTGCGTGTTTAACATAATTTCGACCGTGTAAGTCGAAAAAGTCAACCCCGTTTTTTTGGAATTGTAATTCAGGGTTAGACGGCGGAATCAAAGGTTGTTTAGGCTGTGACGGGGCAATAGTGTTACATATCTTGGCATTGAGCTCTGGTCTGTTGGACGCATCGAAACCAGACCAAAATAGGCGCTGTCTCGCATTTGCTTGCATTCCATTTACACCCTGGTGTGGAGAATGTAGTACTTACACACAAAATTGTCGAGGTATAAGAATTTTATTCTCCTTGATACCTCCTTCAACGCAGTACAATTCCTCGCGCATGGGCCAAAACCGAGAGATCACCGACGGGAGGTCATGGCGTGATTTGAGGTAACCAGTCCGTATATATTCCGTCAGAGTCCGACAATCTTCTTCGGTAACATGCTCCTATCCCATGTGATATAGCAGCCACCCCCTCTCAGTCTATGGTGTCATGATCGTATGCGAATATGAATGCAGACTTGATTTGCACTGTCGAGACTGCTTCGATTGCATCAGCTGCACTCGTCTCGTAGAATGACCGTCTAAGGCTTCTGTTTTATATAGTCTGTTTCTGCAGATGAGTCCTCTGATAGGATCCATACTGGGTATCGGCAGGCGGGGTCAGGTGCAGATTAAGTTTTCCAGGGAGATGTTTAATGCTGAATTTGTACATTAGTGTGCATCCTTTGAAAATAAAGAGATGTGGGTTCTTCATGTTCTCGAGGGCCTGATCTGAGAAAATATTTATGATTGGTTGATGTTCAACAGTCACTAGCAAATCTAGGCATCCCAATATGAACATCCGACATGATTCTAGTTCATAGACAAGAGCCAGAGCTTCACTTTCAACTGATGCATACTGGGATTATGTATCATTGCTAAAGCAAGATCCGGCCAAAATAATTTTCGAGTGACTATCACCACAATTTGGTTTCGCTTTGCCAGGACGTTTAAAGTGTTTTTGAAAAATAAAGTAACCGGTTCCTGTTTTTACTGTATTCTGTTGAAAGGAAATGTTGATTCATTGAAATCTTGAATGTCTTGAATCCGTTCTCAAGTTTCCGCATAATTACGCGTTTCAACTTCTCAAAAAGTTGGTTAAGCGTTTCGTCCCAATGAAATTTTCGCTTCTTCGAGCGCAGTAATTCCCGGAAGATGCGAGAATGTATAAGATACCTGATTCACCATTCCAGATCAGTACCTGACGCCCGTGATATTTGTAGAAAGTGAAGAATGGCCTCAGTCATTTTCGTCGATGGTTTTTCTATCGGCCGTTATTAAGAACCCGGCAAACTCCACCTCATTCTCAGCAAAATGGAATACGTCAGGGTTAAACACAATCCCATTATTCCCACAGTGGGTTATATATTCCATTGTGCACCAGAACAAGTACTATATAGAATTGTCCCAAAGGAGGCTGTCGTCTATGCAACGGGTGTTTCGGACCATGTCCACTGAAATATCATCGAACCGACGGCTATATCCGTCTCCAGCTGTTCAGTGATAAATGTAGTGGAATCTTGTGTAGCTGGGGAACGCGGTAAGCTGTGGTACCCGTCCCATGCATCGAAAACTGTTTTGCTTTTCTGAGCCGGAACGATAGAGACCTGATTAAATGGGGACGGGGTGTGATAGGTTTCCATCATGGAGGCAGCGTTCAATTCTTGTAAGTCAACTGTGCGTCTGGGGGAGACATCTTTTATGGATAAGACTACTATCCTTGAGCACCAGGTTGTAGGAATGCCCACTAGCACCGGTTCAATTATACCCAATGCGCAGTCTCGATCGAGGTCGTATTTCATTTTCTTATTCCAATGAAATCCGGATCCGTGTGTAGACCGCCATCAGCATTGTCAACGTAATAGCTTTCCTGTCATAATAGTTTTTCTGTCATAGACTGGAAGGATTGGTGTGGGCATGTATTAAATTCCCTGGACTTGAAATGGTCACGTATCCATGGTTCCAGTAAGTGTCTGTTGGTTTCCGTCGGAGAGAACTTGATATTACTAGGCATCGCTTCAATGGGATTTATGTGTGGACATGTGCACGGGGCATTTTCCTTTGCGCCCTTCAATTGCTGGTAATACTTTTTTTCAAAAATGTATTGCTGTTATTTTTACTATAAAAACCCATTTTACACTTTCATAATGTTTTGACCCCAGTTTGGTCAACTATTTGCCCAAAGCTGGGACCCCCCAACAGGTCCTATCACCTCGGGTCAGGTTGGACCTGGGAACGCCAGCAATTAAGAGGTGGTTTCACGCTCCTCAAAACCTCCTGATCAGAGACCTTGGTGTCTTGGAAAGGAATCGCCGAACAGGCAATGATAATTCTAAATACCCTATTAAAATGAAATTTGCTTTTGATGAAAATATAAAAAACAGCCAAGAAAAATGAAATAATTTAGTGGAAGCTTTTTCCCTGAAAATTTCTGTTAAATTGTCTGTACTTTGTCGGATCTCAAAGACTAGCACCACAGAATCACAATGAACTTTGGGAACTTCTAGTTCGCACCATCATGCAAGTCCAATAGATATAGAAAGATCAGAAAGAGAGAGAAATAAAAAAGATCGGTCTCTCAAAAGACTTTCTTGTCGTTTACCATACCATCGAATTCTGTGTCCAACATCAGCGTTGCTTACCCACCTCGAACGCTTTCCACCGGTGTTGCCTCGTGGGTGGGGGTTGGTTGGCAAAATGCCCGCTATCTTGAGAAGTGAACACATGGACAAAGTCATGTGTCACCAACGGAATCGATGAAATTAGCCTATCACCCAACAGATATGAAGCGTTTGGGTTGCATTTTTCATAGACATAGAATTTCCTGAGAATGAATCCTTCAATTTAATCTTAATTACTCTCTTGGTTTTGATGTGCTATTTTTCCACCACTTCATGTGGGAAAATACGACTACCTTACAATAATCAGTCGTCAACAAAACATAAGAACAAGCTAATATTAGAATAGTCTTGCAGAGCTCGAGGTTCTTAATTGTCTAGACAAGTGGAAACTTGGCACGCATTTTATCTACATTTGATAATATTGTAAATTAAAACAATATTTGATACATTGAAGGTAAAAATGCTAACATGAATATTTTTAAAATGAATATTTGCAAATGTTGTGATTAGATGCTAATAAATGTTTGTTTTTTTCGTTTGTTTTTCAAGTTGCAATTTTCCTCCGGTGACACTGTAATTTGACGTCTGTCTTAGCAAAAGACTACAACAGCTAGTGAAGAAATACAATGCTATAACACATCTGATTATATATGTACTTCAATTTGTTTTCAATTTCATTTTTTTTAAATAATTTTACCCCAAGCAAGGCGGAAATACCACTAGTATGCAGGACGTTACAGGAAGTGAACGTGAGAGAAAAGATTGGGTATGATGGAGGATTGAGGAAAGGATAAAAGATGAGCGTGTTTCAAGACAAGAGAAGATGACGATTGACGTTGCATTTAATTTTTGAAAGTTATAGTTTTCAGGGAAGCAAGTAAATGGACTGGAGTTCTACAGGCGAAAAACAGAAAAGAAAATGTTGATGTAGAAGTGGCGGTTACATTTAATTATTTCAAAAGTAAAATGGTGGGACCTAGATGCCAATCTAGTAGCACGCTTAAATTCATGTAGCTGGGGCACCAGGGAAAATAACGCTCGTCAGAGCACTTACCATGAAGATATTTGTAGAAAAGAGAGCGGGAAGCCACGTCACATTGCTGAGAAAGTAACTGAAGTCGAGATACTAAATCAAGATGGCTTATATTGCAGATTCTTCTTTGGATTTTGTCAAGAACCTCTAGATGAGTAGCAGGAGCACCAGACCAGTATTCAATGCACGGACAAATGGTAGATTTCTAAATGTGCAAGATGGACTCTGTCGAGAAAAACCTTCTGGTACGACACAGTAACCCAACTTTCATTGCAGCAGATGTAGCTATTGATCCCATTTAGGCGTTACACTTCAAGTCAGTTGAAAACGTGAGGCCAAGAAGACGCAGTCTGTTGCTCTCCATGAGTCTAGCATCAGCCATGCTGATGGAGAACAGGAAAGTTTCTCTATGGTGGTTAAATGAGAGTAGTTTCGTTTTGGAGGCATTAAAATTTACGAGCCATTTCCTTCCCCCAGGTAACCACTGATTGGAGGTCATTTTCAACAGCAACGGCCAGGTTTTGTCAGATCTGACGGATTTGTTATTGAGACAGGAGTAAATGGTAGTGCCATCAGCATAAACGTCTGCTTGGGAACAGATGAAACCAGATCATTGATGAAAATCAGAAACAGCATAGGATCCAGGGTAGAGCCTTGGGGGGTCACTCACATTCGTGTGAAAGGATCTGGAAGCGAGCCCGTTCAAAAAGACTTTCATTTCACGATTTCATAGGAACGATTGGATTAAATCAAAAAATAGTCCAGTAATACCGTAGCCCTGAAGCTTTCGTAGAAGACCAGCGTGCCAAATCCTGTCAAACGCCTTCCAGATATCTAGATCCACAACTCGAGCTTCGTCGTTATTATCAAAAGCTTGATATACATATTTATTGATGTCCATTAGCACATTAGGAGTATACCCAGTAAAACGGAAGCCATATTGTTTTTCATGAGAGGTAAAATACTTAACCACTTCAGCATTGATTAAAGATTACTTTGTCGAAAAGCGGTAGGAGACTAAGAGGCCGATAGTTAGAAGGGTCAGAAGGTTCTCCATAATTCTCATAAACAGGAACTACAGAAGAGGACTTCCAACAAGCAGCGAGACAATAGTTTTAGAGTCTAGAATGAACTGAAGCCAGCTCGGCAGCACATTTCTTTAGGAAGTCAGGTAAGCGGAGGTGACAGGATCCCAATTTTTTAAAAATATTTTTTCTATTTAAACAATTCGAAGTCTGACATCTAAAGCAGATACGGTATAATGCTTTGCTCGGAAATTCTCTTCTAACTCAACACTCGACTCATTTGAAGTAACCACACCTGATGTCCATCTTAGAACAGAGGCTCTATGCGCATAACTCCGTCACTGGTCTCAGACATACTTTTTAAATGAGTCAAGTGTTTAGTTAGAAGAGAATTTCCGTGCAAATCATTCTACCGTATCTGCTTTAGATGTCAGGACTTTGAATTGTTTAAATAGAAAAAATATTTTAAAAATTGGTGACATTTTTATCTATATTTCTGAGAAGATTTATTGCAATTATTTACGCTATTCACGTTACTGTCATAATTACGACGTTTCATCCTTCTTCAAATGATTAGAATTTCGAACCAAACTAGAATTTATTTTGGTTCCACGTGCATAGCCTTTTCCGGACATCTCGGTTTTCAGTTATTTCCCTTTAGCAACTGAACCCTCCAAATTTTTATTCACCTCTGGCCAGGTATTGAACTCGCAACTCTTTGTGTCATATTCACTGGGTTACTTCAACCAACGTTTTATCCCTGAAGTCATGAGTGTATGAATTTTGGGGACTTATAAAACTAATGTCTCAGCAACCATTTTTTTACCAGTTGAGTTACTAAAGGGAAATAATTTAAACTGAGATATTCGGAAGAGGCATGGCACGTGGAACTAGAACAATCTATCCCGGTGGAAGAAATAAAGGGTGCCGTTCGAAATTTAAATCACCTGAAGAAGTCTGAGCGTACAACGGCCGAAGAGATGAAGACAACAGACCGAATAGTGTAAATTAGTGACATTTTATATAAAAATGTTGCAAATTAAACCATGCTTTTGTATTCGGATCAGCATGTTCATCTTGGTTGTTACACTCAAAACGTTTCAACCACTTTCACTCCCGGTCTTCTTCAGGTGCCTGTCTTTCTATTCAGTAACATTCTTAGAATTTCGAAATAAAATCTTTCTCCTGTCCACAAGGGTAGATGTCTTTTCATGTGAAACTCAGGTAGTAAGATACTGTTCAATGTTTCCCTTGGGCTACACCCGATGAATCCATTGCTTGACTTTTCTAATCTTTCTCATACTTTTCAAATATCTTATTATTGTTGAGTTATGAACAATGCTTTTCTTATAACGTTGACTGAATGGGGTCTGCATCCAAACCAGTTCCTAATTTTTGAGATCTACCGCCTCGTAGTTTGGCCTCCAAGTCGAATTCACCTTTCTTTAACTTCCTATTCTTCATACGTGCCGTTTTCAAGCGAATCAGCTCAATAGGATTCGTTAATAAACTAGTTCGCTTCCGCTGCTTTCAATCGTAACTTTTAATAATATACTGTGATGCATGTGTATTTTAGCGCATCGCCATTTTTCCTTTCTTTTTTTTCTCATTATAAGATAAATAAAATCGGAATACTGAACACTCCAAGCCAGTTTTCAATTGTCTCTATTTTAAAAAAAGAAAAAAAAAAAGAAAAGAAAAGAAAACGCTTGGAATGTTTTCACACATCCATTATTTATAGCCATCCGTTTACCCAAGTGTATCAGTTGGTTTCTCAAGGATTGAGCTAAGTCTGGTTATAATTATAACTACCTATGAGTTAGCAAGTAAGTACGTTCGTCACGTAAACCGTCATGTCCGTCACGTAAAGCAATTTGCTAATGCAGTGAACTCGGTTCTCACCGAATGCATTAAGCCTCTAGCCTTATACTAGATGATGATTACTAAATATAGCTATAAATCCATTTTAACGTTGATGATAATTCTATTTATAACAGATAATTGCTTGGTTCATTCTTTATTTTTAATTAAACCAAAAGCACAATTTAATCTTGTGAAAACGTCGCTTTTGTCCTACATTTTGTAAAGTGCATTTATATTGCGTTTAAACAACAGAAAACTGTCGAATCATACTCAGCAGGCCATTTTCTTTGTTGATACAAACATTGCTAGAAATAATTGTGGTGGAGACTGAAATTCTTTTAATCCAACCAAGATTTAATCGGTTTTATTCATATTCAATAATTGTTTCTGTTTCTTCATCATTTGTTTTAAAAGATAGGGTATATGTATAATAAATGAATCAAAAATGTTTTGTTCAAATGTTACTGGATTACAAGAAGAAATACAAACATTGACCCAGAATTGTAAAAACTGACGAATATAAATGTAAGGATCAATAAATAATAAACAACGATCCGTGAAAAAGTGGTAAAAATTTGAACCTAGAGGAAACCAGAGGAAGAGGTGTGGCAATTTATTGCACATCCAATTTAATCATAATTCTGTGTGATTTACTTTCATTTAATAACCGTCACTATTAGCTACTGGATACATATGATGATAAATGCAAATTATTTTCATAAATTAGCGTACTGTACGAATTAAACACGTCAAAATTGAACTACTACGGAAATTTAACAATCTGGCAAAAGGTTTTAACAGACGATAGAAAATTCAAGATTAAAATGGAATAGCGAAAGTGCCTTCCAACAAATAAACAAAGTTATTGAGAAGCAGAAAACTTTCTCTAGAAACAGAGAAAAGAGTGCTAAACTTCTATGTAATATCAATTTTCCTATACGGAAGTGAATGTTGGACGCTTTCCTCACAGATAAAGTGGAGTCGCGAAACAACAAAGATATGGTTCTACAGAAGGATGGTGAGGATATATGAGAAACGAGGAAGTTTTTTTTTCTTTTAAGGGAAATCGAAACAACAAAAACAGATACTTAAGACCAGAAAGAGATAGATAACATTTCTAGGATCCATGATGAGGAAAGAGTGCTTGAAATCACAGGAAATATTGAAGGCAAAAGTGAGAGTGGGGAAACAGCGAGAAACCTACATAACAAGCTTGTATAAATGGCTGGCATAACAAGGACTGAAAAGAATAGTAAGAATGCAGACATTGCTTAGAACCTCGAAGAATAGGAAATTGTGGAGAACCATTATTGATCACATTCTGAAATGACACAGCCTATAAACGAAGAATTATGCCACTGTAAAATCCATAAGATTAGAGTTTTATTTTCAAACAGATTGTCAGAATTATGAAAATATGGATTGTGACAACGGCGCTAATCGAAATAAGACGTCAGAATGCTTTTTATTGTTATTCTATTTATTTTATCGAACTAGTGAGTACGTGTGAATAGTGTCAATGATATTGGCACGGAGAAGGAAATCTGCGAGCCGAATTCAAATTCCAGCCTAATCAGTTGCGCTTAATTTCAACCTCATACCCATGGTATCATTAATAAATCCGTTTCTTCCCCTCCTCGGGTATTGGTTTAAACAGCAACTTGAGAAAAGAAATCGCTGAATTCAAACCGTGAGAATGCAAGGGAAAACCATTCCACTAGCAACCCCAATAATGAATGGTAATTGGAAGATAATGAAGAAAAAGAATATATGGAGAGCCATGATCACCAATGTTCTAAAGGGACAAGGGAGTTTTCAAAAATCGGATTGATGAAAGTGAAAGCAATAGGTAACATACGAGACTAGTCAAATGACGCTATCGATTTTTTGTTCCTTTTCTCCCTCGTCACACGCCTTTTTATTTTTCTCTCTACTCTCTTTTTCTCTTTTGCCAACCAGCATTGAATTTTCGTTAAGAACGTACAAACTTTGATAAAAGTCAAATAGTTCTTTTAAAAACATTATTGAACATTGTACGGTTTGTAGTGTGTTCACATTCAGTTGTGTTGACTATATATCGACAGTAATGGGAGCAGAGAAATATCATTAACTGTCGACCAATGCAATGGGCAACCAAGACTTATTGATGCGAGCAATGAACGGATGTTTACCAAGCAGATAAGAACCAATACAAGAACTACTGTCGTACAAAATATCTAACGTCTATTGTCAAAAGTGTCATCGATGGCCATACCAGCATCACCGCTGGATGTGCGAGTGGTGTAGTGGATAGCAGCTCGGAGTGAGAAATTAGAGTCGAGTTCGAATTCCAATCGCATTCGCTACATTCAAATTTACATTCAACTCTCAAATACCTTTGGGAAATGAATTAATCCGTCTCTTTCCCGAGTTATGGGGTAAATAACAGGTTTTGTATATGGAAAAATCATTCTTATTCTAAAAAAAAAATGATAATTTAGTATTCAGTCGCAGAAAAAGGAATTGTTATTACAATTATGTTTCGGTTTTAATTGAAGGCTAACAATCCGTAAAAAAAATAAACCAAGCACAACAACAGCGTCAAAACAAAACACACACACACACATATGAGAAAACTATAATTTTTATATGTTCACTTCTTACATTTTTTATAATTTTTAAATCTTTTTCTTTATTTTCTCTGACTCATTAGCGAACGTACCTCCTTCCAACCCACACGAAGTCATTTTACATCGAAATAAAGAGGACAGCAGTTATCGGAGTAAGTACGTCTTTCAGTTCCTCGTCGTCATCGTCGTTGTGATGCGTGTTTGGTTTGTAATTTTTTTTTTCCTTTTGATTAGCTTCGATTCGAAACGCAGCAGATGTTCAAACCGCAATAGGATGCAGCGTTCGATACCGGATTACACATTGCTGAGCTGCAGGACCTTATAAATCGCCATTTTGTTCAAAGATTCGTTACTCGCTTGGAGATGTCAGGTGGTTTTGAAAGTACCTGTTTAGCACGAGTGAAAGAGAAAGGAAGAGAAAAACAAGAAAAACGGGAAAGTAGGAGAAAAAAAACCCTTAAGAAAAGAGTTCCCCTCATAAAGTGTTTAATGCTTCATGGCCCGAAGCTTTCAGGAGGAAAAATCAGCAAACAATTCTTCATTCAATGAGAAATCATTTTCTGTATCTCTCTATGACGCTTCTTAGGTTTGCTGACCTCAAAGATTGTTGGTAGTCAATTTGATATTCGCTAACTGAGCAACAAATATAATGTCATACGTTATAAATAAAATGTTATCGTTTTTTTTAATCGGTAACACTCAGTGCAAGGTATTAAAGCCACTAAGACCCAAGAGGTTAGAGGATGTGAAAGAATTAGGAATAAAAAAATTATAATGTGCGGGAAAAGGAAAGAATAATCATGAGGATATTAGATAGCAATTGGCATTGCTTTTAAATTTTGCAGATTAAAGTTGGCTGTAAAGCATTGGGTTTGAAAGGAGTTCCACAAGCGAGAATTGCGAGAAAAGAAACTGTTCCAACTTACGGCTACATTTAGCCACCTCAACCGTAAATTGATGAGAATACTTTTAACAGATGCTTTATTTTGATATGGATAGGATTACAATAAATATTTGTTTAAATGTTCCATTCTGAGAATTTAGATTTATTCGTCCCCAAGTAAAGCTTCAGCATGTATTCTGGTAAATGCCTTTAAAGTTAGAGCTTTCCCGTCAGAAGGTGAAAGCGATCGGCTTAATCAAAATTACTTTAGTCTGATTTACGCTTGTGACACTGACACGAGCCTCATGTGTCTTCCAATTCAAAGACATGTATCACGTGCTTTGAGATGAATTCCTTCCGTCCTTCACCTACATCCACGTTTCATCTGTAGGGGTGAAAGTAATTCATCGCCCACACGGTCACGTAAAGGCTTTTGAACTCTGTCAATACTAGAAATGGATGATTGAACAGCTCCGACCCAGATATGGCGGCAATATTGTATTTCTGGTCTAAAAATTACTCATCTCAGTATATACATACATATATATATATATAGTGATTTTCGAAGCGTATCTGGCTGAATGTATGAAGCACCCAGTGAAAATCGAACTCACTACTCAGTCGTAATTGTTCTAGCAAGACTAGCTTGCTAACCATTACACCACCTCGAGGTGCTCTCTCTCACTCTGTCTGTGTGTGTGTGTGTGTGTGTGTGTGTGTGTGTATATATATATATATATATATATATATATATATATATATATATATATATATATATATATATATATATATATATATATATATATATATATATATATTTCATTCTTATATACAGTGATATATATATATATATATATTCTCACTGGGTGCTTCATATAAATATATATATATATATATATATATATATATATATATATATATATACTGAAGTCAACGCTAGGCGCAACAGTCTATTTCATTCTTAAATACTTTTTGGTCAAGAACCACCCATTTTTATGTCAAATTCTGTGTTATATTTCTTTAAATTTAAGCCTTGCTCTGAAGCACGTATATATATATATATATATATATATATATATATATATATATATATATATATATATATATATCGGAGGACTGACTATTAATAATTACCTTTAGGGATCTACCTGTTAGGAACGAATTTATAAGAGAGAAAACCTTTTAAGTAATTCCATAGCTGGGGAGATTGTGTAGCAGACCTTTGTGCTACACCTTTTCGAAGGACTTCAAGGTATCTAATGCTATGATACTTGCGGAATGTGTGTCGTCAAGGACCTCACTAATTCTATGTGTAATCGTAGTTAGGACGTCAGCAGTTGATCGAGCTGATCGAAAACCATATTGCTCGTTGCACAAGAGCTTCTTCCTATCCAGATGTTCGACGACCTTCTTGTTGATTAAAGCCTCAAAAGTCTTACTGATAATAGTGTGAAGACTAATGGGGGTATAGACTGGGAGAGTGAGGATCGGTTGCCCACGTTTGCTACTTCCCGCATGCCTGGGAAAGAGATTTCTCTTTCAAGTAGCGGTTAAATAACTTTGCTAGAATCGGGGATTATCCTGGACTGATACTCTTAAAGACGAACACTGGAATTCTGTCTGGGCCTGCGGCTTTTTGGGGGTCTAGAGACTTGTCTTGATAAAATGAGTATATGACTGAGATTGTGGGATGTGGGAAGTTGGGGAGGGCATGGCCTTTGTCATGTAACGTTGAGTTTGAGGCAAAGATCGAGGCAAAGATCGAGGCAAAGAGCTTCACCTTGTCTGTCGAGGATGATATGACCTCGAGTTCATTTATAATGGCGGGCACAGCAGCCGCATTGCTTCTGTTCATAATTTGGTTGGTGAATACGCGAAATCCAATTTGTTTGTTTTCAACCTTGACTTGAACAGATCACGCGTAGCTGCACTTTGCTTTTTCCAGGACTCTCTTACAGAGATTGCTGGTGGTTCTGACAGAAATTAGACTACACCACTCCTTGCGATAGATTTTGTAGTAGTTCTGGTGAGCTATGGATGCAGTGCATTCAGGGGTGAACCATGGCTGTTTGCTGGAATTTTTAGTAGGGTATAAAACACTCCATTCCAGAAAGGATTCATTCGGAGATTAGGGCAACATATTTGGGGACAGCATATTTGAAGGTTGGGAAAAGAGCTTCCACCATACAGGACCGAAAGCTCTCCCAGTATGCTTCCGCATATCGAAAATCCGTTGCATGGAACGGAAAATCAGGGGATGTCATTGCTTTGGAGTCAGTTTGAACACTAGGGTATAATCTGACGTTCCAGTGGGGGCTAGAACATTCCCTGAGCATTTGTCAGGGCAGGATGTTAGAAAAAAGTGTTCCGTCGCATCCGGGTCACGGGTGGATTCGTCAGTGATCTGGATTAGTTCATATGTGATGGAGAATTCTCAGCATTATATGCCTTACTCATCGGTTTTGTTAGAGTTGAAGTCACCACATATATGAAATTTGGCCGAGGGATATTCATTGAGGATATTATCTCTGATATTCGATCGAAGGTTACCGTCTCTTCGTCCTGAAAACAATACACGGCAAAGACGAATGTGATACTATGGATAAGTGAGACACAGAAACACATATACAGGAGACCAGGGTCCTCGTTCCTTGTGTTCCTGCCACAGGGAAACCCGTCCTTGATGTAGGTAGCGAACCCGTGACCGTGGCGATTTAGGTGGTCGTATTTTGTTGTAATTGGTGGGTAAGCCAGCATTGTGGAATTGAGGCAATGATACCTGTTTCTGACAGGAGCTGAAAGTCAGGTTGAGATTGAAGAAGATGTAGTTCCACTTCTGAAAAGTTGGAACATAGACCCTTTACTTTGATGGTATGACTTAGGTCTACTTTTTTTATGGTGAGTTTGGTAGGTTTGTTCGTTTTCAATTTGATTGCTTTCATGTTTGTTTTGGTGGATGACTAGTAGGCAGTGAAGCAGACACCTATCGGAGATGCACGCATAAATAAACTGGGTTGACTCGCCCGAAGATACTGCCATAAGAGTACCCACCACCACAGAATTGACAAGTCCCATCGGAGACTACTGCATAGTTCAGTAACCATTCACAAAATGGCAGGACAACAAACTTGATATTATACCCCTGCTGATAGGATAGCCTGCTTCAAAATTACTCGTGGGTTCAGATCCCTTACTATCAGGTGGATAACGCACCCACCTCCAAAAGGTTCTTCAGCACCCTTAATGAGGGGAAAAATAACCCAGGAAAGATTCCGGCGCGATACTGCGAGTGTATGTGTTTTGTCTGCCTAGTCAGAGCAACAGAACTCCTCCTTGGACCGGAAACCTCGTATCGTCAGAGACCTAGGGTACCAAAGCAAGCTTGCTTATATACATGAGGACTAAAAACCCATTGGGAGAAAGGAGTAACGAAGGTATCTCGGGAGTGCATGTGCATCTCTTATCCTCATTTGAGTTAGTACCAGCAGCATATACTCATTAAGCTGAGGGAATACGGAGAGAAGATAATTATTCTGTTTAAGAGATAAAAAAGAAGAAAAAAAGAAGTTTAGAATTAAAATATAATTATTCCTGTTACATACACAAGGCGGGAATTGGCAGTTGTTCAGAGAATTCATTAGAATCGGCTTACCAAGGGGGCAGGGGAAAGATTAATAATGGGTGTGATAGTTATAAAGTTTTAACAGTATAAGTCCCAAGATCCCCTTCTTGAAAAGGGTACAGTATTTGCACAAGGGCCAAGTCTACCACGCCAGAAAAACTTCCATTAAATATAATGCGATCGACAATTATCAATAAGTTAATGTGCAGGTAAACAGTATATATATATATATATATATATATATATATATATATATATATATATATATATATATATATATATATAATTAATAGAAATCATATAAGTATAAGAAGCTATACTCCTTCGGTGTCTTGATTTGCAAATAAACAAGCCAACACCATAGGGAAAAGAAAGGTATAAAAAAAAGAAAGAACCAAGAACATGTACGTTAACCGAAAATAATCGTCCAGCATACGAGTTCATGGCCCAAAGAAAAAAAACCTGATGCGAGTACCCAAAATAACTAAATAAAGTGCTCAATACAGTGAATAGAGCAGACCTAGTTAAACCTAGAGAGCCAGACAAACCTTCCAAGGTTTCACCTAAGCGCCAGCCTTCCCTGACAATCCGCTTAGGTGAAACCTTGGTAGGTTTGACTAATATATATATATATGTGTGTGTGTGTGTGTGTGTGTATGTGTGTGTGTGTGTGTGTGTGTGGAATAGATATGTTTTTCTCCACCTCAGATGAAAATCCAATTGCAAGTATTTTCAAGTAGTTTTCAGGTGTCTTAAAACTTCACTGATTGGTCGATTAAACGCTTAGGATTAGGATAAGCTTGATACAAACCGAGATTGTTCTTAATTTATTTTATCGGACCTTTTTCAAGTACATTCTATTTATTTATCAAATAATAATTTGAAAGTTAAATCTATTATTTGTTTCTACTTTCTTCACTATTTTCGCTACATATTATATATATATATATATATATATATATATATATATATATATATATAGCGACGCATGCGCATTTATTTTCTCTTGACTCAAGTTTTCAACTTGACTGGAAAGAAAACATGTTGATTCGTTTGCAAGTGATGTGGATTTTTCATTATTACACAAATATTTTGTCAGTTTTTTCAACTGTGGCATGATGGGTTTATTGCTGCTATGAACTTCTAAATAGATACTATATATATTACTCATAAATTGATTACTATATTATACATAGGTGTTATCCGTAAGAACTAAATCTAATTATATTCCGATTTCTGAAGAGGGGTTTCCAGAAATTTCGGATGAGATTAGTATCGCAATATTTTGATAAACTTCTTCATACTAATGAAAATTAAAAAGAATGGTGATCAAGGTTAAATCACTCCATTATGATTTAGTGCAACAAGTGAAAACAGTAAATATATTGCTTCAGTTTTCAATTTTTTTATATTTGTGAACAGTTTTTTCTTATTTACCATGTATCGAGAACAATGACAAAAAACGCCACCTTTCAGCTGAAGATGAATTCTCTGTGTGTTTACCTAAAGTTTAGCCTCGAATTAAGTATTTGTCTATTAAAAGACAAACACAGATTTCTTGATCTAAACTGGTTTAAAAAAATAATATTGCCTTCACTCATATGAATATATTTCTTTCATTTATCTCATGATTTTAAATATTATAGTTCTTATCTATTTTTTGTTCTATTTGTATGTGTTATGCAGAGATGTATGTTGTTTGTTTATATTTATTTTTATCAATAAAGATACGTTTGATATTTTTCTTATGCAAATTAAAACCTCTTTATCATAAAAAGACAGATTGATTTTTACTATTTTCTTTTGCATCTGTTCTTGTTCTTTTGTATGCTCTATAGAATATTGGTTATGTCCATCTTTTGTGAATACGAATATGTTTGATTATATTTTCTTACACAAATGAAAATCTCTTTATGCGCTTTCTGAAAAAAAGAAGTCTCATTTTGTCTTTTGCATTTTCGATAAACCTGAGAAAACCTGTTATCAGAAAAATATGTTTGCCTTACGAAATGTGGTTTCGTGGAAGGAAAATAAATAAATATATAAATTTAGCATAATTGTTATGTAGGCGTTCTCTGGGGGCATGGAATTAATTCCAATTGTTCCCCAAGCGTAAAAATGCTTGGAAAGCGTTGGTGTACACTGATGGGCCAAAACATTATAACCATCGACATGTGATATGAATAACAGCTACTACCTCGTAAGAACAGTCCATGTTATAGCTACAGATATAAAAGCAGGCAAGCTGGCTTTTAGTACTTCATTTTGCTGTGTTGAATGCCATAATTATAAACAAAAAAGATCCCAGTAACTTTGATAAAAGCCAGATTGTTATTGTGAAATTAACAAATTGCCGAAATTACACAGTTTGTTGGCTGATCATATTCAACTGTGGTGAGTTTATATCAACAGAGTCCAAGATGGAAAATATCACCAACTGCTAATGAGCGACCAGGACTTATCCAGGCGAGGAGTGGACATAGGTATAAAAATTAAGTAAGTGCTGAGAGAAGGTTTACTGAGGTACAAATTGCAGATAACTTTAATAAATGCAAAGGTGTAATGTGTCACAACATACAGTACATTTATTCTTGTTGAGTTTGGCCTTGTGTATCCGCAGTCTAGTTAGATGATCAATTGTATCTAACGTCTGTTATCAAAATATTGTGTTCGGTAGTTACAGTAGCATTGAAACTGAAAATTGTATCAATAAAATACATCTGCCTAGTCCTATGAGTATCGATTTCTCCTGTATATATTAAACGGTAGGGAGTGAGTGACTTGCTATTCTGAGAAGACGATGGCACCGAAAAGACACTATAAGAAAACAACAGGCTGATGGAGGTAGGGATATGGGTTGGGAAAAGTTTTACCGGGAAATACCGGATTCTCTCATTCGCGTAGCACTTAGCTCAAAATTATTGATATCTAAGCACACCCCTTTATGGCTACAGTTTTCTACGACGTTTCAGTAGGACTATGTGATTTATACGACAATGTTTTCAGGAATATGAACATTTAATTACGTTGCCTTGGTCACAAAAGACCTCAGATCTCAATCCTACAGAGCACTGACAGAATGTGCTGACCAATATATCCGCTTTACGGAACCTCCACCACATAACTTGCAGCTGTTAAAACACCTGCTGCTAACACGCTGGCACACCAGATACTAAGGGGAAACATTAAAGATCAAGATAAAAAATATATATATAGGTGACACATTCAGGTCTTTATACCAGCATTTACGAACACAGAAGGCACTTTAGTATCATATAGAATCAAAACAGAACTTAATTTTTATTTTAAAACAGTTACCTTTGTAAAAAAAAATAAAAAATAAAAATAAAACCCACAACGTATTGCGTAGAAAATATGAAGGAGGAATATTATTAAATAATCAGTATGCTGTAAATACCCACCAGACTTCTAGATATCACCAATATCCATAAAAGATCGAAAAATGTGCAGATATAATCTAATATTACTGTAAGGAACAACGAAAAAGAGGTAGAATGGTGTTTATTGAAGGTTTAAGCTACAACATGGCGCTGTGTTGACGCCTTTTTAGAGTTGCAAAATTATTAATTTTTAAATGCTCATTTAAACTATTCTAACATTTTAAGAATTAAACATATACATAGGTGACATATTGTATTCATGTAATGTCCACACAACAAATAAAAACAAAGATAGAATTTAAAAATAGATAAAGACCTAAACCTTTAAATATATGTCTATACAACCAATAAAAACAAAACTCATTGCATTCAAAAATTGAAACATCTTTCCCTTTATTTACATTGTTTGCCCTCATCTTTAAAAGCAATAATAACAACAAAATTACAATATGAGCTCTAGTAAAAAATGATTACATTAATGACATTAATTTTATAAGTTTAAAAAATTCATAGATTGATGTCCTTAAGTTAAAAGTGATTGGCTCTGTGATAAAAGTGGTTGGCTCGGTGAATAAGAGTGTTGGTTAGATCCAGTTACTTAACCCAAATAGTTGTGAATTCCATACCTGCCTGTGGGGAGGGGAGTTGAGTTAAAGGTAACTCACAACTCTTAGAATCAAGTCAGTTTTGGATTACTACAATCAACGCCATGTTGGTTGAAATAGACCAAAAGTTATTTGACACAAAGAGCTTTTAGTTCATTACCTGGCTACCACAGCAGAGGTGAAAAAAATAAAATTTTGTGAGTTGAGTTCCTAAAAGGGAAATAACTGAAAATCGTGATATCCAGAAAAGGCATGGCACATGGAACTTGAACAATCTACCCCGGGAATTAAATAAAGGTTCTGTTCGAAATTCCAACGTATATCACTCGAAAAAGGAGCGTACAACGGCCGAAATGTCGTAAATATGACAATAAAGATGAGAACAGTCCGAACAATGTAAATAGTGTAAATAGTAACAATACCTCATCTCAGAAATATAGACAGACATTTCTAAATCATTAGAGGAGTCCGCCAAATACACACGCTCTTCATATAATGGACTCTAACGACGTAGTAGAAATAGAATGTTCTACTATTTTAAACTTGACAATGCAAACACCATAATTTAGACTAAAATTATTTTTAGCTCACAGATCAATTTCAGCTTGCAGATGAATGATTGGTTTGATTTGTTTTACGGCATATCAACCTCAATGAGTTATTTAATGCCGAGAAGATTTTTATTGCTGGTAATAATTTTTTTTCAAAAATGTATTGCTGGCAATTTTTTTAATGTATAGCTGGTAATTTTTTTTTCAAAAATGTATAACTGGTAATAATGCTAGTATTAAAATTAAATTATCGTCTTATCCATGCCGTGGATGTAGTTTATCATCATAGCCAGGACGTACAGATGAATGAATCAATTATCCAGTTGCATGTTTCTTCGAAATTATCCATGGGTTAAATGTTGCATTCTTGCTTGACGGCACGAGAGGTAAATAAGTTGTGACCTAATAAGTTGTGGCATTTAAGAAAAGTATATGAATAAAAAGTAAAAACACTTTATTAGCTTGGTTGAAATGTCAAATATTAAAATTTTTATACCTGTATTTCTTTCAATATATTTCTCTTTTATCCTAATATCGATATGTGAGGCGCAATAAATATAAATATATGCTTAGAATTTGGTGATAAGGAATGATAGTTCGAGTCTCACAAGAAACTATTATTTCTTTCTGATACGTACTGTTTCATCAAATGACAATCTGCGAAATGCAATAAGACGTAAGAGAAATTAAGATGAAAGAAATACGAAATAAAAACGAAAGAAAATTAACAGTGCTTCATCTCTTTTTGTAGCTAGGGTCATTTAAACATGTATAGGAATTTTGTTTTATTGATATGAATTCAGAGTTGCTCAATTTGTCCTGCTATTTAACCTATAGCTGGGAGAGAAGAGATGGATTCATACCTTTCCCTAGGGTATTTTGCGGAAAAAGTGATAACGAAATCGTTTTCTCAAATTTATTGCTCCGAGTGGCTATCCTTCATACCACCTGCAGACCCCAACATTATGAATTTAAAACTATATGTAGCCCTGGCGCTCCACATAATATGGATTCATCAATAATATGATGGGTTTGTGAGGTCCACTTTTTTTTTTTTTGATGTTATGAAAACATCTGTTTCATATTGGGAGATTATTATTTTACTTTCTAGTAATAACAAAAGTTAGTATTTATATTTACTAAAATTAGCTTAGCCTTGTATGAAGACATGAATGTTCGATCTCCACTAAACTCAATATTAAAGTCACTACTATTAAACAATGAAATAACGGATAGCGGCTCGGATTGAGGAATCGGAAAGCCGAGTCCGAATTCCAATCGAAACATTGTATTTCCTTAAGTGCTAATATATTCGGAAAAGGTATGAATCCTCTTCTTCTCTCCCACCCAGCTATGGGTAAATAGCAAGACAGACCGGTTTCTATAGCATTGGATGGCAATTGGTCTACCGCAGAAAAAAATGGCAACCTACTGCGGGAAAAAATCTGCTTCGTCATTCATGTATCGAAAGATACATGATCGCCTAAGCGTGTATCACGCATGGCACATAACTGACTATTAAATTCACATTAATAGTTTGTGGGGTAAGCTTGTTAACCAATGCTTAACGATATATTAAAAGATGTTATTAAATGCAAATGTGTGAGTCTTTTTAGAAAATTCTGATGAAGTTAGTATATTAACCGTGTTTTACTTACAAAACTGAAATTGATATCTACAAAGAGCAGTCATAAATTAATGAAAATATAATAGGTGAAGTCTGAACATCGAAATTATGATAAATTAAAAAATGTGATAAGCAAAAGAGACGTTATAATTTTATAATCACATTTAAAATGCCTCGATCATGACCAGAAAATACGTTTTTTGAGTAATTTATGGTTCCTAATGCAAAGAAAATTACGTGCCTGTATTGGATCAGAAAGTCTCATGTGACCAGCCTAAGATCTTGGTAACACTTCTCGAGCCAGCAGTAATTTCTTGTGATATAATTTCACTCAATTTTATATATATATATATATATATATATATATATATATATATATATATATATATATATATATATGTAACGTATAACAGATATATATATATATATATATATATATATATAACGTATAAACAGATATATATATATACATATATATAACGTATAAACATATATATATATATAGATAACGTATAAACAGATATATATATATATATATGTATGTATGTATATATATATATATATATATATATATATATATATATATATATATATATATATATATATATATATCTGTTTATACATTATTTTTATAGATACAAATATTTAAGTAAATGCACTGTTTATAATAAACAGTATTAACAACATTTACCGTCCTGAATATCCGAGAAATTTCATAGAACGTATCTGTATCCTACACGAAACCGTCATTTGGCTAGATGTATTATACGATTTAGCTACAGAGGAACCTTCTGTTTGGCAAAGTCAAATTACTGTTTTTAAACAACAAATTTCTCATGATTTCTCTCGAAAGATCATACCTGCTCAAATGAGGGTTCCGTGTAGGATACAGGTTCGATTCTATATATATAAATAAACAATTAATGGATTTATTATTAATCCGGCATTTTTAGTAATTAAAATCTATCCACTAAAATAACGTTTGAATATATGCATTTTTATATTTTTATGAAATCTGTTGTTCTGCGCCGAAGAATTATGAACTCTCCAAGGCGCAGGCTTAGGTTATTTAGAAGAGATCGGCAGCTGTCCATGCAGCATATCTCCTCTCTCTCCACACCACCGATTTTGTCCAATGCAGCTTGACACCAGGCGTCGTCGCAAGAGATGTGAGATGAAATTGCACATGACATCGGACTCTGGATTTCAATTTACGTTGCCTTTCCCTTATTTTGGTTGCCAACCATGAATATAGAGGCCAGACTCCCCTCCTATTTACTCACTGTTGGAGGTTTTGAATTCATAGTTTTTCATATATATATATATATATATATATATATATATATATATATATATATATATATATATATATATATGTGTGTGTGTGTGTGTGTGTGTGTGTCATTATTATACATAACTTTATATTTTATTGTCTAGAAGATTCTTTAAATGTTCGGTTCTGATAACTGCATTATTTACAAACTTTATTTCCTAAAAGTTAATCAGTCTTAATTATTTACATTTCTCCACCAATTTTAATTATTAGTTATTTTCGATAGGAATGCAGAAAAACAATTAAGACCAAAAGGAAGTGTAATTGTTAAAATAATAACAACGTATGTGTGCTTGCAAGTACAAAATGGGTTCGCCTTTTCGTAAAGGCATATTCGGTCATACATGTTTAGCTGTTTGACTGTTTGAGTTTGCCAAAAAAAAAAAAAGATCTGTTGGACTTATCCAGTAAAATTAAGAAAGTATATGTCCCTTATGTCTCGATGTTAAAATCGATAAACGAAAATAACGGCGATTATTCTCAATTAATATCTTCATTTAATTGCTATAAAGTTATCTGCCAGACCGTAGAGCATCGTTTAGTGAGAAATGTTCAGCACCAAACTTCGCAAACAAATTTTGGCACGTGTGATCATTCACCTTCTTCATAAAGTGATAATCTTTCTTTTTTAACATTCTAGTTACATATTTAAAGTTACATATTTAAAGAAAATAAGATGCAGATCATAGTGCTTATTTTCCTCCATGTTCAATGATAGAAATCAGTACGCAAAAATGTCAATATTCTTTAAATGCACGCTCATACGACAGCAGTGACAATACAATAAAATGACAATTGTGAATAAAATTATTATTTACTAAGCTTAGCTTATCTTTGAAAGGTTATTACAGATATGGAAAAGCAAGAAAGGATCGAACTCATCAGACAGTAGTAATTATCTGTGAGACAGCTTTGATGAATATTACAAAACGATGAGTCGCCTGAAGTTAGTCACAAAGCATAGGTTAGTAAATAAGCCTGCGGTTATGCGGAATCGAACTCACTATGCAAACTATCAAAGTTGAAAAGGTAAAAAGAAAATTGAGTGAAGTTAAATCTAAACGTTCGTCATCTTACGGCAAACACGAAGGAACTTTGGGCTCAACTAAATAATAACGTGTATGCTCGTGTTACTGCCATAAAATTCTACAATAAAATTTAAAAACCGACAAATGACGTAAAGTTGGCACGAAAAGTACTCAATTCTGCTTCTAAATGAGTACTAAATGTAAAGTAAAAATATTTTGACAGGCTACGTACATTAATCATTCGCATTTCTACTAAAATCACAACAGTTGTCTATCCCTGGCCGAAAGTAAACGATTCGATTCAGTTTATTTCGGCTTAGTAACGAGCCATGCGCTTTAAAAATGAAGAGCAGAACTAAGTAATATTTCATAACAAAGATATATTCCACCTTCACTTTCATTGTTATTAGGTTGGTACAAAAATAATGACGTAATAATGTCGTTTTTTGACGTTAAAAATCCGTCAAAAAACGACATTATTACGTCATTATTTTTGCACCAACCTAATATAATATTGTTGATTGGCTGTGCTGGCCCGTTTTGGAAAAAAAAAGCAAAAATTTTATATTCGTTAGAATAGGCTGCCGTACAAACTAAGTTAAACGACACTCGCAACACTCAACTGAATAAAATCACGGCACAAAAACGGTTGTATTGTATATTATTATATGTCTACGTTGGTGTGGACTTAGCACTAAGCGCTAATTGGATTTAACACACTAGTTAGGGATCGATATTGGCTTCTTGTATATATATATATATGTGTGTGTGTGTGTGTGTGAACAGCAGCAGCGTTCACGACTTATAAATACGTCCCGAACAGCAGAAGTGTTAATTGGAAATAGAAAAAAAGCATCGGCATTTTTTAGAGAAAAATATAGTAATTGCAAATTAAATTAACATTGTTGCAAATAATAATAATTACTTAATGATCTTAGATTTCTTTCACTTACCAAGTTTTAAACAATAATGGAGTGTGAACTATGTTCTGTCTGAAATGTGCAACTGTTTGACATCTGAGTGATTGTAAAATAATGCACAGTATATCGGAAGGGGAGATGCAAATTTTGCCGAAAGGCTAACAACATTGAAAATAGAATCAAAAAATCGATTCCAAACTGCGAGTCTATTCATTGCACATCTACACCCAAATTAAATGCGTAATTGGTGCTAGAAAACAAAGAAGATATATTATCTCTAGTCTCCACGTGCCACTGAAGGCATTAGTGTATCCGTGATACGCTAACACTTTAACGAGACAAAAGACTGGACAAGAATAATTCAAAGAGTTAAAACAGGAAACATTTTATCTACAAAACATGATCAACCGCTAAGAAAATCTGTTCAGTATGTAAAGCAAGAGAGCTTTTCTCTCTCGAGAATATATATCTATAAGTCTACCATGCTTAGAATATTGCTGCCAGATATGGTCTGGGGCCCCTGGTATTTACCTTGAGCTTCTTGATAAGATCCAAAAAAAAAGAAACCGCAGTATTATTGGTCCTGATCACTTTCCCACCGACGTAGGGTTACCTGTCTGTCTTTTCTATAAATACTTTCATGATATTAGGTTGGTGCAAAAATAATATCGTTTGCTCACATATGTTACTATGTGAGAAAACGACATTATTTTTGCACCAAGCTAATAATTGTTCGAATGTGCTTTTCTTAATGGCACCAAGACTTTTGGAATTTAAGCTCAGTACTAGACTGGTGTCGAGATCTCATCAATTTACAGTTGAGCTGGCTGTATTCAGCCGTAATTTCTATGCTAGCAGTTTCTTCATTCGCACTTCTCGCTTGTGGAACTCCCTTAGGGCTCTATGCTTTCCAGCCAACTTTAATCTGCAAAAAAATTTAAGTGCAATGTCAATCGCTATCTACTGTACACCTGATTACTATCTTCTCTTTCTGCTCATCATTAATGTTTCTGTTCCTAATTCTTCTTCACCCTGTAACCACTTGTGTTTTAGTGGCTTTACTGCCTTGCTTGGGGTGATTCCGATTTTAAAAAATGAATATGGAAACATAATTAATACGAAACATTCAGTACATATATTTAATAAAAAATTGTCCTACACAGAGAATTTTAATCATATATATATATATATATATATTTAATCATATATAAACATGTGAAGGGTACGATTGAATAGTAGGTCATTAATTGAAACATACTCAAGAGTCACACAGAGTACAAAACCCTGTGATATGTGTTCGGCTCCTATTTAGAACGCGTCGTTCCCCGTTGGAAGCCAACACGTGACCGTTAAGGGACGCTGTAGACATCAGTAAACTGTTCCCCTCTCAAAAGAACAATAATTACTTTATCCAGTCCTAAAGGCATGAGTCCATCTTCCTCTCGTTACTGGGATATATAATCTAGTACAACTTATTATTTATAGAGGAATTTGGCACTTCTATGGGATCTACAGTGTTTCCAAAAAGTACACAGAAAGTCACAGGTATATTATTGAATAACACAGGTACAATAATTGAATTAATATCAGAGAGATAACTGTTTTCAAAGTTTTTTACAGTTTAGAGATTTTCCAAGCGTGGTTTAGATGTAGCACAAGGCCAAAATTAGTGGGCACCCAGTGTGGATTGAACTCACTAATCAGTCGTAATTGTTTTAGCGAGGCAAGCTTGCTAACCATTACCCCGCCTCGAGGTGCCCCCCCTTTTTTTTTTTTTTTTTTTCTAAACGAGGCTTAGATGTGGCATATAGTCGAAAGTATGGGGCACCCAATGAGGATCGAACTCACTATTCAGTTGTAACAGTTTTAGCAAGAGCAGCTTGTTAACCATCACACTCCGCCGAGGCGCCCGAAGTTTTTACAGTTTAAACAAGTAGAAACACGTACGCGCGGGCGCACGCACACACACATATATATATATATATATATATATATATATATATATATATATATATATATATATATATATATATATATGCAATTTTATTATTATGAATGGTGTTGGTCTGGTTGATCACGACGGTCAGTTTCATGTACATCAAGATGTAAAATAATCAGACAACAAACCGAGCCTGTTGCGTTTCTAGTATATTCATTACCACCATGGAGAACCCAAGATTTGAAATCTCGGATGATCATTGTGCATACACGTAGTGTGAATATTAACAAAAATCATCAAGGATGGAATACAGAAGCGTGGTACAAGATCTTATAACCAAACATGGCTAGTTGGGATATAACAACTAAAATCTCCCCAACGTTTTTCCATAATGCTATAAAATAGTAATCTACTGCCTTGAAATCCTAAAACCTTAAAGCAGGAGACATACTACTGCTATCATTATTCTTAGTTCCGGTACTCACACACACGTATATAAAAGATGGCCGGAAGGTTGCGTTTAAACATGAAACAGACTGTCGCCACTCGGTGTTGACCTCACTGCCCACTTTTCATTTTATTATGTCAGAACTCTGAGTTTAATATCGAGTCATCGAGTTAACTGTATTGGAAAAGGGTGTATTATGTTAAAATATTTGTTGTGTAAAATCGATTTTGTTCGTCGTTAAGCTAGATATTGATTAAGGTAGCTTCGTATTCGAATTTTGTGTCAGCAGACATTTTTCGCCTTCAATTAGTCGGCCTCATTCAAAGTTCGATCCCACTTGCAAAGACCTTAGCAATTAACTTACTACCTTTTGTTCTCTAAAAACAAATCTCGCAGCTGTCAATTATACTCACAAATCGGACCACCTGATAAGGAATGAATTCACTTGAATTAGACATTTACTGAATTTAGCTTAATCTGTTACACGGCTGCAATACTAATATCCCCAAAGAAAAGAAGATCTGACTAATTAACAGTGTCCTGAAAGACGAGCTACACTGGAAACACCTGGCTGTAAATTAAGACTAGCTTAAACTGATCAAACATACATCAATAAAAAGTTAAGAACTTTACATAAAGGCTGGACTCACTGGCATTGAGATGCGATTACCCTACGGCACATGTCTTTTATCTAGATATTTACTGAGTGTAGTTTAGATTGACACAGAGTTGTTATAGGAAGGCCCCCAGTTCGGATCAGTCAGATATGCTATCAATGTTCTTTAACTTGGTAACCATTATCCTTTAAATGAATTAAGATGTTCGTTTAATGCTACTGTATTTCTTTTTACCTCCAAATTTGATTTCAAACACTGTTTGTGTTCGAAGATATATATATATATATATATATATATATATATATATATATATATATATATGTGTGTGTGTGTGTGTGTGTGTGTGTGTTTGTCTGTGTGTTTATTTCATTGGATAATATAGACATATTATGTCTATTTTTATAATAATCCATTCGTTATCTAATCAATTTGAAATTCATCAAGTTTTTTTCCTGTCCAAGTACTTTCGAGCTCCACCAAGATAATCCTCAGGAATTAATTTCAAAGACAAACTTATTGTAATTGTGGTCGTTGTGAAAGTGATTTTAAAAATTTAAAAATTTATCCGTTGAAGCTATGTTTTTTGGGGTTTTTTTTTTTTTGCAAAAAAATCACCATCAAATCGATCACACTTACAATAAGTTTGTCTTTGTAATTCATCCCCGAGAATAATCTTGGAGGAGATCTAAAGTACTTGGGGAGGAAAAAAATACGCTGCCTTCCTTGATGAATTTCATATGAACATCAAGAAATAGACATAATATATCTATATTATTAAATGAAACCTGTTTGAATGAAGATATGCCGCCTATATATATGTATATATAGTATCTCGTTTTAAGATTTAAGGCGCCTTTCGGCCGACATTTTTTCAGAAATAAAATCGTCGGCAACATAATACGTAGTAGTTGAACTACTTTGTTTTATATTGCTGACGATTTTATATCTTATTTTAATAATAAAATTATGATCCCTGTCCTTAAAATTATTTTATCCTGGTGTGGCAACAAAAACCTGTTTAAATATATTCCCTTCCTTCCTTCTGGTAAGATATCTGACTGATCCTGACCTGAAGCAGTCCGATGTCTAGCCACATTTAGGATATATGATACACCGAAACAGTCGGTGAGTGGATGCCGATATACATACATACATACATACATACATACATATATATATATATATATATATATATATATATATATATATATATATATATATATATATATTTATATATAATCATGTGTAAATATGTTCAATTCAAGGTGCATAGTTTCGTTCCGTTGAATGTCCCGTTTATAACAATAGTTTTTTATTTTAAACGTGCAATGTGCGCTTCACCAATCAAGGTCCTAGATCAGTTATGACAGGATACTACTTATTTTCGACCTTGTGCTATACGTAGTTAATCGAGTGAGATAGATTCTCATTAATGCTCAATACTTTGAGCCTTGTGCCAGGTCCTTCAGTGTATGTTAATGGTTAGCAAGCTTTTTCAGCTGGATCAATATTGAGCGGTGAGTTCGTCCTATACTTTCGGTCTTTGCCACATTTATGCTATATAATAAATCATTATATATTAATTGTTGAATTTTGTTCGGTGAAAATCTTTCAAACACGATTACAAAACTTTATATTTTGGAGACAAATGAGAAATGGTGAGTCTTATATTCAGAAAGATGCTACAGCTGAATTTGTCACAGGAATACGTCAATGGCTAATGTTCTGAGCATTGAACTCACACGAATATCCTGAGAAACCAGCTCGATAGCTATCGCTATACGTCAGGTGCCCGATACATGAGCATCTGTGAGCAAAACAACGTCTTTTTTTGTTGTATAGGAAATGTGTGCCTGTGTGAGTGCGTGTATGAATTTCGGCTTTGAGTGGTTTGCAAATCCAATGTACTTTAGTCTACTAGTCTGAGAAGTGCCTGTTGGCTATTTTCGAAATCACTTTCATACCCTTTTGTTTCCCGACAACTCAATAAGGAAGACCATAACAGCAGACATCATCAACAGCTGTGGATACCCAGATAATTAGTTGTCTCTATCAAAATGTTTGATGCCGCAAAACAAGTATCTTAAGTTTAGTTACTTTGGATGGCAATGCTCAATGACATTGGTTGGGAGATTAGCAAAATAACGTTCCATAAAAGAAAGTCGATGGCAATAAACCGATATTTTTCGCCAATGATCCGTTTCAGAAAATTAATATGCATAGATCAATCAAGAGCATTCAAGCATACAATAAGGATAGAGTTTAAAAGCGAGTGTGAGTCCTTGTTGGTTACGAAGTATTTTCTATCCTCTAATCTTTTTTTCTCAGAGGCAGGATGTAGCGAGTGTTTCACTGCTCTGTTGCTACTTCCATTGAAAGTGCTCGGATGAACTGCATTCCATGGTTCCGTCAGGTCTAACCTTTAAGCTAAGGAACCCCCATGCCACTTACCTAGTAGTAAATCACCCACATTCTCTCTGTATTCTATCGGTGATAAATAAGTTCCCTATTTACATTATTCGGACTATTGTCCTCATCTTCGTTGCCATATTTATGACAACGTTTCGGCGGTTGTACGCTCCAGCCTTCTTCAGTTGGTTCGAATGTCGAATTGAACCCTTTATTTCGCTCGCTGGGGTAGACGTTTCTATTTCCACCTGCCATGTCTAATAGATGTCAGTTATCAGTTATCTCCTATTAATTTCCCTCTCCAAGTCCTCCACTGCCTTAACCAGGTTTTGAACTCACAACTTTTGGGGTTCTGTGTTTAGCAGAGTTATGGGCCTGTAGTCATCTAGTTTTCCCCCACCACCTTTGCCCTTTTTCAACAGAGTGATCACGCCCCTGGTGATCCGATTGGGGATGGACCCCGACCGAAACCAGTTGTTGAACACTGCAGTCAAAATCGGAACAAAGATGTGCGACAGCCTCAAGTACAATTCATAGGGCAAACCATCCAGACCGGGCGACTTGCCTCTGCCGACCTTCTTCAAAACCGCGTAGACTTCGCCCTCCGTGATCTCTCCCTCGCAGCTAGCCGCTTCAGTCGGCGAAAGCCGAGGAAAGTCAGCCAAATAGCTACGAAACTCCTCCTCACGGAGACCAGCCTCCTTGGTAAACCGGATCTCGAAATGGCGCCGAAACGCCTCGCACATGTCGTCAGTGGCCCGAAGAGTACGCCCCTCCGGGGATTCGACTTCACGAATGTAACGATCGCCACCTCGACGGACCTCTTCCCTGCGCAGATCTGCGCCCAAATTCACAGCTTCGGAAGACATCTTGCTTAACTTATGTCTAATTACCTGGCCCATGTACCGCTCGCTATTCGAACGATCCAGGGCCTCCTTAGCTAAGGCTATATCTAGGGGATCCCCCCCAGCCACCGCCCGGGACTAACTAGACTTAAGCGTCTTCACATTATCAGCTCTATCTAAAGCGAGCCGTTTGCCGAAATCAGTGGTGAAGGACCTAATCCTACATTTAAGGCGTTCCCACCACTTATTCCCGATAACCGCCCCCACTAGCTCCCGCTGCACTAGTCTAATTAGCTGTTCCCGAAAGTCCTCCCTGTCCAGTAAGGACAGATTGAACTTCCAGTAACCAGCCATTCTAGGCCTACAGTCTAACGCCACCCGGGCACAAACGAGTTTGTGGTCCGAGTAGCCTACCCAGTGGAACGTAGGGCAATCTAACAGATCTATGTCGGCTCTTCTAACTAACATTCTGTCAAGGTAGCTAACTACCTTGTCAAAAGGCCAATTAAGAGCCCACGTCCACATTTTCCCCCCGGGATGATCGACCCGGTATCTATCGACGAGACCATAATCGTCGATCAGATCAACCAGGCTACGATCGCCCCTTCTCCCGCTAGCTCCCCGCCCCCTGTCTAATTTGGGGTCCAGGATGGCATTCCAGTCCCCCATTAAAGCTAGGCGCGTTGAATCCACTAGGAAGGGCCCAAACCGCCGAAAAAACGAGACCCGCTCCTCCCGGTCGTTGGGCGCATAAACCGCAACGACTCGGAACGAATCACTTTTCACGGCAATATCGGCCACGATCAACCGGCCCTCGGCATCGGTATGCACAAGGTCCACCTTCGCATCAAGAGTACGCCTGACAAGCAAAGAAACTCCTCTGGCAGAACGGTCCCCATATGCTGAATAGACGACAAAGTCATCGTCCAGCACACACGCATCGGAACTGCAAACAAAGTGGGTCTCCTCGATCGCGGCAACATCCACATCCAGGGACAGAAGGTCCCGGAGCAGGCGGGCAGCCTTACTCCGATCCCTTAAGCCCCTCACATTCAAAGTTGCTATCTTAATAGACATCTTCTAAGCCTGCAAATAGAAAACAGAGTCAGCGCAAAAACCTACTCACATACGGGGCGGAAATCTGCAGCGGTAAGGACCCCGACGGAATGTCCTAGGCTCCCTATACCTAGTTCCGACGTCATCCGTCCATCCAGGACTATTCCGCCAACGTCCGATGGGTATCTTAATTTAACACACCTATATAGAGCGGGATGGAGTATAACAGGGACCCGGCCCGCACAAAATTGTCTGAACTTTTTCACATATGGATCATCCATCGAAAACATCCTGATTTGGGGGAAAGCCTCTCTGGCTTCAAACAGGTGGTCCCACACTTTCAGGTATTTACCTGAGTCTCTCACACAGGTGACCACCCCGGGTCCCTCGGGAAAGTTTCTAGGGTCCTCGACAGTTTTCCCGTCTATTTTGTCTAGTTTTAGTAGCAGAGCAAGTAAAGATTTCTTCCTCTGATTCGAGATGTTTTTGTTCACCTGCTCGCTATCTATCTTACAAATACTTTCCGGTTCCGGGAACACCCTCCTCTTCTTTTTCTTTTCCTTATCACGGTGGGGAGGGGAAGAAGTAGAAGAGTGGGGGGAGTGGATGATAAACTAGCAGGGGAAGAAGAGGGGGTTGGGGATGAAGCTCTAGTTGGTGAGGTGGGGAAGCTCCTGGCTCTGTCTGATTGTTTTTTCGCTGGTGAAGCCGGTACGGATATGGCCCGGCCTCTGCTCCTATTCTTTTCTTCCTTACTTTGACTGGCCTGCTTCCTCTCTGGATCTTTTCAGAGATGAAGCACGAGGAGGAGGCATGATCTCAACCTCCATTTCCGCTTCAGCTTGCTGCTGCTGGTTCTCATCTTTTTCACCCTGCTGCTGTTCTTGTTGTTCTTGCTGCTGATCTTCATGTTTCTGTTGGGGCTGCTGCTGCTGCCTTTGCTGTGGCTGCTGTTGTACTTGTTTGTGCAGAGCCTGTTCCAGTTCTGGCTGCTGCTGCGGTCTTTTCTGCTCTTTTTGAGTCTGCTGCTGTTGTTTTGCGGGCAGCTTCTTCTCTCCCTTTAAATGCTGCTCCTGGCGCTGCTTTTGGGGAGACATCTCTTTTCGTCCAGAAGTTGTGGGCACTTCTGCAGCTTTCCGCCCCTTCACTTTCTTCCATTCACCCTCTGGGGCCTCCTTCGTTGTTGCTGCTGCTGCTGCTCCTGCCGCCGCTTTAGTTTCCGCTGCTGCTGGTGCCACTGGTTTGGGTGGAGCCTTCGAATTCTTTGTGGGGCACGCCTTTGACATGTGCCCCAGCACACCACAAGCCAAACAGTACGGCTTGCGACCCTCCACCATCACCAGCATCCGTCTTGTCCTGTATAGTAAGGTATTCGGGACTTCTGCAAAGGCCTCCCGATTCAGGGTCACGTACAGTACCATGTCTCCGGTTGCAATTCCGGACTTACTCTTTACAGAAGCAACTTCGTCCACTGTCCCGTATTTGGTGAAGAATGCTCCCATCCTATCTTCGCAGATATCCACGGGTACACCGTGCACTGTTATTTTAGTGCGACGGGTACCCATGTATTCCGTCTGCAATCTCACGCTCGCCGTTGTTAGAATTTTCCCAGCGAGCGCCTTCGCTTCCTGCTCTGTGGCCAGCAATATGTCTCACAACGCATTGGTCCGTCTGGCCAAATTTTGGGGGGCAATATGTAGGCTCTTAATCGCCTCTTCCATGGCTTCCCTGCTGACCCCAATTAATTTCCGACTTTTTACGTCGGAGGTCAGCAGGGAAATTGTTCTTACAGTAATGGCATCCCGGGCTTCTGGAATGGTCATAAATTCATTCCCATTTATGAATTTGTCATAGTTCTTGGTTTGCTCCACATAGTATGCTGGATCTTTTTTGGGCCTGTTCTCAAGCCAGGCACTTTTTTTCTCCGGTGACTTGTTTTGTACATTCACCGGCGGTGAATTTGGTTCTTCAGCCATGGTGTAACACCACTACCGCTGAATAAATATTGACGCTCTCTATAAAAATATTATTTGTTCATTTCTCCACGAAAAAATAAGGGACACAAATAAAGTCAAAATCAAACAAAAATCAAAACTATTATAAACAAAAAATAAACAAACAACCAACAAAACTGAAATAAAACCGGGAGCGGGGTAGACAACAAAGCAAGGAAAGAAACTGAAATAAAATAAAATGAAATGAACCAGTAAAATCAAGTAAATAAAAGTTAAACAGAAAAATTCAGAACGCAATTAAATAAAGACACTTATCAGTTCGTGCTCTTGTACAAAACCAAAATAACAACACGTAGTCCTCCTTGTGTATATATGACTAGAATATTTATTTGTAAAATTTACAAATTTTGGCACGTGGCCGATGAAGGGGAGGGGTAGAGGCTGGTCCAAACTAACTATCCTATACCTAGCTAATCAGATTCACGACCCATTCATACATTACAATTTACCCATTCACCACAAGAACTCGTCCATCACCAAACAATCCTCCAACCACCATAATACCGCATCCTCTCAAGGGGAACCTAGCAAAAACGCGCCCCACACCATAAAAATTTGATGATAATACATAAAATACATAAAATTTTAATAATGATAGAATGAGAGGGGAGGGAGATGAACCCAATAATCAAATAAATATAAACACAAAATACAAATTTAAACATAACAGATGTTAGTAGGGGGCTGTCCAACCCTCAAAATAGAGAGACCGCTGTATTCTGCCCAGGGGACAAAATCAAGAGGCAACTCTCGCTAAGGGAGTGGGAAGAAGGCTAAAATATTATGCGGGAATGGGAAAATATAAAGCTGACCCAGTCGAGATAAAAGGGGGCCGAAACAAACTGGGGAGGTTGGGAATCTCGACTTGGACCATAACCAAAGAGTAGCCGGGTTACAGGCCAGGAACAACACTTACTCACATTAACTAGGTACACTGAAGCTTGTCTAACCTAACCAAGGGTAGGGTTCCACAGGAAGCCACCCCGATGTGCAATAGGTTGACCTAGAAGAGAAAATCAAGGCTAGCCCCGGTCACACGAACCAAGCTCGCCTCTTTTACCCACCTTTCGCTAAAGACTGTCGAATGCAATCGTTTTCTATCAGATCTAATCTTCATCTTGAGCTGATGCTCAAAGAATTGGATTAGATGCTGATGAGAAAGACGGTTGCCCCGCAAGACTTCCTCCTTTCGCGTCGTCCAAATCACCATTCGAGCCGTGGCCAGCAGCGTCAGAAACACCATTCGTTTCACCCCGGAATACGGGGGCGACACATTGTCACACGCGTATGCGCGATCAATGGACACAAGCTGTTCGGGAGCGAGACGAGCCGTCAGCTCGCCGACATGGTCCCATAAGGGGCGGACCCGGGGGCAATGGTAGAAGGCGTGCGGAGCCGTTTCTTCCAAGCCAAGACTATATTCTGTATTCTATATTCATAGACTTGGCGAACATGGTCAACATGGAGCCCTGTCTATCCCGTTGGGCTAAGCAGGTTAACCCGGTCTTGTTTTTAATTCTGCTGGGTGTCTCACTACCCTCCTCACCAAAAATGCTGAGTAGCATAAAGCGGTTTAGTCGCCGACAATGCAGCAGGAAGTACTGGGTTTTGTGGAACTAGTAGCACTTATAGAGAGATCTGACATAATTAACATAAATTGTTGACTAGGTTTAACCAAATTGAATCCGAAACCCCCATAGAAGAGTATCTATTTTATCTTAGCGCGTGCGGCTTAAAAATTTATCCATCATTTAATCATAAATAAATTTCCATTATTTAATAAATATTTTCCATTTTTTAATCATCAATGTTTACCCATTATTAAACAAATATTTACCCATTATTTAAAGATAAACATTTACCCATTATTTAAAAATAAATATTTACGCATTATTTAAACATAAGTTGAATCAGGATTATTAATATAAATAGTTTCAAATATTGTAAAGTCTTCCTTACATTCGTTTCTTTCATTGTTTACAGTTTGATTAAATATACCGACTCAAACAAAACGTGATCAAATTATCGCATTGAAAATGGATGGTATTAAGAATTTTGCAGAGTTGAGCGTTTGCAGAAAAATTGTTTTTAATGTGTGGAAAAAATTTCCAGAGGGTCAAACATCCACCCCAAATCCAATTCCAGGAAGAAACCGTTCAGTTTGTAGAAGGAGATTCATTGAAGCTGTCAAGAAAAGGGTAAAGAGAAATCCATAACGACACATGAAGCAGATGACAAAAGAGCTGGGTATTTTGGATAGGTCGCTAAGAAGGATTGTGAATGAGGAGTTAGGGCTGAAAGCATATAAGATTCAACGACAAGCAAGCGCCTCCAAGAGAAACCCCGATGGCAGATGGAAGAAAATATTGGAGGGGATGCAGCGTGCCGCAGACGAAGTGTTTATTTGGTCGAATGAAAGGTTTTCCACTGGGAAGGATGTGGTCAACCCGTCTACTAGGGCGGCTATCCGTATTGCAGACTATCGTTCAGGTACATTTGTGTTTGTTCGGCACACACAGAGACAACTGCAACTATGCTGAGCAGACCGCACGCTGGGTTCGTTTCCAGATCGGTGACATCAGGAAGTCGCCTTCCTGACAAATCGACCACGGTAAGATTCAAACCCGGGTCTCATGGTCTGAAAGCGAACCTCCTAACCACTCGGCCATGCGCCTAATAATATTATTGTAATAATATACACGGTTTATTATGTGTACATTTATCTTTGTTATAATATATATTATTGAAATATATTAATTGTACCATTGTTCCTAAATATCATTACTACTTCTGTAGTATTTCTTAACGTAATGTTCAAACAAGACAAGGGGAAAAGCCAGTCAATAGTGTTGTATAGACGTAAGAGGAGGAAATAAGTGTAATGTATGATAGATAATAGTTGATACTAGATTTGAAAAGGTTAATATTATAGCGATTAGGGAGACAGCCTCTTAGGAGTCTATTCATCAAAGTAGTGGGCAGAAGCTATCTGCATAGAACCTCTTTCTTACCAATGGGATACGAAGAGAATGAGGATGATTTAACCCTGTTTACGTTGCATAATGGGTCTGAACTGCTAGAACTAACGAATGTAGCTCGTCTGAACATCTGCTATGGAAATAGTGATAGAGCAGCGAGAGGCTGGTGATGCTTCGGCAGTGGAAAAGGGACTGGAGAGTAGAAAATAATTAATCGTCCACAAGGCTGCCTAAGCGTTTTTGATCTTTATCAAGCCTGTAAAGTTCGGATTGCATAGTTCCAACTCGGATATGGCAGCAATATTCCATTTTTGGTCTGATCACTAGACTTGTAAATATACAGCTTGGTAGGAGGAGTCAGGTACTTTCTGGAACATTAAAAGGAACTGTCCATTTTCCAGCATATTTAGAAAGAGCTCGTATATATAAGTCATACTTGCAGTCTGGGAAGTTGAGTTGCAGCACTTGAAATCACGAGTTAAATAGTCAAACTGACAGGGAACTGTTTTATAGGGAACTGTTTTACTCTAGTTATAGTATGTAAAATTTTCACAAAGGATCAAAAGGTCCTTGGTTTTCTACAATTATTTCTAAGAGCAATATTACATTTATTTTAAACTGTCGTTAGCAATATTTTTTCTTTCATCACTCTGCGAAAAACTCCTCTCTGAATACAGTAAACAATTAGATTTAAGAGCATTTGCAGCGATAAATATCGCTTCGACTTCAAAATTTAAAACAAAAGTATTCATTTGTTGTTTTTTTTTTTTTTGTAAGCACATCGCTTAATTATCCTGAATATTTTTCGATAATCGTGTTCTTAGCCAAATAACAATAGACTCAATATCAATTGATATTTGTTTTTTCGAACGCCTACAAGTATATGCCGATATTATATAAAAAACTAAAATGTTCATTAAAAATGACAATCGATCATGTCAAACTTTACCTCTGAAAAAAACTTTTGATTGACAAATGAACAGCAGTACAAACAGATGATGGATTCTGTCAGCAAAACTTTGTGATAAAGGTATATTCTCCTGCTCACTAAATGGTTGACCAATCATTATAACAAGCAAGTCGGACAGTTGATGGATTGAAAATAGGTGAAGTTTTGCATAGAAATCTGTTTGCAGTTATTGCTCGACATTTTCTATTTTACTGTAGTAAATTCTTCTGACAACTGCGAATGGCGCCCTTATTGTGAATAATTTGTGATTTCACTTGATTCTTGTACTTGTAAAATCTGTTATATTAAATGATGACGAGAGAAATTTCAAGAAATTTATTTTCAATACACTATTTGTGTTGTTTGCCTAAAATAATTTTTCTGTAGTATTGAAAACAGAATCATTTCTATTTCTTTCTTAGACACTACGTCAGTTTATGATGCATGTCAAAGTTTAAAAGAAAACAAAAAAACATTGGAATAATCCAATTGAAATTAGTACATTTTTCTAAATATATTTATATGACGAATATAACATTTGAGCTTCCCCTACCTGTTTTGAATACAAATATAGAATTAAAATAACTTATTTAATGATGTGATATTGATTATAGAACTTGTGTGTTTTTCGTCATATTGTGATTAAATATACTTACAAGTAGTTCATTTATACTTATCTGAGTTTCAAATGTAAAACCGATTATCATTGGTCGCTAGAAAGAATTAACGAGAATTAAAGAGAAGCAAGATATTGAAATGTTATTGTGTGATGGGAAAACAACTGAAAGTTGCGAAAATATTGAACAGGGAAAGATAAAAAAACAAACTTGAAATCATTGACAATACCAGTGATTTAAAAAAAAATTTAAGTGTAATAACCAAGCCAAGTAGATTGGACAGAAAGAAAATATTCTAAGAAACAGGTGTTGCAAATCTAAACAAAGAGAAAATATGCAGAATATTTAGAAGATTCGTTATAGATATTAAAAAACAAACTCACCCATCAGCTCACCTCAAGGAAACTTGTAACTTAGTCGTAGAAGTACATGATAACTGATTTTTTCAGTAGTTTTCAATGGCGAATGTAAAACTATATTGGATGGACTTGATGCCTTAACTAGAAGTCAGCAAATAGTTATCCAGTACGACTTAAACCGTATAGAGGCCTTCAATATTGATGATACTATCAAGATAAATGCAGTGAATTATTATTAATTTGCAATAGCTCATCATTATATGAGATGAATGGGAAACAATAAGCAAGTAAAATAAGATATCTACTACAAATAATGGTAATGTCGAAATAGTAGAAAAGTTATATATATCTATATATAATATATATATATATATATATATATAATAACTGACTAGGAAGACGATTCAAGCGTTCGGTATTGTTGAGAAGTGTCTGAAAACATGGACATTTATAGCACTTGCACATAATAACTGTCACTTACCAGCTTTTTGCAACTTCTCTCGCCGTTGTGCAGCTGTCGGTGCAACAGTGTCCTCTTCCCTAAAGATAAACAAAAAAGATCTATAAGCATCCTTTACGATTATTTCTTGTAATATTATATATATATATATATATATATATATAATTATTTATTTAAAAATATGATTCCAACTCGCTACATAAGAGGTCTCATGTTTCAAAACAAGAGCCGAAAACTTCAAAATAATATTTGAATTAACTTGAGTTAAAGTAGGCTCTGTTCCATCATCAAGCGAAATTTTTTATGTAGCGAGTTGGAATCATATTTTTAAATAAATAATTATATTTATGCTCTACTTTCGCATCGAGCACTATTTTTTAAAAATAATAACAAAAATACTAAGGAACTTTGGATTATTTACCAAACCAGTTTCTTTCCTATTTTCTACAATATTTTCACACACACACACACACACACACACACACACACATATATATATATATATATATATATATATATATATATATATATATATATATATATGTCATAAATGTATATATCACACATATATTTTCTAAACCACACACACACACCACCACCACCACACAGGTTTATATATACAATTTTGGTTAAATATCAAAAAGTTCGTGGTTGATTATTTTTATTCATTTTTTTCGATGTTCCTGATTAGTTTCTACATTTCAGGTTCATATTTGAAAATATATTTTCCTCTCAGTACTTTTAGCTAGAAAATCAAAAAACTGATGCCCCAAAATACCCATTTAAAAATTATATATATATATATAATCTGTATATATATATATATATATATATATATATATATATATATCTGTATATATATATATATATATATATATATATATATATATATATATATATATATATATATATATATATATATATACGAGAAAAAACCTCGGATCAACTCGACAAAGGCAAGAAACTGAATATTTTTTAACCCAGTGAAATGCAGAAGGATATTGCTGACAATTAAACCGTTTCTTATTTGTTAAAAGAGAGGGAAATTTTCCGTTGCAAGCCTCAGGTACTTTCTGCTCTCACTTATTTGTTCTGATTTCACGTCCAATTTCTCTCGGTCATCAGAAAATAAGCAGTTTCGGTTTTTATTTTTGTTTCGCGCGAATGATCTTTTTCTGTCATTCAACTCACTCACCATCTATTTACCATTCATTTCCGATTCTGTTTTCTTCACAATTGGGTATAAAAATCTTCGGCTTTTCAGAAATAGCGCCAATCTGTCGAATATCTGAGTCAGCAACCAATTAATTTTTTTTGCAGTTCCAATCAATTTTTATTTTATATCAAATATAAACACGCTTCAAACATCTCTTGTAACCAGATAGCCATTACTTTGTTCTAGTTAGATCTCAAACAATATTTAATTATGCAAAATTGACATTGTATCGTCTTGATGAATTAGGTCCCTTTTTACGTTTATTTATGTCGAACACAACATTAACACTGTTTTTAAGGCGTCCGGAAGTGAAGCAATAATTACAGTGAAAAGGTATGTTGCGGGAATGCTAGTTGTGTTTAAGTAGAAAACACATGTATATTTTTCCCACAAAAATTATTGGGTACTGAATGAGAGCGTACTCTGACGACGATTTGTTTAGTAAAGTCAAGTGGCGGTAAACCACAGGTATTTATAATAATTTAACATAAAAGAAAGAAAGTGATACTTGTCATTAACTTTCTCGTTTTCAGGCAAACATATGATATAAACTTATTTTGCATAAGCTTTGTTTAAATGCTACAAAAATTCAAAGTATAAAATGTTTGCATTTTTTACAAATATGCGTGTAACGTAACTGTTGTCATCGCGTAAAGTGAAATCGACGTGCTGAGTTCAAATTGGTTCAGTTGGAAAAATCTGAATTCATCTTCCTCCAGTTCTGGAGTTAAATTTCTTGATTTGGGTAGCAGTCAGTGTTGAAGAAAGAAAACTATAAATTCAAACACAATTAAATAGTGAAGCAGACTGGCGTGTTTTAACCTTGGTTGAGCAACTATTTCAGTAGAAAGACAGCTCTGAATTAAAAAGGTATCTGAAATAAGGTGGCTGCCACAGATGCAGTACATGTACTTCACCAAAGTCCTAGTGAAATACAGGGTCTCATTTCAGTGAATGTTGGTGGTAGTAAAACAATGCCTGATGTAAAATAACAACTAAAATTCATACGAAGAATAAATATACTCTTAAGAAATGTGACCAAATGTGTTTTTTTTTTTTTTTTTTCAACACACTCCCCCTTTGCAATCCACACACATGTTCTATCGGTGTTGCAATGCTTTCTCACCTTTACTTCAGTCATCATTTTAAAATACAGTCATCTTTCTTATATTGTCAGGAAATAGTTATTGTGTTACACAAAAACAATTTTTATCTCATTTTCAAGCAATCACCGTCTCCTGAAAAGGTTCCTTAAATTTAGATATATCTCTGTGTGTGTGTGTGTGTGTTAGGACAAAAGTTTGTAGCGTTTTTCAGTAGGATAAACGGTTTTTTAATCATTTCACCCCAAACAAGACAATAAAGCTACTAAGACGCAAGGGGGTTACTGAGAGTGAGAGAATGTGAGAAAAAATCATTAAGGAGAGGGAAGAATAAAAGAACATGAATTAAAAAGACAAAATAACAATTAAAATTATATTTAAATTTTTGAATATCAAAGTCGACTGAAGTTCCACAAGAGAAAAGTGTGAGAGAAGAAACTATTTGCATATAACATATTGTTATATGTAGCCATTTCCACTGTCAAATGAAGAGACCTTACTAGTACTGCCCTTAAATCCGTAAAGTCTTACCATTGAGGTAAGTACATTAGAACAATTACCATTAAAGTATTTGTAGAAAAGGCATAGGAAAGCTACATTACGGTGAGAAAGTAACTGAAGACAATCTGCCATGTCAGGAACAATAGCATTGCAGATTCTTCTTTTTATTTAGATAAATGATTTCGTTTCACACGTGACTGAAATCTCTGCTATATATGCATATTCTGAAAGGTGACATTTCAGCGCGTCTTTTTGTATTAGTTGTGTGTGGATTGTGAATTTTAAAATTTTAAGCTAAAAGTGAAAATGAAATAAAATGAGATGTAATTCTATCATTTGACGTTCTTCTATTCCTAGAAAGGAAAAATCACTGTACAAACAGCAAGAAGAAAAAAAAAATCCGTTTTTGAAGATGGTGTCATAGCTGAAAGTATTGTTTAGAATTTGTTCGTTAGGTTCATGAGGTGGAAACTTTGATCTGAGGACCGAGAACGTTTCGGGAAGCCTGTAGTCTTTCATGATAACCAGATCGAAAGGCTGAGTAAAATTAATACAGGTTCCACGACAAGGGGCATCAGAGATATGCCCTACATATTTCATATAAGCGTTGTTAAGCATTTAAAAATGCATGGATACGTGAATCGTTATGTGAGTGTTTCACAGTTTAACGGGAAAAATGAATGGACCGCATTTCCATCTGCCATTTTCCGCTTAAATGCAACAAAAACTATCCCTTTTTTAAAAGAATGATCGTAGACGATGAAAAATGGATTGTTTATAACAACGTGGAGCAAAAAAGTTCACGTGTAAAACGAAACAAGCCACCGTTAGCCACTCCAACAATCCATCCGCATCTGAAGAAGGTGATGATGTGTATCTTGTATAGGAAGTACATTGTGTATTAATAGAGCCTTCTGCAAAATCAAACGTTGAATTCAGTCAATTACTTTCTCAAATAGATTACTTAAAGACGATACTCGATGAAAAGCCCCCGGAATTGACGTTTCACTTTGCCGAATTTGTAGAGCTTGGCTGCAAATATCCAACGCCACACGCCATACTTGCCCCTTCTGAATACAGCTGGTTTCGATCTCCGCAAAATTCCTTTAATATGAACTACAATTATTCGGAAGGCTATAGAAACAACAGAGACCAGTTTATGACCGTAAAAGATAGCGTGTTATGGGAGGATGGAATCATGAAGTTACCTCAAAGATGACGACGGGTAGTGAAATAAAATGGCATATATGTTGTTAAGTAAATATATGTACAGATATCTAAATATAATTCATTTAAAAAACGTTGCAATCTTTTGTTTTGTTCCAATTCAACACACACACACACACACACACGCATACATACATACATACATACATACATACATACATACATATATGTATTTCTTCTGAACATCAAGAGACTGATTAGACAACTGGAAAGGATCATTATAAAAATAAATAGACATATGTCTATTATTCAATGAAACATGTTTCAATGTACATATGCTGCCTAAACACACACACACACACACACATATATATATATATATATATATATATATATATATATATATATATTCATAATAAATCCTAATGACCCAAGTACTACCTACCTAGGTTTCACATGTGATCATCAGGGTGAACTGGCTATCCACTAAAAACGTTTATAGTAACAAGAAATATATATATATATATATATATATATATATATATATATATATATATATATATACACACAATTTCTCGTGGTATCTAATATTTTCTTTTTCTTTTCAGATGATAAAATATATAAAAACTGTCCGAATGTCCTTTTTTTTCTCCCGTGCGCTTTCGGCTATACATTTAGCCATTTTCTAGGATGAAATATTTTAACTGTTAAATAAGAAATAGTTCCCTGCATGTATGTATTTATATATTTTCATTTTCAAAACAAGGTCAAGATATTGTGTCCGTGTTCATAGTTGATATTATTGAGTGTTGTTTATTTTTGTTTTTATTATTAATAAAAACAAAATAAACAATACTCATTTATCATCTACATGCAAAAAAAGGCTAAAAATAATGGAAGCCTTATTTAGCCTTTTTTACATGTAGATGATGCTATTATATTTATGTTGTCAACAAGTATGTTACGAATAAGGTCCCGTAGGTCACCATAAATATTTAAATGAGATCTAATTGAGCTATGGTCAGAAAGGTGTAGAGTAAGTCTTCGCGTCAAACATGTTGTAGTATGGCCTATATAATTATTTACGAATTTTGATTGATCAGGAATACTATTCCTTAATGGGCATTTAAATTCGTAAATAATATTTGCTCTATTTAATTTTGTTCTACGAAGTGAATTATTATTTTTTTACTATATGGTTAGAGGTTTTAAATATTTTGTAATAACTAATTAATCTAATTTTTTTGCTATTCTCAACTGGTATTGTGCATTTTTTTTTAATATTCTTAATTCTACTTTCGTCTTGTTCATTTGATTTTTATAAAAAATATTAATGTTATTGTTTATGTTTCTATTCTCTCTCTCTCTCTCTCTCTCTCACACACACACACACACACACACACACACACACACACACACACACACACACACATATATATATATATATATATATATATATATATATATATATTGCTTGTTACTATAAACGTTTTTTTTTTGTGGATACACGTGCGTGAGGTGTTATCCTATCCTTGTGTTTTTCCAGGTGAGCTGCGAAAAATATTCAGATTATTACAATAAAAATGCTGCAATAATGTAAGTAGAAGCTGGCAAGAGTCCCCTTCATGATCACTACTAAAATTACTAAGTACCGCTTAGTTCGGTTGATGTCGGATGGTATTTAAAATTAAGTGTTGTAAAAATTAAGCCACGAAATTACTCATTTTTAATGAAGGAAATAATTTCCTATCTAAGAAGTTTTGTTAAAATCTGTGATACCCTTGTGGCATATATATTGTTGTTATGTATTCTGTAGCTTTTGTAAATGTTCAAATGGAGATTATGTCGACTGCACCATCTGCACTGGGATCGCTAGGCAGCAAGAGTAGCTGCAACAAGCGACTAACTAAACAACATCACCAACCAAGCATCAACGGCAGCAAACAACGTCGTTCCTCACTGCCAAGTTGTAGTCGCCGTTATATACAGATGGGCAAACAGCGCGCTTGGCATCGCCATGGCAACCGTGCATAATTTTTACTGCTCGCTCTGTGATTCCTTCTTTTCTGTTAATAATGTTGGCAGAGATTCTTAAACACCATTGGTTCTCGGTGTGCTTGGCTCTTGCTTTTCTTTCTTGCTTTTTTCTTTCTTTCTCGTTTATATTAATAAATTAAATCTTTTATCTTTAAGAATTCTTTCTTTCTGAGCTCTTCTTGATTTGTTCTTTCTTTCTTTCTTTAAGAAGTCCTCTATTTTTTTAAATTCCGTTACTTTTTGATTTTCACTTTTTTCTTCCTTTTTTCTTATCTGAGCATTCCTTTCTTTTCCTTTTACCTTCATGTTTCTTTCTTTCTTATCTCTCTTTCTTTCTTTTTTTATCTCTATTTCTTTCTTTTTATCTCTCTCTCTTTCTTTCTTTCTTATGTCGCTTTCGTTTATGTTAATAAATTATTTTTCATTTTTAAAATCCCTTCATTCTTAACTTATTTTCTCTTTCTTTTTTGCTTTTCCTTCTTTCTTTAAAAAGTCCAATATTTTTTCTTTATTTTTTATTTTTATCTTTTTCTTTGTTTTTTTCTTTTATCTAAACTTTCCTTCTTTTCTTTTTCAACTTCTTGTTTGGTTGTTTTTCTTCCTTTCTCTCTCTTTCTTTCTTTCTTTCTTTCTGTATTATCTCTTTCTTATTTCGTGTACATTAAAGCATTAATCTTTTCTTTGTTTTTTTTAAGAACTTCTTTTTGAGGTCGTTTTTTCTTTCATTTTTGCTCTCTTATTTAAGAACTCCGCTATTATTTTTAAATCTTTTTCGTTCTTTTCTTTTCCTTCTCTGAACTTTTCTTCCTTTTCCTTTACCCTCTTGCTTGTTTATTTGTCTCTTTCTTTCTGCCTCTTCTCATTTAGTTTTAATAATGAATTAAACATTTCTTTCTTTTTTTATCCTTGAGATTTCTTTCTTCTGGGTCCGTCTTTCTTTCGTTAAGAATTCCAATAATTATTATTTTCTATACTTTTTCTTTTCTTCCATTTTTTCTTCCCATTCTTTTACTTATAATTTCTTCATTTTCCTTCTTGTTCGTTTGCTTCTTTCTTTCCATTTTCCCTAATATTTCAGTCTTCCTCATACACTCAAACATCAACCACTTCAACCCATTCAATATTGCATCATTCGCCAAAGATCTTCATTCCTTTCCCGCACCCACTAATGGTTACTTTGACAAACTCAATGGACGTTACATTTATTGTCACCTCTGTCCACATTTCGAAAGCTTTCCACACTTTTTAATATTTCTTTCTTTATAATCTCCTCCTTCAGTACAGTTTTATTTCAAAGTCACAGGAACCCAATAATCTCTCCTCTTTCTTTCAATTTCTCTCTCATATTCACTCACTATCTCCATTTGTCTCTACCTCGCCCACCCTCCCTCACACTTCACTTTCCTCCCTTGGTCTCCTTTACTCCTATGCTCTGTATGCATCCGTACCCTCTCTCTCTCTCTCTCTCTTACCTTCTCTGGCCGTCTCTCCTCTTTCCCTATATCATGCTGTTTCTCTCTCTCTCCTCTCATCTGTCTATATCTCGCCTAACCCTCTCTCACTCTTTTGATTTCTCTTTTACTCGCTTTATATATTTCCCTTTTCATACCTCCTCTCTCTCTCTCTCTCTCTCTCTTTCACACACACAATTTCCATCTCTTTCTCCACCAGTTTTCTTCCTCTATCTCCCTTCTCTTTTATTCTCTCTCCGCCTCTCCTTTCTCCAAGCTCAAAATGATTACCATTATAAATAAGCAATTTTTATTATTCATTACATTTATTTATCAAGTTTTTTGCAGAAATATATTTACATTTTCCCACTTCTTTTGGCTAAAAAAAAAAGGGAACAAAACAAAATAAGGCAAAATAATATGTATATTTTTATTTTGCGTATATTTTGGTCAGTTTATGCGTTTTGTCTGTGTGCGTACGCAATTGTGTGTGTTTTGTGTGATTTGGGGTTTATACGTCGAAATATATTGACAAAATGTGTCAAAAAACATTCTCCTATCTGTATTTTCTCAGTTCTATAATATTTGATTAATATGTATAAATGAAATTATTTCACAAATCACTTTGCTTAATCTTTTCTTTCCTTTCTTACTTGTCAACTCATCACACGTCTCTGTCATCGAAGAAATAGAACTCAGAAAAAAAGCAAATAGTTTTATGTCTAATCATTTCTTACTGTCTTGAAATGCCTCGATTCTAGGAAAATTATTTACATTTAATCTTTTTCTTGTTCATATTTATTATTCTTTGTCTTGCCAAGGATAGAATAATTGCGTACCCAGTGAGAAATGAACTCAGAGAATTAGCGAGAGTAATTTGCTGCTAATCGCTCATATTTAGGTTCTATCCAATCATTTTATTTGCAGATATTTACAGACCTTTACAGAACTATTGTGTTAAAGTCGTTTACAGCCACATCTCGTTCGATCATCAAAGTTAAGCAACGTTGATACTGGTCAGTTCCTAGATTGGTTACAACTTGAAAATACCAGATGATATCAGCTTGGCTGTGGGGGTGTAATGGCTAATGACTCGGGATGAGAAATCAGAGAGCCTAGTTCGAATTCCAGTCGGGTTCATTACATTCACCTACGCAGATACACCTGGGAATGACGGTGATTCACTTAGGGAAGGAGGATGATTCATCCTAGTGTACCTCGTAGGAGAGGTCCCATCTGCAAGGCTAAGGATTGGTGGAACGGAAGACACAGATGATCCACGTTCCATAGAAATAGCGATAGAATAGGAATAGGCTTGTGACGTTTCGTCAGAGAGAAAGAGTTTGTAGCGTGAAAAATAATTCATCACACACAAGACTGCATAAACTTTTTTGAATTCTATCAAATCAAGCAAGTGAAGACTGACAGCACTGGCTAATATATGGAAGCAATACTCAATTTTTGGTCTAATGTGACTCCTGTAAAGTTAGAATATATCTAGGGAGTCAGTTTAATACTTTCTTCCAACATCTTTAGCGATAAATTGTATATATGAGTTCCACTTGATGTCTGGGATGGGCTTGAATTCCAATAGACGTTCGAGGCAGAGGGCCTTCTTAAGAGAACACCCATCCATCATAATCGATGAATTCAGGGTTGGTGGTGGTGTTGGTGGTCACTCCTTCTCATATTCACTACGGTTAGGACAGACATGAGATCAGCTGCCAGATTCTCGTCATCCAGATTTTTATAAACTGTTGTATCATCCGTATTTCCTAAACACTGGAGTAAGTTATTAGGCAGATCATTAATATAAAGCAGAGAGCGAGTAGGACCAAGAAGAGAGCCGCGTGGAACGCCGTCATTGATATTATGGGCTATCGATGACTGGCCGTTAACAACGACCTTCATAGGCTTACAAGTTAGGAAAGACGATTATTGTGAAAGACCTTTCAGAGATTCCCTAGATTGATGTTACAACGACCGACATCATACCTTGTCAAAGACATTTGATATATCTAAAGTATTCATGATGAATATATTATTGCCTCCCGAGATCTGTGAGTAATGACAGTTAAGACCTAGCAGGGTAGAATCTATACTGGCCATCTTCTTGTTGATTACAGATTTGAAGAGTTTACTGAAGACACTAAGGTGGTTAATGGGTCGATATTTATATTTACTCAACCTCTGCCCACATGAGGTCAGGTTGTGACACAAGGTCAGTTTAATGTGGGGAACCCGAGCGCGTACACCCGGGCGAGGAACAAAAATTACCCGCAGCCCCCGCAACCGTTCGTTGCGCTGACCTCGATGCGCGCACCAATCCTTCTCTCTGGTGCAATGAAAGGGCGCGGCCTCGGGCAGCTGTTCTCCAGGGCTGGGCACCTCTCAGTATAATTTTCCTCAGTTGCGAGTCTGTCCTTTGACAGAGCCGCCCCTGAGCGCACTCTGCCCAAAGACAGAGACGTATAAATAATGTGTTACAAACTACTCGAGAGAGTAATTTATACACTAATAAGTCGATATTGTGACAGGGATAAGTGTTCACCCGCATTCTTAAAAACAGGGCACACAGCTGACACCTTTCATGGACTTAGGAAGCATCTCTGCTTCAGACAGCAGTTGAAACAGTTTTGCCAAGATTGGATAAATAAGATGTTCATAATTTTCTGTGTGTAAACGCTTAAAAAATGCATTTGTGTAATTATTTCGCGTATGATATTCCGTAGTCATCAACAAAACACGTACTCATAAATAGGCTAAATGCTGAGAATTATCTGTGGCTATAAGTTCTATAGATCATGTCCGACGTCAAATCACCTGCACTTTTGTCATTATGCTTGACTTTCTTTTATATTCTTGTGAATAGATATATTTAAATATACATTTATTGTATGTCTGTGTTTAAAGTTGAAATTGTTAGGGCTCCACGAAAAAAAATTTATCTTCTTAAGGGCACGTCGAGAAGTATATGAACCTCTTTTACAGGCAGTTATGGAGTAAAGTGTTTGATCTTTACAAAATGCCCAGATATGAGGACTTTGAGCCAGACTAAACGTACAATATATGTTTGGAAGGTGCTACAAAAAAGTTCGGGATTTTCGAGAATAGTTATCCTATCACATTTTACGACAGTCTCCTTTGAAAGTGTTCATTGGCATGTATAGAGCTATCTAACAAGAGATACTACTCCGGAAGACCATAGTAAAAGTCTGTAGTTTGTTCTGATTTTGTCGTCAGAAAGCATTAGGAGGGTTTAGTTTTAATCAACTTCATTTGAAATTATCACATTTATTTTACTATTTTTATGCTTTTTTGATTATTAAAATTATTACTCAAACATTAAAATACTGTGTAATTTAATGGGAAAGTTAGTAATGACCAATCGATCGTCTGTAAAGTAGTTTGAAAATTATCGTGCTGACAGTATCTATGTGAATGACGATTAATATTTAGGGGTTAGTAGCGATCAAACCAATGATTTACTTGGGCATAATCAATGTTATACGGCGAGGGAGCTTGCTAATACAAATATCCAACTCAAGTGCTGAATATGATTTGCATTATTTTAGTTATTTTAGACACGATTTAAACATTATCAAACTGTTCTAACTTTGAAGCAAATTATAACGAGCGATCAAAAGTTGATAGTTTACTAAACGTGGCACGTTAGAGATAGTGAGGAAAGGAAATTAGCTAAAAGTAACCGTACCAAAGACTCGTCATCTTCCAAAGATGATGATGTTGGGGATATAGTAGGTAAGGAATTCTCTACTATGAACTGCTACCGAAGAAGCAATTGTTGATTCGAACAGTTCTAAAAGTTAATCGACGAAACGTTATACAATTGGTATTAGTTACAAGAGGAGGGTGTTTAAAATTCGTTTAGAATACTAGACCACATGTCTCTTTGGGAGCAAAGCAGAAATTGTTACAATTTGGTCGAGAAATGTTCACTCATCCAGCGTATTCAGAAAATTACCATTTATTCAAATCTTCACAGATTTCTCTTAATGAGAAAAATTAAATTCCCTCGAAGATTGCAAAAGGTATGTTTAGCAGTATTTTGACTCAGAAAGATAAAAAAAAAATTCTGAGAGAATGGAGTGATGAACTTTACTGAAGGATGGCACAAGATAATTGAAAACGAAAACTTTGAATATTTTATTTACAGGCGAATTATCGTCCTTACCTTTGTTGTTGTTATTATAACGTTTCAGGCGTTGTATCCACCGACCTTCATCAAGTGCTTATCGACCGGTGTAAGCTTCAGTGAATTTCAACCTGAAGCCTTTATTTAATCTTCAGGGTTAAACTGTTATCGTGTGATACTATTTGTCGTTGCTGTGGTAAAACGGAAGAAAGTTTTGTTAAAGCATAAGAAAATGCTATTTACTGAGAAAAATTGAAACGAGAAGGGTTAATACCAAAAACCCGTGGGAAGAACTGAGGATTTAATTTACACATAAACGGCTTGAATTTTATGTCGAGCAGTTTGAACAATGGAAAAGCGATCTAGACTTAGGGAGCAATGATGATTGACATGTGTTCAACGCAGCCGAAAATGTAAGCTGTAAAACGAAAATTTCATTTTTCGTAAACAACGAATTTGGAGTTTGATTCTTCTGGGCGAAAGTTGAGTTGGAATACCAGGAGAGGGTGCATAAGCCACCCACGCTCACTGAAGAGATTTAGTGAGAGGTAATAATATGGGAGTGGAAGAAGGGAATTCCCCAGAATTATCGAACTCTCTTACTTCGGCAGTTTGGGGAATGTTCATAAATACGAATGCGCGAAGCGAATTCGGCAGAAGAGAGAAGAGAAGCAGAAGAGACGGAGACGAGACCAGTGCCAGGAGAGAGCCCTATATGAATATCTGCCGACAAAAAGCCTCCGACTTCAGCTTTGTGCCAAACCTTACCAACAGCAAACCAGATTTTGCCAGGTCAACAATAATATCACTTCCGATTTAGACGCGGGTTGGGCCGATAATTAATTTCATGCGAACTCTGATATAAACCAATTATTGTACGGAGGACGGATATAAAAACAGTATTTACTTTTGTTCAATTTATCCAAGTGTTATTTTTTCCTGTACGTCTTCGCCCTGCTTGGACCAGCCCAACACGAAAATACCTGCGAAGATTCTATCTTGGCCTCCTTATGATCAAACTTAAATCACAACGTGGGATAAGGCAGGTCTGAGATCGAAGTGATCTTCATCGATCAGCGATGGTGTTGGAAGTCTTGGTCGAACGGGGAGGGTGTCGCACGATTACAATCGGTCCACTGCTCATGTCTACCGATATTTCATCTACTTCCTATTTAATACTGCCAATTTATTGTTCGCCCTGTTTTCACTGAGTACAAGTACACACTGCCTGGACCAAGGATTGAACTCACAATTACTATGTCACTAAACTCTCGAACCAACAATTTAATTCACTAGGCTATAGAAAATTAATGTTGAAAATTTTAAAAACTTGTTTTTACTTTTGTTTAAAAAACGATCAAAATTTTACGTTGTTCTATATATTTACTTGCTTATAAAATCAATTATGCATAATTATGCATAAATTACTTAAGAATATAAGATATAATCCCCTGGTTATTTAACCGTTTGGGAAGTACATTCGGTGAGAATTGTAATCCGCTATCAATGACTTTATGTTAACTCGCATCAAATTGTCCTGTGTGTGCTTAACAGTTGTGATGGTTTTTAACAAAGTTAATTGTATTTCATTTTGAATCCTCAATTGATCGTGTCGTGAATAATATTAATAAAAATCAATAACCAAAGTATTGTCTATGATGGACACATCCATGGGAATATTATATATTGATGGATTGAGAGATGGGAACAGAGTTGGTTGGTAATTGTTATGTGATTATCTTCGATTTGCATAGTCAGCGGGGGAATTTGGTCGTCTCTCGCTGTAGGCAAGCACGGCTCTGTAGATCTTTAAACAAACTTCTGTCGTCGATTAAGCCAGAGTAATGCGGCCGACCGGACGAAAAACAAAAGAAAACATTATTTCTTTATTAAGCAATAAGCTGATAGAAATGGATGAGTCAATTAGCAGCGTGGCTTGGACTAAATTTAGGGATGAGACAAATCCGACGTTTTAAAATTGTCATTACTTGATTATGCTTTCATTTGAAAACGATTCTCTTCTGATTCCAGAGCGAAATCAGAGGAAAGACAGTTTCGAATTCGGAGACTCATGAGAAAATTATTACTATTTCTCCTTATTTGGAGATTCACAGTCTTCTCTCTTATTATGATAGCGACAAACAAATACTGTAAATTATGGGTTTATTTTGAAGGCTTCAAATTGGATTTTGCAACATTTGTGATTTTTCTTCAGACTAGGATGGTTGTGTGCTGACCACCGGCAATTGTGGACAGTGTTCGAATCCAAGGCAAAGATACGATTGGAATTCTATTGTCTCCTTAAAAATTAGTAATGGATGTTTAGAATTTTCCTGGTCTTGAACTTCGACCACGAGTGCTGAGGTAAAATTCACTTTTTTTCCAACTACTAAAAAAGATCATATTTACCAATTTCTCATTGAAGCCTTCTTTAGGGTGCCATAGCTACGGAGCAACGGTTAGTTAAGCCACTGTTATTTACAAACTGTGTTTTGTCTTCCCTTTCTGCCTTTCCAAATTTTTATCCCTGGGTCGGATTTGAAAATTTGCTCACGCGCCTCACCAAATTTTATGTGATAAAAAATACACTTAAAAATAAAAAAAAGAACAGAGAGAGGTTTAAAGGGAGATAACCACGGGTTCGAAGTCAGAATATTATCATTGATAATTCTCTCCTCCAATTTGCGGATCTTAGTTACTATATTCTTAATACTTGATATAAAGCAAAAATAGCATAATGATAAAATCGCTCAATAATTATTTATAACTATTTATACTGGGGCTTACGTATGCAATTGCAAGTAATCTATAATAATATTTTAAATTTTGAAATCATATTTATTTTTTGGCATATGAACTTTTGAAACTGCTTCCAAATATTTGATTGTCTTTCACCTCACCTGCTATCCTCTTCTGCCTCGCCTCCTATCCTCTTCTGCTTCACCTGCTATCCTCTTCCGCCTCACCTGCTATCCTCTTCCGGCCGCATCTATGAGGCACTCGCACCGTTTGAGGGCCACTGCCATAAGGCCAGTGTTATCAAGCTACTTTCACAGACTGAAAGCCGTAATGTTGTGCACACACGGCATTTGCATAATTATTGGCAAATAGTTCGACTTTGACCAAAAGAATATGTTGTCGAATGGCAACCCCCGATCTTTCCTAAAAACCTGCTTAGGCCTGCGCATCAACATCACCTTACCGCGACGGCAAAACACGGAAAACAACAACACGGGGACATCGGGGTGAGAGCGTTTTTACATGCATTCATTGCAATCAAGACTGTCATCACTTCCATGTGGACCAGCACAGCCATAACAAATGCTCCGCTGCCATCAGCAGCTGGGGCATAACTTTTGGGGTGCTGAACTTTGGTCTCTCGAGACCGACGGATGCCACATACAAATTAAACTAACTGACAAAAGCTATTTTAAATTGTCATCATTATTCATATCTTATTAATAAAGTAACATATGATATTAATTAAGTAATTATTCATATTTTAACATCTTCTTTGACAAAAACGAATGAATATAGCCTAAGGAGTAAAATATATTTTAGATAAAATTAGAAAAATTAAATTGAATCAAATGTAAATTAATGTGACAATGTTTCTAAATAATTTTTCTCAATATATTTTATTGGATTTAAAAAATTTTTTTTTTTCGTTTTCAAATATAAATATTAAATTTTAATTTTTTAACCGAGTTTGTTTGTTTCACTAATGTTTCAACTTTACTTATCTCTGCCATTTAACTTTAGTCATTCTCTGCACGAAGAAGCAAACTCTTTCCAGCGATAGGAGGAAGAATCATGATAAATCACCTAATTTCGTATTTTTACGCAAATTTACCTAAAATTTGTTTCTATTCTCTGTTTGTGTTGCGCATACAAAATCAGTAAAAAGACCTAAAGTCATACAATTTACTCAAGGTCTCTGCATGTACAATAAAATCTAAAGAGAGTTTATTTATCCTTCTATGTTCTGTGCCCCTTCAGGACGTTGGCGATCATGGTACTCTACAATGTCCTGTCCTATGTAGCTCTTAATAAATTTTATCTTTTAGCTATCTCTCCTAAACTTTGTTCCGGCATCCATTAATGTCGTATACCCTTTATTGGCGGAGGGGGTGGTTGGTTTTATCTGGCCAGTGATCACTAGTTGCTTTTAGTTCAATCCTCCTCTTCTCTTGATCGGTGTCGCGAAATGTTCTTTGGGTTCAGAGACGAAAAGCATCAACAAAGAGAACTTTTAATTTAACTATTATTTTATTAAACGTGTCGACGAGTACATATTCTATCAACTAGTACTTACTACAGCCCTTTTAGGGAACCGCTTTCAAACACAAAATTGCATACGTCAATTTCATTGATGTGTAACAATTAACTCTCGAAAGACCGAATGGGAGAAGGGGGCACAAACGCAATCTAACACGTCTTGCTAGCTTCCCGTTCAAACAGCAACCCCCGAAAAACCTTAATCTATAACTCATTCCCACGTTTGGCTCAGCCAATCAAAATCGACATCTCTATTTTGTCTACTATCTGACCTTAAAGGTTAGCCTCAGAAGGTCTGAATCAAAATACACAGCCACTAAAAAATAATAGTCTGAGACTACTATTTAACATTTACACAATCACACTAGTTTAGTTATGTGTTGTTTCTAGTCTCTCTTGGCTTTAATCTGTCCTGGTAGTTTCAAATTTCCCAAGCACTGTTTCCACATTATGTGCCATAGAAACTCCAACTGTCTATTCTTGAGCTAAGGATATGTGTCCTTTTTGTTTCCTTTTTCTCTAAAACATCCGCGTTGCTTATATGTTCGGTCTATAGTATTCTCAACATCTTTCTGTAGAATCACATTTCTGTTGCTTCAGATCTCTTCTTAATCTGAAGTCCAAAACTACGTGTAGTGCCCGCAGTGAGGATTGGGTGCACAGATAGATCTACGATTAGGTGAGTCATGCACAAGGCCACAAGTATGAGGCAGTAAAAATAGAGGCACCAAAATTGAGAAAGATTAGCTAGCTATTGTCCCATGGTTAGGCCTCTGAAAAAAGGGTTCAAAGATATATTTAAACAGAACTATTTTTAACAAAAATCATTTCACCCGAAGCAAGGCTGTAAAGCCTCTAAGACGCAAAGAGAGTGAGAGAAACAGAGTGAACAATAAAGGAACAGGAATCAAATAGAATTCAAACAGGATTGCCATTGCATATATTTTTAAAATGTATCAACTACGGTCTTAAAAATATATGCAACGACAATGAAAGTAAGAAGAGAGTTCCACAAGCAAGAATTATATATTAGCATGGAACTTATATTTTGTAATTTCAACAGTGAAATTAGGAGACCTATCTGCCAATCTAGTGCTGCGCTTAAATTCCTGAAGTCGAGGTACCAAAGAGGAAAACTCACTAGAACTGTTGCCATAAAATATTTATATGATAGGTACAAAGGAGTTGTAGTTGTGGAAAAGTGACTAAAGCCAAAATGCCAGGTTGGGTACCGATAACTTTATAGATGCTTCTTTGGATTTTATCAAGAATCTCTAGATATATAGCCGAAGCATTAAACCAGATGTGGCAGCAATATTCAATGCACAGACGATTTGTAGACTTACAAATATGCAAGATAGATTCTGATGTGAGCAATTGTCGAATACAACATAATGATCCAGTTTGGTTAACATAATGATGAATATTGAAACATAGAGGCGAGTTATCGGTGTTCCAGCTTGGGTAAAATACACAATTACGAATGCTCACTTTCATAGTACTCAGGTGCTCCTAACTTTTAAATTAGAAGAACCTCATTTTATTGTACATGTCTTTTAAGAGAGGCGCAAGAAAATCCTAGATTCTTCTTCAGTAATCACATGTCTCCTTTATGGGTAAATACATTAAATTTAACACTTTCGTATTGGAAAGTAGATAAGAATTTTCAGTTTGCCTTTAAAGTTAAAATCGATTCAATTCTAACTTCATATCTGTATAAGAATATCAAAGATTTAAATATAGCGTCAAGATATAACACAAAATTGTCGTGATTTCACTGACGAGCAAGTGTTAGCAAGCATATATCGCAAACTATTACGTTGGTAGAAATGTCGACCTCTGCCACATGCGTACTTCCGTCATATATACCTTGCATTGATGCAATAAGCTAGTTTCCTATGTTCCGCCATCTATTTACTTAGACTCTTTAGGTAGGTCATACATTGTTTTCCTCTGCCCTTTTTTCCTTCAATCTCTCATATACGTGTCACATTTTCCAAGATGTCTTCCTTCCTAGAAATTTCAACTGTTTCATCTGGTTCTAAGTATAAGTGTCCTTTTTTTTCAATTTTCTCTAAAATTTCGTTTTTGCGTACATGTTCGGGTCATGGTATTCTCAGTATCTTTCTGTAGAACGACTTACTGATCATTAATACTTTATTGGCTTTGCTTTTTCCTGGGTGCTTAACATACGTTGCCTTGTGTCACATCTAGTTTGCTGGAGCCTCATCATGTAGGTAGCAAGCTAGTTTAGGATACCATTTACGACACTGAGTACTCAACACATGTGGCTCTGTGCCACACTAGGCAAAAATCAGTAAATAACTTAAGCGCCTTACAGTAGTGTAGTGGCTAACAATCTAGTTTCAGAAACGTCTACTTTTCTATGCTCTCCATTGCTGGCAACCAGACTAAACTAAACTTACTTGTTTTTACATTCATAAACGATTTCGACACACAAACACATTTCCTCTTCTCGTTAAAGACGTGTGCGAATTCCAAGAGTCGGCATATTTCCCTGTATATAGCAATTACAGAAACTACTCTCTGGTTATCTCGATCCAATGTGACTTCCTGTAACAAGTTTATATTATTGATTTTCTAATGAATATAAGCTTCGCCTAGAAGCAATCATGTATGGAGCCCAAGCGCAAAATAATTGCATTGGTGCTCACCAAGTCTTCTAGTTCAGTCTTTGGTGCCAAATTGTTAATAAAAAAAATACTTCTAAAGGAGAATAAGCGTTGCTATAGACATTATATGCACTCAGGTCAATTTAGTTTTTCTTCCTACAAACATCATCGTTGGAAGTAAACCAATTGCACCAAAGTAACAACAATATCAGAGTTTAAACCAAGAAATAAACGTTTCGAGATTTTTAATTCCAATATGAAATTTTGCTATCTTTCTATCATTTGATGATTTTTTTTCTCGTCTTTTGTACAACGAATTTAACTGGCGTTTTAAAATGTTAAATAATTTCGACTAAAAACGAACGCATTTACCTACAGCAAAACTTAAGAACCATTCGATGTTTTTTCATGATTTGATGTTACACAGCACTTTTATTCCTCCTGAAATAAATAACAATTTTATTATTTTATTAAGCAATCGTTATAGTATGACAGTGGTCTCGTATTCTATTGAGGATGTGATTGTGTTTCTAACTGGGTGTAAAACATTTTGGACCTTTAACAAGTAAATAGAGATGAAACTCTCATCAAGATTTAAATGTGAGTTACATAGTTTTCTAAACATTTGAGTATTCAGTAAGTAAACATAAAACGGCAGTTTCCTCTTCTTTGATGTTAAGTATAAGTGTATAAGTGTCCTTTTTGTTTACATTTTCTCTAAAACTTCGTCGTTGTTCATATGCTTAGTCCATAGAATTCTTAGTATCCTTCTATAGAATGACTTACGGATCATTAATACTTGAATGGATTTTCTTATTTCTTGTGTCGCACTTCTTCTTCTTCTTCTTCTTCTTCTTCTTCTCCTTCTTCTTCTTCTTCTTCTTCTTCTCCTTCTTCTCCTTCTTCTTCTTCTTCTCCTTCTTCTTCTTCTTCTTCTTCTCCTTCTTCTTCTTCTTCTTCTTCTTCTTCTTCTTCTTCTCCTTCTTCTTCTTCTTCTCCTTCTTCTTCTTCTTCTCCTTCTTCTTCTTCTTCTTCTTCTTCTTCTTCTTCTTCAGAGATAATGTTTTACTCATTTTATATTAATATATACGGAATGATAATCTCATGAAAGTTGTGTTTTGTCCGATTAACCCCAACGCTCAGTGTTCGACCACAGGTTAAAAAAAAAATTAGATGCTAATTTTCAGGGCTGAAGTGATTTCCAGTAGGAAGAGATATCAAATTTCTTCTCTCATTTTCCCATTTAGTATTGTGCTAAGCTGAGTAAATACCAATGAGTACAGGGTAAATGAAAAGTTCAGTAGATTTGAAACTCATTATATTGTACATAAATCCGCCTCCTCTTATCGACAGGAAAAAAAATTACATGTTCATCATTAATTAATCAGAATCTCATGAAGGATTGAAATAAAGTTAATATATATATATATATATATATATATATATATATGTTATTTCAGGATCTTTTTTGAACATATTCACCATCATCTTCGCCCTCTCTAACCTTCTAACTTTCTGTCCTGAACATAACATGTTGCCTCATACGTTTCACGTACGATTTCATTTTCAAGTCTTTTCTCACTGCTCTTTGGACTGTCATAGCTGAAACTCCTCTCTCATGTGCCAAATGTCTTGAATGAATTGAGTTGGATCTTTTCTAATTGATTACTTTAGCTCTAAATTGAACCTCCTGATAAAGTTTCCTTTCTACTATTCCCTCTTTTTAAAACTTATTCACTGTTCTCTTGATGGATCTTGAATCGACTTTGTAGAAGCCAGAGTATGAATGTTAGTGCCATTATTGAATGCTTGAATGAAACTTTTCTTCTCACCATTGATCAGTTGAGAAGTCAGTGGGGCTGACACAAAACGATTTTAACCTGTTATCTTTCTAGTTAAATAACTCAAAGAGTTTTCAGTGATTCTTACAACAAATAGTATCAAGATGACTAAAAGTCTTATCTGAAAACCTGGAAAAAAGAAACTCAGTTTAGTGGCTTTTTATATTAAACATTTTGTGGGAGGGACAATAATGATGTTACACGATATGGACGATTTTGCTGTTACACCCAATATATATATATATATATATATATATATATATATATATATATATATATATATATTAATTCATTAGTTCAAACCTTATTTTTATAAGTAATTACTCATATTTGAGTAGATGCTACGTTTTTATTTATTCATTAAACAGTATGTTTATTTTTTTACATCTACCGATAAGAATATTTTGAGAAATTTTGTTAGAAAAATATGCGTCCTCCGGTAGCCTCGAAATATTCAATTATAACAATTATAGAATTCAATCAAATTCAGCGGAAGACTTTAATTACATAACAGAGCGGGAAGTAAATTGTAAGTCATCTTTTTTCGGTGACACTTGTGTTATTTCGCCGAAGACAAATTTACTCCCCAATTACAGTTTATCCCGGATATAAGAGGAAACCCGGATATAAGAGGAAACCCGGATATAAGAGAAACTCGGGTATAAGAAAGATTTTTTCTGGTCCCAAAGTAGAGCCATACTTACCTAAGCAAAATAGACCAAAACCGGATATAAGAGACTTCTTCTCCAGTCCCGACAACTCTCTTATATCCGGGTTACACTGTATATAACACTTTCCTAAAACTAAACTGCCCCATAATTGATCACTTTAGTGAGAATAAGTGAATGCAAAAAATGATACCAATTCCTTATGTACAAATAAGATTTAAAGAGCCATATTCTTTTTTACAAAGTTTTGCTCAGTCTACGATCAAGTAAGGATCGAATTCAACCCACAAGGCAATTGGTCTCAGAAAAAACTTGTTAACAATCACAGACTGTCAGGTATCTACTCATATAATATTTCCTTCTTTAAATATTACTTCTGCGATACTGAATACAGAGTAAACGAATGATAGAATCCCCGCCCCACCAGGTTGTTTGGGGTAGGCTATTCTTTCAAGCATGGTTGTTAAAGGGTTTTGAGATTTTTTATGCTTAGGCTGCGTAATTTAGTTATAAATCTGAATACAAATCAGCACATATGTTCCACGTTGGGCATTTATTGATAAATATTAAAAAAAGAAACCCTGCAATGTACAAAAGAAAACGTTGATAATTTTTTTTTTTTTTTTTTTTAATAGAGGGAGACATGCTTTTTGGTGAAGCTAGTTACTGACTGAAATCTCTACCGGTGTTATTTCCGTTTGCTTTTAGTTGGAATCGTGTCCCGTCCTTGATATGGAACTGATTTGATAACATTTAATTAAATAAAAAAGAAAGACTGAAGGAGAAAGAAGGAAACGGAAAATGGGAGGGTATGAGAAAGAGAGAGTATTAAGAGAGAGAGAGAGAGAGAGAGAAATAAACGAGGAAATTGAGAATAGAGAAAGAGAGAGAAGGAAATGCAAATTCGAGAGATGTGGATGGAGAAAGGGAAAGAATATTAGGAGAAGAAAGAGAAAGAGAGAATGTGACAGAGAAAGGTATGGATTTCGAAAAGCATTAATAATAACCGGAAGTTAAGTGAATAAGCAAGCATATAAGCTTCCGGTGTCAACGTTTGGATTAATAAACTTGACAAAACGCCACGGCTAACGGATAAAAATCAAATGGAAAAGCTTAAAAAAGTTGGAAACAGCATGAAAAGAATTCCAACATACACACGGGGTCATTGGTTTTATTTTATTTGCAGTCCTTGCTTGTGCGTATGTTTAGGAAGACATCGATTTGAAAGATGCAGGATTTCGGAGTTAAATTCTGAGAATATAATTTTACTCCACACGACGCATTCGACGAGGGAGACTTTTATATTCAAGGCTTTTTTTTTTAAATATTCTCTTCAAATTCTTTTTTTCTTTCGTTCCTTCATTCATTCATTGATTCATTTTGTTTGATTATATTTTTCCTTCAGTAATTCATCTCTCTCTTTTTTTACATTCATTCATTCGTTTGATGAAAAGATTTTTTATTTGTGTAAGTCATTTTTGTCTTTGGCGGAATAACACATCTCACCGGAAACAAGTTGACTTAAAAGTTTCTTTCCGCTTTATTGTGTAAATAAAGTCGTTCGCTAAATTTGGTTGAATTCGATAAATGTTAATATTAGCAAACGCATTCAAGAAACGGAAACTGCATGAATTTCTTCCTTTGCTTTAGTACTGAATTCTGGCCAGATCTAAAACAGATCTTTCCATACCTACTATCAAATGATCTCTATGATTTTTACTACTAACCCTATGGGGTTAAAATATGGCAGTCAACCTTTAAAATGTAAGAGCCTTTTCGTGGGCTTTGGTGTTGTATCTCAAAATTAAGCAATTCCATCGGCACATCCGTCATCACACACTCAGGCCTTAGATTTTATCCCTAACTTAAACCCTTTTGAGCGGAAGGGGTATGTGGATGATTAGGTACAGTGGATGGAGCTAGTGCAAATTTTGGTTTTTGGTCACGAGAGAGTAACCCCATAAATAAATATTTCAAATCTTTTAACCAATACGCATCTCAAAACTACAAGAAAAGCTCTACGGGAAATTTGGATATATCAAATATAGGGTAATATCACTATAAAACTTTTGTTATTAAGTAAAAAAAACTCGTGTTTTGACTTAGAAGATGAGTTTCCTACTTAATATCAAAAATATTATGGTGATATTACTAATGATTTGTGGGATTACTCATCTTGTATATCAGTCGACTTCTCCACATGCCTGCTAGGTGGCAATTTTCGAAACAGTATAAAATAAAATTGCACATTTTCTTTCTGCACAGTGGACTAATGGATTTCGGTTCGGATTGTGGAATCGGAGAGTCGAGTTCGAATTCCAGTCGAGTTCATTACATTCACTTATGCTAATACCCTTGGGAAAGGTATGAATCTATCTTTTCTCCCTCTCCTCGGTTATGAATAAATAAGAGGACAGACTGAGTTTGATAGCCTTGGGTGGCAACCGGTCTAGGAGAAGAAAAAAATAAATTCAAAACTGTATGTAGCCATTGTTTTTCAAAGAAAATCTTGTCAGTTACTTTCTCACTCACGATAGAAGCTCAATAGAATGTTGAAAATTTTTCCGTGTCCTGTAAATAAATATATATAAAATCTATGTATGTGTTGAATTAATTTAATGTGAAATTGTTGAAATGTTCTACTGAATTTTCTCACGCTTAATCTAAATGGACCCCCATATAAATATTAACTTCGGTTTCATTCATTTTACCGTAACGATGAATTTTTATTCATCATATAAATTTGATCCCATTATATTCTTACTAGTATGTATCAGTGAAAATTTCACAGCTTCTTGCTTGAATTTTGTTTTCTTTCTTTCTTTCTTTCTGTAGCGTCTCTGATATGTATTTTCCATCTTTCCACGTATTCAAAGCAGAAAAGTCCATTATTTATAAGGCATTGGCAGAGGGCAACATACGTACGTGCCAACTAAGGGACTAAGGGAGGGTGACAAGAAGAATTGTAATGAGATCATTTTTCGATACTTTTATCAAATTAAATTCTAATTGTATCCAATTATTGAATTTATCAGAGGTAGCTATGCGTATAGTCAATTATATATACGGTTCTGTACTTTCCCTGATTTCAGATTGCAGCATATTCCCTGATGATAAAGATGGGTCGACTAATATACAATATAACCAGTTTTAAATGTTGTTAATGTTTCATTCATTTTATACTTATCGATACTTATTCAACTGAGACTAGTACGGGACAAATATACATATTTATACATAGATATACATAAAAAAATATTTGCGTCAAAATATACCAACAGGTATACACATGTACACACGTACGAGGGGGTGCTGAAATGTGCTCGATTCGACTGAGAAATGAATCCTTCTAAAATTCTGATGCTTAGGTATTTGGTAAGATTTTACGAAGTTTATCAAACTGACCAACAGAGAGAGAGAGAGAGAAATAACGGAAAGTTCAAATGACTTTTCTTTCCGAATTCAGGTTTGGCCGATACACGTATCATCATATGATTTACATGAATATATAAATATATTAGTTTTAAATAAATCAAATTTTCATGGAGGTACCCGTAAAACTCGAATTTGAAAAGAGAATTATTTGGACCTCTCTTTATCCTTTTTACTATTGTTGCATTCTTTTTTTTAATTGAGCATTTCGTTAAGAAAGTATGATCACCTAATAATAAATTTAAATAACGGAAACTTCAGTAATTTAATGGATTACATATTCTGTTTAGCTTTTACGACTTGTATTACATACACACAGACAGACACATAAATATATATATATATATATATATATATATATATATATGTTTGTGTGTGTGTAATAAAAAGGCTTAAACACTAATATTCCATGGTCATAATTCATTCCATTGGAATCGTAAATGCGATCCAATTCATCAGACCTACAAATTCAAAAAGAAAACGATTCCTATGGAATAAATTATGACCATAGAATATTAGTGTTTAAGCCTTTTTATTATATCCTTACTCTGTCCTGGACATTGAGTTCTACCTGGATTCTATCCTCTTGGAATTTTTTTTTTAATAGAAAATATATATGTATGTGTATGCATGTATGTATATATATATTTGCATATGTACCACTAATATTATCTATCTATCTATCTATCTATATATATATATATATATATATATATATATGAAATGGACTAAGTCCGACAATTATTTTAATATATTTTCTGTTTACTCCATTTCATAATATATGACATCATTTGTTTACGTTAAGATAGGCTTCGAGCAGATATGAGCGTTCGATAGAAATCATGGAAAATTTGTAGTTTAAAAACAGTAATTGAACCTTCTAACCAGACGCTTCCTCTGTAGATAAATGGTATAGCACGCCAGGCTAAATGACGATTGTGTAGGATACAGATTTGATTCCTGTCGGAAGACACATATTTTCTTTGAGATTTCTCTGACATTCAGGCCGTAAATGTTATTTATACTGTTTATTATAAACAGAGCATTTACTAAATATTTGTATCTATAAAAATAACGTATAAACTGAATATATATATATATATATATATATATATATATATATATATATATATATATATATATATACGTGTGTATATATGTATATATATATATATATTGTAGAACCTCGTAGTAAGAGTGTTTCATTATACGACCAACCTGTTTTACGAGCTGACATTCGTGAAATTAAAAAAATCATAGAAAAATTCGCAGTACAAGCAACCGTTATATACAGGGAAGCAGTGCGTACTGAGGTAAAGGGAAGCCTTGCCAGCTGACATCATCTCTTTCTAAGAAACACTATTGTCAAACCAATGTGAGCGCATCTCTGAACACCTGACACCCAGAAAATTTATTCATTTTATTATTATTTTTATTGGAGAAAATTCTTCGAAGTACTTATCACAGATAACGTCACCTACCAACGCTATCGATTGCCTCCCTTTCCTTTTAGTTACCGACCACCACCTCCCTCAATTCAAGTATTCATTTCGTAGCAGTAACATCCGGAAAATTTTGTGCCAGATAATTTTCTGTGAAACGTGCATTTTTTGGAATTATCTGACCATGGATTCGAAGAAAGTAAGTGTTAAAGATAGGGGCAATAATATGGAAAAATAATTACATTAGAATTGAAGAATGAAATAATAGAAAAATACGAAAGAAGAGTGCGTGTAGGAGACTTACTTGGTAGGGCAATGATCTGCACCATCCTGAAGCAAAGGGATGAGATATAGGGTGTTGGTGGCCTGGAAACACCCAGCAAAGGGTGTCTCCAGGCTGTAGAGGCAAAGGACGAATATCCACGAGAAGGAAAAACTGCTTCTCTTTTTTTAATGAGAAACTACTCGCATCCTATAGATTCTATGACGGAAACGATTATTGATGAGAAAGCCCAAATACTGTATAGGGATCTCCAGAAGAAGTCGTGACGATCGACTCAAGAGACTCCAGCAGAAGAGTTTAATGACAGTCTGGGCTGGTTTGAGAATTTTAAAACGCGAACTGTTGTGTACAGAGTTATGAGACACAGTGAGGCAGCCAGTTCTGATAAGAAAGCAGTCGTGAAAGAGTTCAGTTGGCTTATCGCAAAGGAGGGATATGTCTCTTAACAAGAGTCCAACTGCAATGAGACTGAACTCTTCTGGAAGAAAATGTCGAAGAGAACGTACATCACCACCGAAAAGATACCAGGCCACAAGCCTTTCAAAGATAGACTAACCCTCACATTCTGTGCTAATGCGAGTGGTGGTTTGAAAATCAAGTCCCTGCTTGTGTATCATTCGGCAAACCCCCAGGCGCTCAAGGCGAATAAGATCCAGAAGAGGTCGCTGCAGTCCATGTGGAGTGCTAACAGTAAGGCTTGGGTATTCTTTTGTAGAATGGATCAACGACGTTTTCGGCCCTCAAATCTACACGTTCCTCAAAAAGAACAATCTTCCTGTGAAGGCCCTACTCATCCTCGATGATGTTCCTGGATACCCTCCAAACCTTTACGATAGAAAATTTTTAATTTATTTAAGTTCTTTACCAGCCATTGAACACCATCCGTATCTTGCAGCCCAATGGACCAGCAAGTGATTTACAATTTTAAGAAATTGTATACCAAGCACCTGTTTCACTGATGCTTTGATTTTACCTAGAGTATAAACCTGACCCTTAGTGATTTCTGGAAGGACCACTTAAACGTTGTGAATTACCTCAGCATCATCGATGTGGTCTGGCACGATGTGACAAGGAGGACACTGAATTCTGCATGAACGAAGCTCTGGCCTGACTGCGTCTCCGAAAGGAATTTGAGAATTTCGCCTAAGACGAAGCCGAAATCGAGGAGGTAATATCTCTTGGAAAGTCTTTGTTCCTCGAGGATGACGTGGACGACGTTGACGAGCTAGTCGACGGGCATGGATAAGATCTGAAGACAGAGAAACTTCCGCTTGAAATAATGAAGTGCCTCTGTCGTTAGCATCAAAACATGGAGGAAGTAAACGAGGTAGCCAAGAAGGAAAGTGTGTCGGAGTTTGGCCCCACAAGTGAGATCAAAGAAGTACTGGCGATGTGGAAAAAGTGAACGACTTAGTGGAAAAATACCACCCACAAAAAAATGCAACAAGTGCAAGTCGTGCGACTGCTTTGTTCAACGAAAAGTGTCTTGACTATTTTCGTGGCATTTTGAAACAGATTTCTGTAGATAAGTTTCTAAAGAAACGACTTGCAAGTGCTGAAAGCGACAACAGTCCAATAACCATTGCTACCTTTTTACGTAATCAGTGGGAAGTGCAGAGGGGCCTTGAGGATTTTTCTGCAGTACTGCCGATAAACCAACATTAAACTCAACCTTGTGTCAAATTTCGTTGCGACGTGGGCAGCGTCTAAATATTATGGTACTAGGATATCATCGTATTTGGACTGAAATGGTATGAGCAATGTCTCGTATGACTGTCCGGCCGAGATGTTTGCTAAACTCGACCTTGTGTCACATTTGATTGTGGCGTGGGCGCGCTGATAAATACCTGACTCTTAAACTGTTGTCAGCAGAGCAGCGCAATGTCTTGTACTACTGGCAAACAGAGGAGTTCACTACTCTGTGGAGAATATTGTTCCAGGAGGCCATCCTCTCCAGACAGTACACCTCCTTCGGTAGACGACTGGGCTTATTGATCGGCTCTTGAGGCATCCCCAAAATGGGAAAGTCTCAAGCGGTATTAAGAATTTTTTTCAACATATTGCTGATAAACACACATTAAATTCGATTTTGTGTCACATTTGGTGGCTTCGTGAGAGCACGTCTAACTACTATGGTACTTGAACTGTAGAATCAATATCAGTTACAACTTCAACGTGAAATAACGTAACGTTATAGATGGGATCTTTGTTCCATGTAGAAGACTCAGACTTCGCAACCCTTGCTAACACAAAGATTCTACAGGACAACAAAATAAATAGAAAATGAAATCACGGATTTATACCTGGCAACAGCCTGTTGTGAAGCTGTTAGAATGATTTTGTTGATGACTTATTCAACAGAAATGGCAGAACTGACATTTAACCAAATCAAAGAGATTTTTCTAAAGAATATTCGACCAAGGAAAAGATGACCATTACCGAATGAGCCAAGTTCTTGTCATTAAAATATTAATACAAGGAATCCATTATGAAATATCTGCACCGACTGCGAGACGACAGCAGATATTGTAAATTTCAGCATTTAGGACAAGAAAAACGTCTATTGAAGAGGAATTGATTCAACTGAAATTGATAGAAGATATGTACAATATTTCGTATAGATTTAAAATGTTAGAACAGTTGCAATTAAACCAAATCTCGTTGGAGGCATGTATCGAAATTATACAACAGGAAAAGTGATTGAAAAATTCAATAAGGAAAAAATCAACCCGACATTATGGACACGTACATGATAAAGAAAACAACAATAAAATGCTAATATTGTTACTATGAGCCTGAACCAAACAGAGGAAAATGACCGGCATGGGGAAAGATATATAAAAATTGTGTGTGTGTGTGTGTGTGTGTGTGTGTGTGTGTGTGTGTGTGTGTGTGTGTGTGTGTGTGTGTGTGTGTGTAAATTAAAAAAGAAAAATATAAAGATTGTCGGGAAAATGAAGAAAAATAATAAAAAAATACCTTCATGAAATTGAATGGGGTAAATTTTAAAATGCAAATTGATACCGGCAGCGATATAACGCTAATTCTGAAGAAGTTTTAGAAACAAATGAGTAAACCGAAACTATATAAAAGTCATTTGAAATTAAGACAGTTTAACTGGTCACGAATAAAGACATTACGATACTTTGAAAGAACGTTTGAAACAAACATCAGGATCGAAATTGTTATTATTGTAGTTATGAACTGTAATAAAAGCTACGGCTTAATGGGAACAGATAGGCTTAAGGTTAATAGCACGTGTCTAATTCGTACTGCGTATTCAGACAATCTCGAAAATGGAATGATGAAAGATTATAAAGCAAGTATTAAATTGAAAGGAAATTGTTATCCCTCATATTTTGAATCTCGCACACTTCTAATCCACTTATTGCCCATGGTAGTTTTGAAATTATATAAAATGATTGAACAAAGTATCTTGGAACATGTAGAAGTAAGTGGGCATCATTTATAGTAGTTCTAAGAAAGCCAAATGGTGATCTTAGAATACGTGGTGACTATAATTTAGGCGTAAACCATAGTATTTATTCAGATTCTTTTCCTGTCTCAAACAGTAAAAATGTATTACATAACAACAAATTAAAATTAATGATGAATTTAAGGAAGCCCCCAATATTAACCCCTCCTCATTCGAACTACTTCGATGGACTTGTATGTCTTCTTCTTTATGTACCGTGTCCCCTCAGTACGTATGTGATCGTGGCTCACCACAATTTCCTGTCCTTTGTAGCTCTTAATAATTTTTGTCTTTTTTTTATTTCTCCTAAACACTGTTCCACCATCCATTTACTTAATCTCATTAAGTATGTTTATGCGTTGTTTTCCTCTGTCCTTCTTGCCTTCAATCTGTTGTGTGAGCATCATATTTTCAAGCCCTCTGTTCTCATTTTTTAACCTAGAAATTTTAACTGCCTCTCCCTGATGATAAGTATAAGTTTTTTGGGGTTTTTTGTTTCCATTTTCTCTAAAACTTCTTCGGTGATCACATGTTCGTTACATGGTATTCTCAACATCCTTCTGTAGAACCACATTTCTGTTACTTCACGTCTTTTCTTCAACTTTGTGGAGATTGCCCAGCATTATACCAAATAAGAGGACAAATATCACATCACAGTTCAGTCGTCTTTTCTTTGTTTCTAACGAAGATTTTTTGTCTCTTAATATTCTGCTTAGCTTTTGAAATGCATCTTTGGCTATGCTAATGCATCTTCGGATTTCAGTGTCACAAATTCCGTCCTCTGTTGGAACATATCCCAGATATTTATAAATTTGTACTTGTTTGATTTTGGTATGTCCAATTATTAATTTTCATTTTGGACTCATCCTTTTGCTAACAACCATGAAATTCAGTCTCTGTTTATGTTTAATCTTTTCTTCTCGTTTTCCTTCACTCCCTCTGCAGGAGCCATTGTAGTTTTCTCTCCGTGTCTGCTATCAACAGAATATCATCTACATATCTTATGCTGTTAAGATTGTGGCCTCCAACAATGAATCCTAGTAGGACATTTAATTCTCTCTCAGAATTGCCTCGTTATGTAGGTTGAATAAATCTGGCAAGCAGACACACCCTTGTCTTACACCCATTTCTGTTTTTGCATACCTGCAGAACGCATTTTCTATCCGAATGCAGGTGGTTTGCTGCCAATATAGGTTCTTGATTATTCTAATATCCTCCCCAAATATATCAAGGTTGCTGAGAGGTGCTAACGGATCTTTGTGGCGTACTTTATCGAACGCCTTTGCGTAATCTATAAAACACAGGTACACGTCTTTCTACATTTGTATTGCTCTTGTGATTACATTCTGAGCATAAATATCGCATTCTTGTTTCAGCGGTTTTTACGAATACGCACTGTTCTAGTTATATTTCCAGTCTGATTCTGCTGCTAATAGCATAATAATAATAATAACGATGTTATATGAACAAAGGTTGTTAAGGCTAGGTCGGACAAATCCCGACCAGCCCAATGAATAAACAAGCTTTCGTTCATCATTCTAGTAATATGAATTGTAAGGAATAACTAATTTCTGTCTAAATAATGTTAAAAATCTTTGATGGTTACAATTGATTATTTACATGCGATATCTCTTTGTTACAAGCCCATAAATTGAATTAAATAAACTTAGCGCTTCTTAAAGTCATATGAACAAAGTTTAATGGGGCCAACTAAATCTTATTGAATTTAGTTCGACCCGTTGAAACGAACAAACTCTAGTACAAAGCTTGAACCTTAAATACCGTTTACTAACCAGATGTAAATATAAACTAGTGTTTCCCGTTTGCATTCTTGTTTTTACTTACCTTTAGTACTCTGTAGGTAACAATTTTCGCTAAGCAAAATGTTAGTCCAGTCAATGCAAGTTGAATTTGAATTTCTTGGTTGTGTAGTCATTTCTTTCTATGGCAACAGCTAAAACAATCTTGACTGAAATTGAGAGCCAGGCTACTATAATTTCAAATATACAAAACTAATATATGAAAAACTATATTTTGAGGGGGATTCCATATACATTAAGAGGGGAAGTAATATTTATAAATGATTCAGAGTGCTAAATGTTTTTGACAGTTTTTGGTGAATAAGAATTTTTTTTTACTATTTTTCACATTATTCCCTCTAATGTAAAAAAAGATGTGAGGCTTGCTGCTCGTCTACTAGGGTGGCTAGCAAATCCCTGTTGCAGACACTCACAGGGCCATGTGGCTTATACTGCAACCATGCTGAGCCAACCTTAGTTACAATTTCTAGGCAAAAGCAAATAATATGGCGTGATCACATCTTTGAACTGGTGACTTCGTTCTAGCACAGCCATGGTCCTGAGTTTACCCTATTTCAATTACAAGACTTGGGTCAACTCGTGGGGTATGGTTTTCAGAAAACCATGTTATTAATTATTTAGTCTGGATGAAACAAAAACAATATAACAAAGTGTTGAGGGGTTCTCCCCTTTTTACACAAATGGACTCACCCAGTGTATAATTATACTACTGCTTCGTGAAGACCTGACAGAGCGAGACCTCCGAGTCTAGCTGCGTTAACAAAGAGGAACCCGGACGAAGCTTTGCCGAAGGGCAAGGTTTCGTCCGGGGAGGTAGACAGGGCCTGAACCCGTCTAGGCGAGTTCAAAGGCTATATTTTTGGCCGAGCCTACAGGCTCGGAGATACCCACATTAAACCGGCCTTGTGCCACATTCGGTCCTCGTGGGTGGATTGATAAATACTGAGCAAGACCTCCGAGTCTAGCTGAGTCGTGATACAGTCTTTGACTGTAAGTGACGTCTGTCGAACTCTCTGCGTTAGCAGAGAGGAACCCGGGCGAAGCTTTGCCGAAGGGCAAGGTTTCGTCCGGGGAGGTAGACAGGGCCTGAACCCGTCTAGGCGAGTTCAAAGGCTATATTTTTGGCCGAGCCTACGGGCTCGGAGATACCCACATTAAACCGGCCTTGTGCTTCATTCAATCTTCGTGGGTGGATCGATAAATACCGAGCAAGACCGAGGAGTCGAGTCGAGTCGAGTCGCGTTCAGAGTGACAGAGTAAAAGGTTGTAGATAACCGGAAGAGTGAGGGTGAGGTAACAGCATTGTAGGAGTCACAATGAGCGGAGCACGTAGACTCAGTAAGAAGTCATACAGCGATACTTCCATACCAAAGACTGTATATATATTTTGCTACTAACCTGCATTCCTGGAACTACTAACCTGCATTACCAGTTTGTATTATTACGTTAATACATTATTTTCCTATATTCATTCTTGGCGTTTGTTATTTATTGGTACCTGATTTCAACCCGGAATCCACAACACAAAGCATTAAAAATTAAATCATAATAATTAAATAATTTAAAACATTAATTATTTTATTTAAAAATCTTACTTATCTTATTAAAATATTATTTAATTACTAAACAAAATATTACTTTTTTGACTTAAAATTCAAAAAACAATTCCCGTAAGATGAATTCCATATATACTATATAGATGTTTTGTAATACAAATACCCTAATATGTTGGGTTACAAATCGTTTAATTAGCTCAGGTATTCGTATAAAGACAATGACATTAAAAAGTCCACGTGAAGCAGTGCCATTTAAAAGTGACTTTGTAAACTGGTTTTCTTGTCTGCTATGTATGAAACTATTAAACAAAAAACTTTTCCTGGCCATCCCTGCAACTTCTGATATAAAAAAGCATCAAAAGGTTTATCTCCACCAAATCGTATTTCCATCAAGAAAGAAATATTTATGGAAAGAAAGAAACAATTAATTACATAAAATATTAAAGAAATTTTCTATAAAACGAAAGTGTTGGAATTCATGTTTAAGTGAAATTAGTGTTTATTTCTTATAAATATGGATGCAATTTTTATGCCAGTGCACGTTCCCTATAAATGCGTTGCTGATTTTTCTATAGGGCCTTTCATATGGTTTTATGATAGAAATATATTGAAAATTTAAGAAAAAACTTTGCTGTTTTCTAATAACTCAAAATACCGTAAAAAATGTTTATTACAATTCACTGGATTTTTTCACCTTTTTTTTTTTTTTTTTGTTGTAATATAAATGTAAATAATCTACAATTCATGTAAGATAGACAACATTTTCAAAATAATTAAATCAACAATTGGAAATCATCTGAAGAAATTATTTTCTTCTAAGTTAAATGAAGCAAAAGTTAATAAAAGTGTCAGTTAAATTGTTAAGCCCTTAAACCACTTTATTTTGAAAGAATCTATGGAAAAAAACAAAATAATCAGTTTGTTTTTCATACAACAAATTCTAATCATTTCACTTCGGTGAACACACACAGATTGTCTTCAACTGGCGTTAAGATTGAATTGTAATTAGATGCTTATATTATTTCGCTATAGTGTATGTATAGTAATCTGCAATTTTCAGACACACGGCCTGAAAATTTTGTTCAAGTAGGAAACAGACTATTGCCATTCAGTGTTGACCTCAATGCCCACTCTTATATCCACGCAAACTCGATCCCTGATATTGAGCACTTTCACGCATAAAGATAGTATACCTTATGACTATATTTTTATTATATATATATATATATATATATATATATATATATATATATATATATACAGAGAGAGAGAATGAATAAAATTAAGATCGTAGCTATTACTATCAGAAACTAATATACCTAAAATTATATAATTTAACGCATATCAAATTTTGTCCTTTAAGACTTCATCTGACTAAATTTGTTGTTGGTACGAATGTGCATGCGCACGAACGAGGGATGCAGGAAATTTAATCTTAATTTTTAATTTTAGTTTTATATATATATATATATATATGTGTGTGTGTGTGTGTGTGTGTGTGTGTGTGTGTGTGTGTGTGTGTGTGTATGTATAATTTATATTGATGGATATGTGTGCAATTATGCCTGTGAGAGTGTATGTATATGCATCTAATTTTCATTATTATGTATGACGTTTTTTGAGTACTAAATGACAAAAATGTTGTGTGTATTTGCTTGTTAAGCATTTTCATGTATGAAAAAAAATTTAAATAAATAAAAACGAAACATTTATAGAAATTACTAACGCTTATTGTTTTTTCAAGTACTTTCTTATATGTTCCTTGCAGGACTTTCTGGCTGGTAATTAAATCATCGACAAATCCATTCTTTAACCAATACAATTTTTTACGTCATTATAATGCGCTTATAGCAATTTTCTAAAACAAACAATGTGATTTTTTCTCAACTGATATGCTTTCAGTTTCAATGTCATCTTTTTCTTTTCAGCCCGTGGTCTCGGAATGCGAGTGGTTGGCGGGAAGCTCGGCGAAGACAACCGTTTAGGTGCCTACGTGCGAAGTGTTGAAAGTGGAGGACCTGCCGATCTTCAAGGCAACATACGAGAAGGTCAGTTGGTAATTATTTTTTTTTTCGTTTGGCTTCGTAATAATATCAAAACATTCCAGATGAAGTTGAGTAAAATCTGGTTTGGATTTCAATATCTCAGTTTTTATAGGAAAACATTTGAATGAGTCAAAAGTAATTTCCGTTTGGAATCTGAGAATCAATTGTAATGAGGAATATATAATCCTAACTACTAATCGTTCATGTAAGTTAAATGGAGTACACTATATATACGAGGATCATTCAATAAATAAGGTGAATTTTTCGGTATAAGGACTTCTAATACAGATAGAAGCTTACTTTTTTTTATTTTTCAACGTAGTCTCCCAGCACTGTCACAAATTTTTCCCATCTGTGCACAAGCTTCCGTATTCCCTCAGCATAAAAATCTTTGGACTGATGTCTCAGTCAGTCGTTCACAACACTTTTGACTTCATCGTCACTTTTAAACATCATGCCTCTCGTGAACGCTTTCAAGGGACCAAACAGGTGAAAGTCTGAAGGTGCAAGGTCTGGGCTGTAAGGGGGATGAGGGAGCAGTTCCCAGCCCAGCTTGTTGATGGTCTGCACCGTTTGAGCTGCTGTGTGAGGCCTTGCGTTGTCATGATGGAAGATGACTCCTTCCGACTGATGACCCCTGCGTTTGTTCTTTATGTCTTTCTTGACCTGCCTCAGCAGTTCACAGTAGTTCTTCTGTCAGACTGAATGAGGTCATTGACTGATTCGATCACCCCAGGAGACCCCACTTCTGTAGGCCTCCCAGGCCTGTCTTCATCCTCAACACTGCTCCGTCCTTCTTTAAATAATTTAGCCCACTTGTAGACATTTTTTGGCTGAAACATGTGGCACCATACACAGTTGACATTCTCCTTATGAATTTCAACTGGTTTGCACCCTTCAGCAACCAAAAACTTGATAACTGACGGCTGTTCAATCCTGGAGCATGCTTCTTGGTCGGCCATCTTTGTTAATCGCCAAAACTCTCAAAGTTTTTTTTTTAACCTGCAAAAGAAATTAAATCCATGTGAAAAAGAAGTAAAACAAAAAAATTATAAAAAAAAAAGTAAGCTTCTATCTGTATTAGAAGTCCTTATACCGAAAAATTCACCTTATTTATTGAATGACCCTCGTATATATATATATATATATATAGATAGATAGATAGATAGATAGATAGATAGATAGATAGATAGATTAATTAGGTTGAGTCATAAGTAATTTGTAATTTCCGTTTTGGGGAACCAATTGCGATGATGAATGTATCACAATGCATTAATCATTGGTGGCAGTTAAGAATAATTTTGAAAATTTACAAATTTACCTTAATTTTGCAAAACAATGGCAGTGTACACAGTGGATTAAAGGAAAAAATATTGTTCTCCTTCAGGACAACACCAGGCAAAGATAGAACAAGAAACAATTTTGGAACTTGACGGTTTTGCCCTTCCCGCCATATTCACCTGACAATGCAATAACCTATTATTAACTTTATCGATCGCTGCAAAAATTTTCATAGGAAGAATTCTCTCAAGAGATAGTCGACAATTTTTTGCATTAAAAGCTGCGGAGTTTTCCTACCTGATACACAGCAACAATTCATTGTAAATAATGGTGAATATATATTGAATAAAATGTTATTGTACTTTCCTTTTTGAACCCACAAAAACTTGACAAACAAAAATGGAAATTATTTGCCATTATAGAAATGTTAAGATATTATCGGAAAATTCAAGGAATTTTAAGCGTCTTAGATTTACTCAAAGAAATGTAGTTTAAATTCGTATCAGAGCGACTAAAGTTATTACACAATAATGTTTAAGTGTTGGTATGTTTATATTTTGTAAAAGGCGTTCTTATGATTCTTAGATTGGTCAAATTTAAGCTGATGCGGAATTTCCCAGCACAGCTTTTGATATTGGGGAAGTCTTGCAAATATCTTTCAAGTCTATTCAGCTCTTTATTTTATGAGCAATCACTCAATTAAAGTTTGTCGTTTATAAACCTTAGGAAGCATTTAGGAGCTAAAATAATATGAACAGATGAAAAGAAGCATCTATCGCTATTTAAACATCCTGCTTATTTATTTTTTCTCCTCTTGAACACGTGGTGGTGGAACGTCTGTGATTTTAGTCGTAAGTAGGTTTTATGAAGTGGAATTGTTCGACCCACATCCAACCGGTTTCAAATTCAAAGTTGTCTTTCTCGTACTCTGCCCGCTGAAGAAGGATGAGATGCATTTATACTTTGACGCAAAGACATTTGTGGGAAAAGTGAATACAGCAGACTCGGCTCGAACTTTGCTCGTCGATCCTACATTCCACGTCCATAACCGCTAAGCTACACTCACAAAATAACAATAATAATAATAATAATAATAATAATAAAAATAATCGAAACGGTTGCATTATGATAATCCAAAATGAATTAATTGATTTATTTCTTTTTCACGGATTATCAACCCTTTGTGGGTTATTTAAAACCAAACCATATTTTTGATTCTAAGAATAATTTTTTTGCGAGTAGATATTGAACATTGACGTCAACAGTTAGAGGCGACAGGCTGTTTCATGCTAGACGCAATCGTCAGGCCTGACGATTGCGTCTAGTATGAAACATCCTTTCGCTTCTAAGTGTTGACGTCAATGTTCACTTTTATATTTACACACGCTCTATCTCTGATATTGAGCACTTTATCCCACAAATATAGCAGAGTATATTTCTTCATATATATATATATATATATATATATATATATATATATATATATATATATATATATTATTAAATATAACATATACTGAATGTCTATTATGTCTGATCATAAGTCATTCTAATGTTTGCTTTAATTTCTGGTGAAAGTAAAGACTAAAATTGTCCAACATTTTGATATTTTTAATTAATTTGGTCCTAAGCTTTCGGCTCGCATCGGCCATCCGCGGAGTGGTTATACAGACATGAAACAAAGATATCCACCGTCAAAGATGATACTTTGTTATTTTGACGTAGAAGTTTGCTATGCGACGATAACTGTCGCGTAATAGCAGACGCAGGTCATAAGTTCATGATGCGATTCTAGAATATCATACTAGTGGGAGACCGAAATATTAACAATAGAACCATATGTCTAGATGCAAAGTAATGTGTTGTGACTAGTTTGAATTGTAATTTTGTTGGTGCTTCGTTTTAATGTAGATGGTCTCCAATAACTGAAGGTTCTTATTACTGTGCGTATCCGTGAGTGTTATTGTGTTATCAACTAATATCTGTCTAATATTATGTTTTTTCTGCTTTTTTGTTTCATGTCTGTATAACTATATATATATATATATATATATATATATATATGTGTGTGTGTGTGTGTGTGTGTGTGTGTGATAGAATTCCTCTTAGTAAAGCCAATCATTCATATTAATGGTAGGTATATAACGTGTATATGTTCATATTTGCTTATTAGAGGATATCCATTAATACTGTTTATAAAATAAACGGAGCGTCTACTGAAATATGGATATCCTCTAAAAATAAACATATATCTGATCAATAAATAAAAATATATTACTTCTTTAGAAATTGCTATATCTGTGTGTATTTGTGTGTGTGAATTTACGTTAAAAACTAGAGATTGCCAGAAATCTTTACTTAGCTTGACGTAGCTTAGCACAAATCCACAAATACAGGTTACCCAGTCAGAATCGAAATATGGAATTGCCTGTTATTCAATAACCGGTTTTTTTACATATTTTACTAAGCTTAACAGAGTATAATCACAAAGCTTGAGCCCTTTTGACAATCGAACTCATTAAAAGAACTATAGTTTGTCCTATACTTAGAGATCATGTTTACTTTTACTTGTATTTGAATATATATATATATATATATATATATATACTTACTTATACTTGTATCTCTCTCTGTCTCTCTCTCTCTCTCTCTCTCTCTATATATATATATATATATATATATATATATATATATATATATATATATATATATATGATAGAATTCCTCTTAGTAAAGACAATCATATTAATAGTAAGTGTACATGTTCATATTTGTTTATTTGTTTTAATGATTGTCTTTAGCCTATCTTTCATTGCCTTGTGCCTTTTTTGCAGGGGATCAAATATTGACATGGGATGGTCAGTCGTTAGTAGACGTGACGTACGAAGAAGCCCAGGAAATCATGGACCGGTCTGGTAACATTGTTCAAATTGTCATTTGGCATCGACCAATCACGTGAGTACTTTGATCTGTCTGTTTCATTTAGCGACGATTCCGTTTTATTGACTGTCGACTTCAATGGAGATCACACGATGTGGTCCTTATCGTCGCGTCTGTATAATTATGTATTAAGATATGTCGGTATGCATAACTAAGACGAGCTCGGTTCGTTAATTACTGCAACCAGTTCTTCTTATATAAATTTACTGTCTTGTAATTGCAAACCATTGTCAAGCAGGAGGTAAAAGCACGGAAAAAGATGGATGAGGAAAATTCCGCTAGTAATTGTTAAAATACCAGCCATCAAGTGTTAGACAGTGAAGATAATGTGTTGAACTAAATTCGATGCCTGATCGTCTGTGTCACGTGACGTCTTCAACTATGCTTTGTACAGGAAACCTGAGTATATCAGAGACTGAAATGATTTTAGTAATTTCTATTGAATCTTGCTAATAAAAAATGTAAGATCAAGTGCCATGTTTGGCATGGTGCAATGGTTAGTGAGATAGTCTCGTAGATTACGACAAATGTAGGGAGTTCAAGCCACCTAGGTATCTCACACTTTTGGCTTTGTGCCTGACTAAACTACACTTACTAAATATCAACGGTGAATAGAAATTGTTATCACAAGCTGAAATTAGAAGAAATCGAACTAGAAAGATTGTGTTACACAAAATCTCTAAATAGACAGAGCCTACCTACTTTAAAAATCAATATTCAAAACCCTGCTTTTTTTATTAAATTATGTTCGATACTTAACCGCCTGTACCGCTAGATATACAAGTATTTAGCCCGTCAAGAAGAATGATAATTTATTAAACGCAATTATGTCCAGCGCATGGTGACATTCGCAGGGCAATCATTTAGGACTGAACTCGTTATATGAGAGAATTAGGCTTCACCTGTAATTATCTCATATCCCTTCAAGACGTAAATGATCATAACTCTTCACAGGTTCCTTTTATAATCTGTGTATTGCCATGCATCCTTGGTAAAGATAGTTGAATGGTTTCTTTCTCTGAGGTTTGAATCTATAGTCTCCCTTTTCCTTTGTTTGGGTTGCTATCGACAACAAGAAAAATCAAGTTTACATTGCTGTAGATGAGCGGAAAAAGGGTACGCGGATTCAAGCTTTTCCCGAGAACATTAATACAAAAATGAGCTGCAATTTTAACCTGGCTTGCCAGTTTCCATCTCTGCATGAATAACCATTACACAAGCCACTCCTCATCGTGTGACAAACAGACCTTTTGATGCGAGATATATCAGCTATTACGTTGAAGAAAAAGTTTTTATTTAAAATTAAATTTGATCGTAAAAGTTGAAAAAAAAGTAGTTTCGGTATATAGTTTTATTTATGTTAAGTGATCACTTGAGGATTTTCAACAGCAGCAACAACTAAAATGGATAGCACATATAATTCGAAGAGAAAATAATAACTAAAATGTTGACGTTCCAAATTATCTCAAACGAAAACTATGAAGGAAACGCTCCATCAAATCTGGAAAGAGCGATAACACATACTGAACTTGGGAAACTTATTTTCCTGAAAAATTATTTTAGAGAAAGATTTTATTAATTAGAATCAATGGTAGTAATGGCTGCTCGGTCAATGAATGCTAAATATTTCCTTATAAGGAAATGGTTAATATCACCATCGCCACTAATATTCTCATTACCATCCCATAAGTATTGTCCGAAATCTAATTGCGATAGACTGAATGATATTAAAGGCTCAATCATGAAAAAGTATCTTGGATTAGTTCAGAGAAAAACTGTAATTATGCATCAAAAGAATGTTAGATTACTTACTTTTTTTAGTGATAAAGCAAAACTGTTACACTTTGGATAGGAAATTTCGTCTCGACCACTTTGTCCATTGGATATCAAATTTTCATATTACTATGCATTCTTGTTTTTAGAGAAATCTCTTGAGGAAAACACGTTTACTTCCCTGGAAAACTGAAAAAGTATTTTAAGAAATTCTTTTCACAGACAATATCTTCTGAAATTATAAAACTATCATTTCCTAACTAGATCCTCATAAATCATTCGGATTTGACGGTATCTCTGCAATTATCTTAAAGTAATGTGCTCCTGAACTGGCCCCTGTTCTCCCCAAACTCTACAATAAATGCCTTGCTGCTTCTTGCTTTCCAGTTTATTGGAAATCCTCCTCTGTAATTTCTATCTAAGAACTTACGACCCCTTAAATTATTATGCTATTACTTCTTTCTGGCAAAGTACTTGAGTCTCAAATCAACGCTGAATTTGTTAAACATCTCATCTCACAAGGCCTTATTTCGGATAAACGATATGGTTTTCGTTTCTCTCAGTCTACAGCCGACATGTTTACGGTTATTACTGAATTTGTCTATCAGGTTTTAGGGAAAGAACGGTGAGTTTTGGGTTGAAGGTTTAGTTATTTCGAAGACGTTTCACAGGTTTGGTATCCTGGCCTTTTGCTTTCTTCACATGCTCACTGGCTATGGTGTTTCTGGGTGAATGTTTGTCTTAATTCAATTGTTTTTAACAAATCGTGTAATGATGGTTGGGTGGAATGGATACGCTTCAAAATTATTTCGCATTAATACGGCGGTACCCCAGAGCTCTATCCTTCGACTTACGTTACTTTTAATCTTCATCAACGATTTTTTCCGGTGTTCTGAACTATGTATTTATACTGATGAAACAACTGTTTAATATTTACTCCTGCCTTCGTAGTAAGTCCGATACGTCCAACAAAATAAAACTGGCAGCTGTTGTCTAAAATAACTTCTAATCAGTGATTAACTGGAGCAGAGAATGACTTGTAAGTCTGAATACCTACAAAAAGAAACCGCTATCATTTAATCATCATGGAGAACTTTTTTTCTGCTTTCCATCAGCATGACTGATGCTAACCTACAGAGGTCTTGGACTCACGTTTTCTACTGAAATGAAACGGGGTGATTATATTTAATCAATTACTAGGTCTACTACTAGGAAAATTGGTTTACGCTGTCGTTCCAGATAATTTTCTCATCAGAATCTATCTTTATAAATCTATCATTCGTCTGTGCATTGATTATTACGGTCATATTTGTTCTGGGGATTCTGCTATATATATTGAAGTTCTCGAAAAATCATAAGAAATGTCTGTAATGTAATCAGTCCTGATGTAACGTCTCGACTTCAGTCATTTTCCTACCGCCGTTACTTAGCTTCCCTGTCATTTTTTATAAATATTTTCATAGCAGTTGTTCTAACGAGCTGACCTCCTTGGTACCTCGACCAGATGAATTTAGAAGTACTACTACATTAGAAAATAAGTATCAACATTTTACCGTTGAACTAACTCTATGTAACCGGAAGTTCTATTCTAATATCTTTCTTTTTTCGCACTTCACGCCTGTGAAGCTTTCTTCCGGTTTCTTGCTTCCTTGCCACCTACAATATTTAAAAAAACGCAATGTCAATCGCCATCGTCTCTCTTCCTGAATTCTGTTCTTTTATTGTCCGTTCTTATCACTAAAGTCTTCTCATTCACTTTCATTCACAGTAACAAATTGCGTCTTGTTTGGAGGTGAAATAGTTCTAAAAAATGAAAAAAAGAGGAGGGTCGGTGAACAATGAATACGTTGTTCATATTAATATCAGAAATTGAAGTCTTTTATGTTTACTATATTTACCGTATGCTAAGAGGCATTTTCTTCATGGATAATGACTTCAAAAACGCCCTGCCTCTTAGCACTGTTGTAGAGAGGAATTTGCCAACCCTCACGAACCATAGTCACGTGATACAAGCAATTACGAACACCTGGGGTATAGTATAAACCTACAATTATCATTCATATATAAAAAATACCATATATAAAGATTTATTTTTTCGAGTATTGATGATAGCCTGTAGTCAGCTTCCCAAAGGTTCTGAGAGCCTTTCGTTCATTTAGGCATACCGTACGGTATCTTCACAAATCCCAACCTCAGTGCGGACTGTGACCGTGAAGATGCAAAAGCAACACCCGGTTTGTGCTCTTGGACGCAGCCCTGAAGCATCAGCTGGGAGTTGGATGTAAAGACGCCGCGTGTTGAGACGTCTTGTGGCTTGTAGCAGCACGAGTTTTGAATAGGCATAATATTGTGCTAAACTATTGAAAATCTAATTAGCAATAATTACAGATATTTAATAATAGGTCCAAAATGTGAGAAATTGTTGGGAGAGAAGGAAAAAAGCACCGTGGAGTCTTGCTAGTACAGTAAGCTATTAAATCCTCAAATATATTTCCCGAAAATGCCTAGCTAGTTATAAGGTGCGTTTTGCTACTTGTAGCGTCTTACTACTAGTAAAATACAGTATTTAAACTGAATAGATATTTTGGTCACCCAAAGAACGAATTAATAACTGCACGGCAATTGCATACATCGTGTGTGCATAGTTTGACCCCCAAAATTAACAGTGTTTCGTTAATTGATATTTTTTAATTTCCATTATTTCATAGAAACATAAGCGAAATCTTTATAGATGTTTTAACGATTCTTTCAATCGTCGACCAATGCACATGAAAAAGACAGAACCGAAGTACATTGGTTACATGATTCTTCCACTTCACATAGTATTCAAGCTTTTCATCATGATTGATGCGGCTGCATTAATAAAATATTGAAATTATCCTCTACATATCCTATTAATGTCATTAGATTGTCTTGTTTCAAAGATCATGACAGATTCGAAATAAATGAACCTGTGTATCAACGAGGTGACAAGGAACATTTAGAAAGTTTCAACTCTCACTCTAGTTTTTATCTTTTTCATCAATTTATAGAATCTGTCGTTGGCAAGTTCACTGTTTATTCAGCGCCCTCTAGTGTCAACGCTAATTTGTAATTATAAATACACGACTAAGCCGTCGGCGCACGGCAGGGAAGCAGGTGGATTTTTAGCGTATTTATTTTTAGAAACACGCCCAGTGACTGACAGTGACTCATATATATATATATGAGGTGTGCTATATTTATAGGATAAAGTTCTCAATATCAGAGATACAGAGCATGTAAATACAAAAGGGAACATTGAAGTCAACACTCAGAGGCTGCAGGCTGTTTTTTTGCGAGACGCAATCGTCAGGTCGCGAGTGTAGGTTTTTTCTCGACTATTTATATATACGAGTCAGTGGTGCAGACCAAAATAAATTACTAAATAAAGTATCTGAGCTCATCTCAAAATGCAGACAGGAAAACAAATTTTTACGACTTAACTTAAAAATCGAAAACTGAAAAGAACAAATAAAAATAAACAAAATAATAATAAAAGACAAGTAAAATAAATTAACCCAAGCAAATAATAAACAAATTAACAAACCATTCCTGTCAGAATAGAATAAATAAAAATAAAAATAAATAAATACATAAAAAAGTAAAAATAATCAATCCAAATAAATAAATAAAGTAAATAATAAACATCGAAAACCGAAAAGAGTGAATAAAAATATACAAAATAAAAAATAAGTAAATAAATTAATCCAAATAAATAAACAAATTAACAAACCGCTACTGCTAAAATAACCGCAATAACAAATAAAAATAAATAAGAAAAAGCAAGCAAATAATCAATCCAAATAAATAAAATGATAAACAAATTAAAAACTGCCCCTGCCAAAATAACAGAACAGACTACAGCAATCATTCTAAAAATAGGACGAAAAAATAGATTTAATTATCTTCCCAGACCAAATCAAACTATTAAATTAACGACCTAAGAAAATCCCCCAAAAATGTTTTACTACGTTAATAAAACATCCAAAACCGAAAAGAATAAAAAAATATATTAAATAAAAAGGACATATGGCACAGTGGATAAAGGCGTTGGTTAGATCCAGTGACAGACCCAAAGAATGTGAGTTCAATACCCGGTTAAGGCAGTGGAGAACTTTCAGAGGGAAAATAAGCAGGGGATAACTGATAACTGACATCCATCAAACATGGCACGTGGAACTAGAACAGTCTACCCCAGTGATCGAAATAAAGGGTTCAGTTCGAAATTCCAACCACCTGAAGAAGGCCGGAGCGTACAACGGCCGAAACGTTGTGACAAATATGGCGACAAAGATGAGGACAATAATCCGACTAATGTAAATACTGTACATAATACCTCGTCTCAGAAATATAGACAAATAAAAACAAGTAAAATAAATTAACCCAAATAAGTAAATAAACAAGTTAATCTCGCCAAAATAACTGCCAGAATAGACTACGCACAATGCACCACGGAACCGTATACATACATATATATATATATATATATATATATATATATATATATATATATATATATTTCGATTATAGGTGCAGTTCAATTTATAATTACATGAATCATTCATACAAATAACAAATATAGAGGTTAATGATTTAAATGGCGAGAATACATCTTCGCAAACAATTTCAATAAGATACACTAACCCCGAACCTGTATATGAATGATATGATCCCTGTTTATAAATTCCAGTTTCATAAGGTCTTTTTTAGTTTTTTACAAGCTATCGTCTGTTCCTACAGACATCCTCAGATATGGAAATAGATTTGTTCTTGTTTTTTCTTAAATCATTTAAATTAAATCATTAACCTCTATATTTGTTTTTTGTATATATATATATATATATATATATATATATATATATATATATATGTTTATATTGATGTGATTTTGTGACCCTAGGACCACGCTTTTGGGATCGTCTGACGCAAAAGCGTGAACCCAGGGTCACAAACTCACATCAATCCAACTAAATATGTTAGCAGCTCTATCACTCATATTGAGCGCTTTCCAATAAGTACCGCGCATATATAATATATAAATAATATATCTAATAAATTGCATATATATATATATATATATATATATATATTCATATTTATATACATACACATTTCACACACACACACAGATATATATATATATATATATATATATATATATATATATATATATATATATATATATATATATATATAAATTGCCAATATAAATTTTTAAATTAAGTAATTTACGGAAAGCAAGACAGTAAGGCGATTAAGATGTAATACAATACTGGGTGTGAAAGAATTAGAAAAAGGAAACATTATTAAAGAGCGGGAACAATACAAATGTAATGAGGCATACAGTATAAAGACAGTAATAAAATGAAGAGAGTAGATACCGATATTTATTGCATTTAAATTTTTAGAGATTAAAGTTGCCTGGAAAGCATGGCGCCAGGAGTCTGTTCCACAGGCGAGAAGTGCGGGAAAAGAAACTCTTAGCATAGAACCTACGGTTACATCTAGACATTTCAACTTTACTTTCATTTGACTTTGTTGCCAGTCTAGTACTACGCTTAAATTCATAAAGTCCTGGTACCCTAGCAAAAAACTCTCCCGAACGATTACCATGAAAATATTTATAGAAAAGGCACGGAGAGAAGAAACTTTAGGGCATGACCGAAGCCGAGAAGCCAGGTCAAGAACAATAATATTGCTGATTCTTCTTTGGATTTTAACAAGAATCTCTAAATATATAGCAGGAACACCGTGTCATATTCTAAGCATAGAACAATAGTAGTCTTATATATCTAAGATAAAAAAAAATGTCTAGCACGACACAATGAAGAAACTTTTTTAGCAGCAGATCTAGTAATGGATTCAATATAGTTTTTTCACTTCATGTCAGCCGAGATTATATATATATATATATATATATATATATATATATAATTTTTAAATGGGTATTTTGGGGCATCATTTTTTTGATTTTCTAGCTAAAAGTACTGAGAGTAAAATATATTTTCAAATATGAACCTGAAATGAAGAAACTAATCAGGAACATCGAAAAAAATGAATAAAAATAATCAACCACGAACTTTTTGATATTTAAACAAAATTGTATATATAAACCTGTGTGGTGGTGGTGTGTGTGTGTGGTTTAGAAAATATATGTGTGATATATGCATTTATGACACATATATATATATATATATATATATATATATATATATATATATATATATAATATTACAAGAAATAATCGTAAAGGATGCTTATAGATCTTTTTTGTTTATCTTTAGGGAAGAGGACACTGTTGCACCGACAGCTGCACAACGGCGAGAGAAGTTCCAAAAAGCTGGTAAGTGACAGTTATTATGTGCAAGTGCTATAAATGTCCATGTTTTCAGACCCTTCTCAACAATACCGAACGCTTTAATCGTCTTCCTAGTCAGTTATTATCAAGATGTCACGTCCTTGACAAGTCAACCGTGGTGTGATTCGAACTTGGATCTCATGCTCGGAATCCATCCTATATACCTAATCTCATCCCTATACAACTATTCCACCAGATAGTCAAATGTCTTCCTAAATATACAAAACTGTTTAACACATCCATGCACAATTAAATAACACACAATATTCGCAATTATCTATTCCACCATATGCAACATTTTCTAGCCAACCGTATACACAAATTTCTAATCATATAGACGCCAATCTACTCTACCAAAACTATATCAACGATTCATATACAGGGTGCGATGTATAAATTGTCGTCTAAATTAAGCGAAATGGTGCGATGTATAAACTGTCGTCTAAATTAAGCATTTTAACAGATACATTTACCAACATTACACAAAAATATCTTGACATACTAAAGAGTGAATTTACTCAATAAAATTGTCATTGACTTCTCTCTAATTTTGTTGGTCTCTCGTCCAACTGCGCAGGTTTGCAGTCTGGGGAGTTAGGTTGCCAGATGTAAGGGGTAATGTGGTCACAGAAATTGTCTGACAGCCTGCGTGTGTGACATGGTGCAGAGTCCTGTTGCCAGATATAGGGTCTTCCACCAGCCACCCTCTTGACCCAGAACAGCACTACCTCCTCAAGGCACTTGATGTAGGCCTCCATGTTAAGTCTGAGGCCCTGTCGGACGATGAATGGAAGCATAACATCACCATCACTAGTGATCACTCCAATCACCATGATGTTGACTGGATATATCATCCAAATCTTTCCGAATCCTCTGCACTGTCATCAGATTGACACCCCAAAACTCTGGAATGCTCGTATTGGATCTTCTGGTGCGAATGCCATGGAGTATATCAAGCTGTTTTCAAATTTCTGTCAGAATGAATTGTGTTATGCTACACTTTTTCTCACAGACGTTGCCCAACTGACCCTACTATACTGTGCAGTTGACAAAATCAAAAACAAACAACACGCATGCGCGAAATTAAGCATATAAAATGGCCACAATTTACCCATCGCACCCTGTATGAATAATACCTAATAATTCATACGTATATTTGAAATAATATATACATTAGATACCAAATACATAACTAGTGATATGTGATATTAACTACTATCTAACCCCCTATATCAAGCGCTATCTAATCGAAACCAGATAGAACCTATCTAATTCAATATATACACTACTATCTAACCAATGTGGGTACGTGACCGAGTGGTTGGGACTCGGATTAAAATCTCAATGATTTGGCAGGAAGGTGACTTCTTGATGTTATCGGCGTGCGACACCTTTCGAAAGTTACTGAAAACTATACCACAGGTTGAAACTTGGTAGTGAAATTGGCTAGCCGGAACTGTTTGGTGGTCGTTGATGGTTGTGTTAGCACTAAGTCACAAGTCATCGTAACCGAGCGTTTGAATGTACTGGCGTTGTTCTGAATATTGATCAGGCCTAATTATGCGCTCTCTTCCAGAAACCTAAGGTCCGCTCAGCATAGTTGCAGTATAAATCACAAGTGGATGTTGAACAAATAAAGATAGGTTTGAGCAGACGCCTGCAGTAGGGATTGGTTAGCCGTCCTTGTAGACATGCATATTCAGATACGAACAGCCAGCCACTATCTAATCAATGTAATTCATAACTATCTAACCTATCGAAGACTAAAAGTGCCAGTCCATATACACAACGCATTCAGCATATACAAACTATAACCAATATAGGCATATCTATATAACCCAACAAATACACAATAAAATAAGAGTTTTGTTGGTCTTTCGTTCAACTGCGCCTCCCCACAACTCCATTAAGGCGACACACATGCAATAAACTCTATTAAGGCGACATACACGGTTATGTAACCCATCATACATACAGCTATCAAATCCAATAAATGCACTACTAATACCATATATATATATATATATATATATATATATATATATATATATATATGCGTGTGTTTTGTGTGTGTGCCTTTACAAGAGCCACATTCGGCCAAAAATAAAGTACCATTGTCATATTTCGGCGGGAGCTGCCCAAGTATGACAACGGTCAGTCTCCAACCTTGACAGTCAAAAATCGTCCGCCAATTCAAGCCATAATGGCAAATGACAAGGACATGCCATGTCACTTACATTATGGCAAACCACCGACATTTCCTCCGTATTCTATTGGTGAGAATAAGTTCCAGTTGAACAGCTTCTTCCTGAGAACCACTGCTCTGTGAAACCGACTCCCAACAGGATGTTTCCCTGATCACTACAAACCTAACTTGCTATCTTCTACTTCTATCCACACAAATTGCTTCCTAACGTAATCTTCTACCTCGAGTGACCCCCCAGCCTTGTGTTACTTTACTATATATATATATATATATATATATATATATATATATATATATATATATATATATATATATATCCGCAACTATCTAACCCACCAATCGACCTTAAAAAGAGAATTTCGTGTTAGAGCATTTGTCCATGTTGAGGTATGTGTCAGCTTTGAAAATTATCGTTCTAAAATTTGTAATTTTCCCTCGGTTCTAGCACCATTAGACCTAAGTGGCACTCTCCTCTTTTAAGTCTTGCAATAAAAGTAAAACTTATAGCGTTTCTTGTCTTTAAATTTAAAAAAAAATATTACTTGCGGATTAAACAAATGTTCAAGGAGGAAATTGAGTGCTTGTTTTAGATTAAACCCATAAAACTTGGCAAATAATCTTCGCATGAATATCTTAAATCTATGACCCGGAATTATACCCGTTAATTATAAAACAAACATGGACAACGCCATAAAATTGAAAGTAAAACAAAACAAAATTTGACAGATTCATTTCCTTGGAAGATACAAAGAAACAATAAAGTAATGAAAATAACGATTGTTTGACGAAATAAACGGATAGCATTTATTCCTACAAGCAGTAATCTGTTTCGAAAAGTCTCATCAAGAAATAAACGTGTTTCTCTCCATTGAATGAGTCACTCACTGAGGTGGAATTGTGTCCCAGAATTGCTTTATTCAAGTATCATTAAATATTCAAATGAAATATCAGTGGATGAACAATTTGAAATTTCTATTTGTCACTGTTTCTCGTTTATTCCATCTTCTTTATTTGCTTCTGAGATATTTACCAGAACCACTCTTGTCAAATTCAGTGGGCGTTAAAGATTTAAATAAAATGGATAATGATGACATTCATAAATCGTTCTGTTTTATGATAATGGTTCTAGAAATAGGCTGAAATGGTAAATTATATCCAACTATTTATTTAATGTCATCATATACATGACTATGCAATCGAGAGAAGACGTGATCGTGTATAGAATTATCAGATGCAGCGAACTGGCTCGAAAAAAATGCATACACGACTGGGTGAAAATTGTGATTCATTGGTAAGTGTGCAAAGCTCTACAAACAAAGCAGGACGTTACCTTGAAAACTGTAGAAGTAAAATCTAAGATAGTCGTTTAAAATTTATAAAATTTATCCAGTCTAGAAAACTACAGAGTAGCTGTAAACAAGGAAAGAAAATTCTTTCAGTTTTTCGATGTGGCGGTTCAAACAGTTCTACTAAAGAATAACATAGAACTTCTGAGCAATGAAAAAAATCGTAAGAAAAATAGAAGCTGCAAAAAACAAAAAGACCAAGCGTATACAAAATTTGTGAGTCATTTAATGAAGAGAGATGGTCTATAGAATTTAGCACACAGGAACAGAGGAAAAAGCAAGTAACCTACCTAACGAGTAAATTGATGGCAGGATAGAAACTGGCAGGGATAGTAAAGGGTAAAAGTTTTTATTAATGTACACCAAGAGCCACTCGAGGTAGATGATTACTGAATGAATTTGTTATGGGAGCAGACAGAGTAAGAGACACAGTTTTTGAGGATATATAGGAAATATAACGGTTAAACCTAGACTTGAACAAGTTAAGATCATAGTGACCGAAGAGGCATTCACTTGGGAGGCGATTCCACAAAATAACCTGTCGTGGGAAGAAGCTGTTCGAGTGAAACTTACTTCTCACTAATGGAATACGAAGGGAATGAGGGTACTTCACCTGGGTGTGCACGTCGTCGTGGGTCCTAGCTGTGAGAGTTGGTGGAATTAAGGAATGTAGATTGTCCGGCCATTATTCACGGAAACAGCGATGGAATAGAGACAGGCCTGTAGTGTATCCCCTGTGGATTCAGCTTTGACGCTTTTTGGACTCTATCAAGATTAGAAAGTGAAGCGTGGGCAGCCACTGTTCACATAAAGCATCAGTACTCTATTTTCCGCCTGATCTGACTGTTGTAAATAGCCAGAGGAATCGGGTACTTACTGAAACGATACAGGAAACCGACCATATTCTCAACATCGATGGATCGTATTTACGAGTTCCACTTGAAGTGTGGTGTGATCATAAGTTCCAATAGGCGTTCAAGACAAAGAGTTTCCCATGAGAGAATACTCGTTCATTGCAATAGACGAAAATTCGGGATGTGATCGGTGATGATGAAAAGCTATTCGCTTGTTTTGTTTTGGGGTTTTTTTTTTAGATATTGAATGTGACCAGATAGTTTTTCAACCGTTGAGGTGTTAGAGCTAGGTAAGAAGGAGGATCAGCTGCTAGGTACCAGCCATCTAAAATTTTGGAGGGACATCCATATACCGCTGTATCATCTGCAATAGTCGAAGATTTTATACAGCAATCCGTTATGCCAGAGATACATAAAATTGTTCTGACAAAGTACAGCCCACACTTTACGAAGGGCTTTGTCTATGTAATTTGTCAAAAAAGTGTCATGATGCCATTTCTAACCTTAGGTCCCTGGGCGGGCCCCGGAAAGAAATGTGTAAACGCCAGAAATCAAAGGAAATAAAAGTAATAATAATAATAGCAGCAACATGGCTAAATCTTTAGTGTATTTTTTTTTCATTTGAAGAATGAGACACCTACGGCGACTTAGATATCTCATCTGGAGTCGCATCTAGATACCAGAAAACACTCAATCGGTGACTGTCTTATTACCCAAACTGATGAGTATTTTGAACTGGGCCGTACCTGCAAGATTATGCGCTGCTTTTATCAAAACCTGTTCTATACCGTGTACATTTAGCTATGACGCATGAGTACGATGTACCCTTATCAGAATGGGTGTCATGATGGCTATACTGGGATTCGTACATTTTGAACTCAGCGTTACTTTCAAACAACAACAATAATAATGTTTTCATAGAAAATAAAATCAACAAGATACTCGGAAATTTAGAGATTCAGCCCCCTCGTCATTTATATAGGCGAGATTGACAGATCTGAAGGTCGTAGATAAAGAAAAGAAGACTTGTTTTATGTGGCTGTGCGAGCGGACTACAGGGTGAAAAGAAAAGATAGCTAAAAATAGGTAAATATGCTTTTACTCGAGAGAAGAGAAAAATGAAGATTAAATCCGTGCCTATATTAGTCGGCTCACTTGGAACAGAGCCAAAAACACGAGAAGCAAGATTAAACGAATCAGAAATTCAAGGAAGTACATCAAGGACGGGGAGGTGTAGATAGTGAGGGAGGTGCTGAAATATTTAGGAGACTTTTCTTACTCAATATCTAGCGATTACTATCGAAACGCATCAAATACAAGTAATAACAAATGAAAAATTGATATCGCCCATTATTACTAAAATCAGAATTGATATTAATGACGCTTATTTTTTTCCTCTAGGGAGTGCCACCAAATGATATTGATCTGAAAATTCTAAATCTAATACTCAGTCCCAAGCGATGAGTATCAGACAATAATAATAATATAAAAAGAAATAGATCTAGAATATGAGGGTTGGTGTCGAGCAGTAAGTGCTGAAAAGTTGTGGTGATTTAGTGTTAATCAATACTCAGTAACAGTCTACTAGCATCTTAAAATCGTAGTAATTTTTTCTAGTTTACTCTTACAACATCCCCACCAACATTTCTCGCAGATCATTTATCGATTTCAGAGCGTTAATTTTCTTATTTTCACGAGAGGGACAGGTAAAACTATTATATGTCAAACGTGGAAATGATCGTTAAGAAATGTCCTCAGGTAACACTTTCCAGAAGATCTTTGTTTTCATGATATTCATTAAAAACAATTTCTTTTTTATTCGGTATCACCCCATGCAAGGCAATAAAGCCACTAAAACAAAAGGGTTTACAGGGTGTGGAAGAATTAGGAATAGAAATATTAATAATGAATTGGAAGAGAAAAAAGCAATCAAGGGGAGAGCAGATAGCGATTGAGATTGCATTTAAAATTTTGCAGATTAAAGTTGGCTAGAAAGCATGGAACCGGAAGGGATTTCCACAAACGAGAAGTATGACAAAAAACTGTTAACATAGAACTTATGGCTACATTTAGCTAGCTCAACTGTAAATTTGCAAAGCAAATCACCCCGAGCAAGGCAAGGAGTTACAAAGAGTGAGAGTAAGGGTAAAGAGGAGTGTTTGGGGAAAAGGATAAAGAGAAGAACGGCGATCAAGGTCAAGACATCTGAAGATTGACATTACATTTGAATATTTGGAGATTATAGTTATCAGGGAAGCAAGTGATAGGAAGGGAGTTCCACTGACGGGAGGTGCAAGATAAGAAGTTGTTGGAGTAGAAAAGATGGCTACATTTAATCATTTCGTTAGTAAAAGGGTGAGACCGAGATGCCAACCTAGTAGCACGCTTAAATTCATGCAATTTGGGAACCATTGAAAGTAGATCGTCGGAGCAGTTGCCATAAAGATGCATGTAGATGCATGTAGAAAAGATAGAAGGAAGCCTCAGCACGTCTGTGAGAAAGTGGCTGTAGACGGGATGCCAGATCAGGACCAATCACGTTGCATATCTGTCTCTGGATTTTGTCAAGGACCTCGAGATGAACGGTGGGAGCACCAGATCATATATGGCAGCAGTATTCTATGCAAGGACGAATAGTTGATTTGTAGATTTGAAGAATGAACTCACGCGAGAAAAACCTTCTGACGAGACACAGAGAACCAACTTTCCTTATGGTAGATGAAGCTATAGATTAGTTGTTCCACTTCAGCACAGTGGACAGCGTGAGACCAAGCAGGTGCAGAGAGGCACACTCGTGGAATTGGTCATTAGCCATCCTGATGGGAGGTAGGCAGGGTTCTCTATGGTGGGTAAATGAAGGCAGTTTCGTTTCAGAGGCATTAAAGTTTACAAGCCATTTCCTGCCACAGTCAACCACAGATGGAGGTCCTTCTCGAGGCCTACGGCCAAGTTAGTTTTGTAAATTGATGAGATCTCGACACTCGCCTAGTACTATGCATAAATTCCATAGCGAAGAGCTCATCCGAACTATTACCATAAAAGTACTTATAGAAAAAGCACAGAGAGGCAACCTTACGACAGTGGGAAAGCGACTGAAGCCGCGCCGCCAGATCAGGACCAATAATATTGCAGATTCTTCTTTGGATCTTATTAAGGAGCTCTAGGTAAATAGTGTGTGGCAGGACGATATGTAAAATTGGAGCTTTAGGCGTTAAAAAAGTAATTGAATTAACGTAAGTGTCTTTTATATATAATTTCTAAGTACCCAGTAATCTTTAAAATGAAGAGAATATTTTTCGTAATCTAATGTTTTATTGAATTTTAAATATTTTTCGTTGTACTATAGTTATCACTCTTATTTTATGATAATGTTATGTATAGCCGCCCATATATAAGAAAATAGGCACGTTTATAGACAAAAACAAATTCAAAATTATTTTTAAAATATTGGTTTTCATTGATATTACTAAGCTTTTGCATTTATAATTAGTAAATATAAGTTTTTACTTAATAATAATATCAAAGGTTGAAACTAATACAGAAATTTAAAAGATTTAAAACTTAATAAATTATTCTAATTAAAATTAAAAAGAAACAAAAACAATTCTTGTAATTCTTGTTATTCATCAAAAATTATTTTTCTTAAGACATAAGTGTCTTTAATATATCTTATTTATAAAAGCTTTAATTACTTTTCTAATTAAATAATGTCATAGTTTTATTGCAATTTTCGGTAGTGTTTCTGTTTAACAAAAACAAATTGATGATTTAGATTCTCCAAAGAGTCCTGCTTTTAACTAAAATAAATATGAAGAGGGTAGTATTTTAATTTCTTAAAATTTCATAAAATTAAGTAAATGGGGGTAACAGATATGAAAAAATTATTTTACAAGGATTTTCTAAACAAAAATGTTTAAAATTTCATCTAATTCATTTGGAAATAAATTTTAATTTCCAAAACAATGTATTTAACGCCAAAAAAAGACGCAAAAAACCCCCCCAAAAAAAACGCTAAAATTCCCAATACTAATCTTTGGTCTACCCGCTAACGCAAGAAAAACAAGTTTTTAACCAAAATTTCGGACATGCTAGAAAGAATTACGACATTTAATAACATAATGTGTTTCTTTTCGCGCCACTTTGTAATGTATCGTTTTGATTTTTACAAACACATACACACACATATTTTGTATTTCTAAGCTGTTCGGACTTTCTAAGAGAAGGAACATCATCTGGCATGATCAGTCATTTGAGCAACGCCACTACGCTCGAACACTCGGTATCACCTCTCGCTAGCGCAACCATTGACGGCTTCAAAACACTTACATTTACCCATTTTCACTCCCAACGCTTGTTCTAAAAACACACACCTGTGCGATAGTTTTCACGCATTTTCCAACGGTACCGCATGCTGGGATGACATAAGTTACAAATCTAATCCGGGTCTCACAGTAGGAAATCGAACCACTAGGCCACGCGCTCGTTATATATATATATATATATATATATATATATATATATATATATATATATATATATATATGCGTATTTCTGTGTGTGTGTAAGTGTGTCTGTGTGCGCACGCGCGTGTTTGTGTGTTAGGTTTAATTACCTATGAATAAATGCTGTTTTATCCAAATTTCTAAGTAGCCAATGACGTGGTAGCAATTTAATGGATATAGGTATTTAAATATAGTCATGGCGACCAGATGAATTTCATGTCATTCGTTAGTACGGGAAAGGAAGATAATTGAAGTGACTTTGAACGTGTCATAGTCGTTAGTGTCATACCAGGTGGATTTAAGTATTTCAAAAACTGACAAACTACTTGGATTTTCACACACATCACCATCTCTAGGATTTAGAGAGAAGGGTCAGAAAAATCAAATAAATTCCAGTGAATGGCAATTCTTTGGGCAGAAATCTCTTCGTAGACAGTCTACTCGAAGAATGATCAACTGATAGAAACGTAGCAGTACCTTTTTAGTTTTTACAATATTTCTTTCACCTCCCTTTTTTATCGTAACTTTTTTGACCAATGAACACTTCAACAGAAGTAGCGATCTGGCTTTGATTTGTGAACGAGTCAGCGACGTTCATGAAATATTCCCAATTAAAGGATGCGTATTCTCGCCGCTGAATATATCTCTATTTTAGATTCACTCTCGAAGATGATATCAGCTTGGAGCTTTATGATAAAAATCAGCAGAAGAAAAAACAATATAAAAATTAATTATAGTGATTTTAAAATTGTCAGAAAAGTAATATGTATTTTTAACATATCTGAAAACCACAAATAAATAGTTGATCTAGGGACTCCTGCAAATTCATTAATTCAATGCATGTGTTCCTCAATGTTATCTCGTTGGTCCTACCCACCTTTCTGGGGTTTTTTGTTATTCGCTATTTCTATGGCAAATGTTCAGATCCATTCTTTAGTTCTACCAGTTCAGACTTTTATATCTCAATGTTATCTGTTTTTTTTTTTCAGGACGATCATAGCAGGCTTCCTGTTTTTTGTTTAGTTTTGTCTGTTTTTCGCGATAAGGAATTCTTGTTTCGTTATCACGCGTCTTTTCTATTTTTGGTCGTTGTTCTGCCATTCTTTTACTCAAACAAGTCAAGTGGGTTATTCAACCTTTTTCAGTGCCTTTCCTGCATTCACTATGCACACTGCATGTGTTAAATACTCTAAACCGCCTTTCCTTGCAATGTGAACCAAAATTTAAGCTGCTCTCTTTCTGGTCAATATTTTCTTTGTATTACATATTCTCCTTAAAATCAGGGCACTTACTTCGACGTGGTGTAATGGTTAACAAGTTTGTCTCGCTAGATAAATTACCGCTGAGTAGTAAGTTCGGTCCTCACTGGGTGCTCCGCACTTTCGGCCTTGTGCCAATCTAAGCTAAACTTTGAAAAGCACTATCTGGGCATCGCGACATGGTGTAATGGTTAACAACACTGACTCGCAATTACGACTGAGTAGTCAGTTCGGTCCTCACTGGGTGCTCCGCACTTTCGGCCTTGTGCCACATCTAAGCTAAACTTTGAAAAGCACTATCTGGGCACCGCGACATGGTGTAATGGTTAACAACACTGACTCGCAATTACGACTGAGTAGTCAGTTCGGTCCTCTACAGATTCATAATGCACTCACATTTTGTAATTTTTTTCCCAAACTGTTCGACATGTAGAAAGGCCCAAGAGCCATTCCAGGTTATAGAGCAAGAGGTATAGGACACAGTTTAAAAGGATATTTAGGGATGGTAACGTTTAACCGTAGACTTGAACAACTTAGGATTGTAGTCACGAAGAAAAGCATCCTCTTGGGAGTCGTTACCATAAAGTAGCGGTTCATGGGAAAAAAGATGTTCGAGTGAAACTTACATCTCGCCAATGGAATACGAAGGGAGTGACATGGGGGGGGTCTTAGCTGTGAAAATTAAATCTGAGGGAACAAAGGAATGAAGTTCGTCTGAGCATTTTCCATGGAGATAGCGATAGAGGGTTTCATCCTTTCGTCTGTGGGAAAGGGGATATAGGGTGGAACATAATTCATCACCCACAAGGCCGTACAGACGCTTTTGGAATATTAAGATTGAAAAGTGAAGACTGGCCAGCTACTGTCCATTTCAAAAGTAGAGGATAGCAAGAGGAGTTGGGTACTTACTGCAACAGTAGAGGGAACCGACCATTTTCCCAGAATCTTTAGCGATGAGTCGTATATACGAATTCTACTTGAGGTTTGGGTTGAACTTGACTTCAGAGAATATCCCGTCATGCGATAGACAAAAATTCAGGCTCTACTCAATTATAATGAAACGTCACTAGTTTGGTTTTCGAGGTATTACATCTGACCAACCAGTTTTATCCCCTCTGAGCTGTTTGACTGGAATGAGTTGTTATTTTATTATCAGTAACAAGGCTAAAATCGTCCGTATCGACAAATCGGTCAACACAACGCAATTCTCTTTATTATAAAAAAATCTTTCAAAAATGATATATACTTATCTGAAACTTTATTTGAGGAAGATTAAATGATCTAAAGTTTAATCAATTTGTCTTAAAACAAATATTACTTTTAGTTTGAAATATCGCAGAAAAGTATTTTAACACGGAAGTGGTTGTTTTTATGAGATGTTGACAACTTTCAAGTTAGATTTATGTCTGTGATTTCTTTCTAAAAGAGAGATAACTGTAATAGTTACTTAATGAATATAACGTAGACGCCTTTTCGATATATTTTTTTAAAAAAGAGTCGATCACAGTCGGCATCATCGAAAGATTCCTCAGTTCCATAGTATGTGCTACGCAAGGGTTACATAGTTTTTTTTTTCTAATTTAGTTCGAAGATTTTAAAAATTATCAAAAATATAATTTGATAATCAAAAAAATATTTCTCTTAATAATAGCATACAGATTTTGACGATAAAGCTTTTTTTTATTCAGTTCGGGCCATTTTTTTCATGGTGTATGCTTATTTTCTAGCGAATTTTTGGAGGTACCTATATATATATATATATATATATATATATATATATATATATATATATATATGTACCTCCGCCGTTTCTACTTGAATTCGGAACGCCACAAATTATACTAACGCTCGTTTAAAGAGTCGAATGAATGTGAAACGTGATTGACCAATGAAATTCAAACAACAGAAAAGCAAAAACACCATAATTTCTTTTTTTTCTCTTATCTTATTCTCTGATGAAACTCTAATAAAAGTGAAAAATGTTAGATTCATAAATGTTTCCTATTTGTTCTTTATTTTATCATATATATCTGCATAAATATTTGTGGGTGTATCGTTGGCAAGCTAGCTGAATCGATCGATCCATAGATAGATAGATAGATAAGATAGATAGATAGGCAGGCAGACAGGCATGTATACATATATATAGATAGATCTCGAAAAAATAATTTTCTTATAGGAAAAACAATTGCATTCTTTCGAGTAATATAATAGCAATAAGAGCCTAAATTCAACTTCAGACATGGAGCTCATCTCACATGTCATCCATCTATTCAAGATTGGATTTGAGGCGAAAAATTATGGTAGCTATAAAATGAATAAATCTGGCCACAGTAAAAAAAATAAAAAAATAAAAGGACGTGAACATTAAATTGTTCTTGGGGGCGTGTGTGCTTGTGGAATAATATATCGATCAGTTATGAAAAGCACTCGTATTTTTAAGGCTTGCAGTAGGAGACTAAAAGCATAAAGCATTTTTCTTTACTTTTTTTTTTTTATTCTCACAACTATTGGGAGCCATGATGTGGATTAGTTTCCCAAAGGAAAAGGTTTTCTTTTTCTTTCTTTCTATTCTTTTTCTTTCTTTCTATTCTTTTTCTTTCTTTCTATTCTTTTTCTATAATGCCATCACTTTTTTCCCATCATATGCTTTGTTACTTTTTTTTTTTTTGTTTGGTTCCTGTGGAGAATTTGTTAATTTTTCATGGAATTTTCCTTGCAGATTCTGCCGATGTGGAATTAACGGAGACGAAAGATAAAGAATTCGAAAATTTGGGAATTAAACGAAAGCGAAGAATTCTTCCCAAAACTCCGGTATGGCTTTCTTTTAAATAAAAAAAATAATCAAATACTCATTTTTCCTAGCATCATAATAGCAAGCATGACGATTGAAAATCCTCCATCTAAAATATTTCAAAATATACTTTTTATTCGCATTCGACGGAATATGCGAAGGAAATAATAAAAAATTTCTTGAAAATGAATTAAAATAATTTCGTGTAAATGTTTTGTTTTTGCATTCAACATTTAGAAAACTGGATCTCCGCTGTTTGATACGTAAGCTGAATTTTTACCTTAAAATCTTATTGCGTAATGTTCGATCTACACATAATATTAAACCCTGAATTAAGTGCAGTTACAAAGGAGTTTAAAAAAATAAATATTTTTTTATTTAAAATAAATTCTTCGTTCATCAATAGGCTACGGACATATTGACCAAATCTATGTACATGTCTTTGCATGTATGTAAAAATTTGATCATGTGTAGGCAAACTTACGTACTTGTACATACGTAATGCCCTAATACCAGAATATACAGAGTGAGGCAGAAGTCGCTTACTAGAGGGGCATAGGTCGAAGAGATCATGTTGCGCGTTCACCGAGATCACCCTTGGATTTTTTTTTTCTATGGGACCATTTGAAATCAGTTGTTTATCAGACGCTCCCAAGAAATATTGAGGATCTTAAAGAAAGAATTAAATATGAATGCAATAAATGACAGAGGAAACTCTCCGTTAATGAATCCTGCAAGTACAGAATTGAAATGTGTACTAAAAAGAAGGAGGATATTTTGAGCAGTACATATAACTAACAACTAAATATCAAGTAAATAAAAGGTCCATGTGTAATTGAACTTTTAATAAATTATCCCTATGTTGCATGACTTTCGCCTCGCACTGTATATCAATGGGTGTAGTGGGTTGGTGCATAATTATCAGGCGTTTTTTAAACAGTATTTATTATTAAAAAAAGAAACATACAAATTCAACAATAACATTTTTAAATGATTATTCCGGAGTGTATGATTATCGACACGCATTTTTATAACCTGAAAATAAAATGATATCTTATTAAAAAAAAAAAGTCTCACACTGTATATCAATGGGTGTAGTGGGTTGGTGCATAATTATCAGGCGTTTTTTAAATAGTATTTATTATTAAAAAAAGAAACATACAAATTCAACAATAACATTTTTAAATGATTATTCCGGAGTGTATGATTATCGACACGCATTTTTATAACCTGAAAATAAAATGATATTTTATTAAAAAAAAAAAGTAAACAAAACAGCTATTTTTATTAACAAATAACTCGCATAGACAAACGCATGATAATTATGCACGAACCCAATATATAGTTGTATGCAGTTATCATTGTCTGAAGTGTGCACACACTGACTTTCAATCCCAATTTACCTTTCACAAACGAATGACTATTTCATGTAAGTATTAGAAGGTAGAATCCGAGTATATCTTATCCTTATATATGTCGATATGAAAGTTATGATATTGTTTGGCAATTGAATGACAAAATGGAAAAAAAATCACCCACGTTTCTCAGTTCCCGTACGATCACCGAAATTAAGCAACGTCACGCCTGATGGGTGACCGATTGAGGAATACCAGGTACTGTAAGCTTGGATGCGCGGGTGGTGTAATGGATAATAGCTTGGAATTGTTAATTGGTGAGCCGTGTTCCAATTCCAGTTGGATTCATCACATTCACTTACGCGCTTGAAAATGTATGCATCCACCTATTCCCCTCCACCTATAGATTAATTATTAAGACTTGTATCACTACATCATTGTTATCTTCAAAAACTTCTTACAGTCTAACAAATATTTTCAGGTTTTAAATAACCTGAAAATGATTGGTAAGCCGTAGAAAACAATCAATGAACGTTACGTCTTTCGCTCTTTGAAGTAAATTCTTCAAACTAGTAATAAATAATTTGTTGGGGGTATATTATTATGCCTTTACAAAAAGATATTTTTAAACTTATGTAGCTACATAGTATATGTAAATATATTTAAACAAGGGCGAAAAGAAGCAAGACAAAAAATATATTACACACTGAAAAATAGTAAATCAAAAATATAAAATATATTCAAAAAATATAAAATATATTTTCAAAACTTTATATATAGCTTTGTTTTTATTTTCGGTTTACCATTTTTCAGTAATATATATTTTTATTCTTTGCCCTTCTTACCTCTTGTTTTATTATTTGCATATATTATGTGAATATATATACCTTTTAAAACATCCGTTTTTAAACTCATAATAGTTACAGTTTCATCATAACAATGTTTTTTGTATTTACCCCACGCCTATACACACGCATCCCAACGACCAATATATATATATAAGACTAATTCCGCCAATAAAACCATTGTAGAAGTGCTACCTAAGTAAGAAACGCATTTCTTCTCTTATTTTTTAACATTTTGTCACTAGTTACCTACTATATACAGCGGAGGGAAACAAATATTCGTACAGATACATATTTTTAATTTATTGTATTTCCAACTAATGAATAAACATACTATTCATATAATTAACTGTACACAGTTGCATAATAATTAAATATGCACAGAAAACAGAAGAAAATTTGATTTAATAGAAATAAATCCCATTTATCCATTTTAATGGGTGAAAAATATTCCTACAATGCAAATTTTAAATTTTAAAACTTTTACATTATTTTAATATTCAAGTGGAATATGCTAGAATGTCCAATTAATGTTATCAGTACCTAAAAATACAAGCAGAACATTCTGCAATTGATATTCATGCAAGAAGGTTATCATCGTGGAAAGAGGTAAAGAATTGACAAATTCGCAAAAAGATTAAGCTCTGGAAAGAAGGTAAAAGTTAGAGGAAAATTTCAGACAGCCTGAATATTCTATAGTTCATTCATTGGAAGGTATAAAAAACTCAAAACTGTTCAAAACCAAAGAAGAACAGGTGCTATATGGAAGATTTCTTCAAGATCTTCCAGGGAATTAAAGCGTCAAATTAAACAAAATCCAGTGTTTATTCATCAAGAGTTGCAGGATGATTTGCTTTTATCAGGAATCTGTGTCGCTAAACGGACAATAAGCAATGAAATTCATAGTAACAAACCAAAATCAGACTCTCCTCGGAAAACTCCACTGCTATTGAAAAGATACAGAAATGCAAAATCCAATCGATAGCTCCAGCAAACATCCCGAATCTAATCTGAAGACCATATGCGAAGAATGGAACAAAATACCAACTAAAATTTGCAAAGCATTAATTGAGAACTACAAAAAGAGGTTGGTTGCTGTAGAAGTGAATAATGGCTTTTCTACAAAGTATTAAATGAAGATTATGCATCCTTTTTTGTATTGTACGAAATTTTTCCACTCATTAAAATGGATAAATGGGACTTATTTCTTTTAAATCAAGTTTTTTTTCTGTTTTCTATGCATATTTAGTTATTATGCATCTGTGTATAGTTAATTATATGAAAAGTAAGTTTATTCATTAATTGGGGAAAACAATAACTTAAAAATGTGTATGTTTACGAATATTTGTTTCCCATTACTGTATATATATATATATATATATATATATATATATATATATATATATATCAATATAAGAATATGAACTTTATCAAAGTAGATCACACCAGAGAAGACGGGTGTTTGTTAAACATTTTAGTAATGGAGAAATGCCTATTCTCGTAATGCTTTGTTTTATATTAATATAAATCACTTTCACTAAAAGTTAAGAAGCAAATTTTAAAAATATAAAATAAACTATATTTTGCCTATAAAATTATTGCACGCCTGTAAAGTAAGAATCGTATGTTCAGAAAAGCAGAAAGTATAAGTAAAATAGTCCCTCCATTGTAATATATATAAATAAGTTTGCTTGAATTGTCATCTATCATCTTTTGAATAATCGATGTTTAATGTTGTAACCTCAACTCTTTTCTAGTCAAATGCTACTAGGAACAGGAAATAAATAGCATTCATTCTATTAATGGCAATTCTTTCTAATATAATTCACCAAGAAATTTTTTTTTCAAGACCGGAATTTTCACCTCGGTTTTATTTGTTCTGATTACTGGTTAGAATTAATGTAATTGTGCTGTCTATGTAGTTAAATCAATAAGTCCATAGCCTAACGATGAAAAAAGAACTTATTTACACAACAAATATTTTTCAACATAATCTCTTGAATTGCCAATGTGCTTAATTTAATGGTGAATATCAATCACACTGATCAAACATTATACAAAAAACAGTTAAAAATTCAGTTGAAAAAACGGTAGACTTTTTCATCAAAGTCAAATTTTGTTAGGAAAATTATATAAAAAAAGACACTGGCTCTGTTAAAAAAACATTTTTGTAAGGAAAATTACAGAAAAATATTCACTGGTTTAATATGGCAATGATTATATTCGTTTCACCTGGAAAATGAATTCTTATTCAAATATGCTTTGACGCTTTGGTGTGGAGTTTAAATGTTGATGACAGTACATTTTTTTGTTAATCTATTAAGAAGTGTGATTATATAAATACTAGTCATCATTGCCGTTATTTTCTAGTTTTTTTTTTTTTTTTTTCAATATATGGATTCACTCACTTATTTCTTTCTTGTCTGTATAATTCAAATACTTTTAAAGCTCAAATTGCAGACAAGATAACTGCAACATTGCAGGATTAAGTACTAAACTGACCTCTTGGCATCAATGATTTTACGAGTATTTGAGTTAATGTTAAATCAAATTATCCTTTGTTTTAGCTTAGGATTGAATTTTTTCCGATTTGAAGTAGTGTTAACAAATTTATGTAGAAATTATTACAAGTATTATTGAAATTTCCGCAAGACTGGCTTGAAGGACCCGTCGAGTCGTTTAAGAAACGACAATGAGGAAACAATGTGGGGGACGTTTTGTATTTTCATTTTGTTCATTCAGTTTTAAAATGTAATTCTTGTAATGACTAGCAACATGATTGCTATATTTCCTTCGAAGACTTTCATCTTTTTTTCTCAGAAATTAAACGCTTCGCTTACATATTTTTGCTGCTTGATCATAATGACCAGAAAAAAGTAGGTGGGATATGGTCCCTCACCTACCCGTCACATAAGAAATGTTTATGGAACCTCTTATTTATGAGGCCCTAGTATACGGAAAAAATGTCTACAAAACTATTTCTTTTTCACGAAAAAATCCCAATATGCTAAAATATATTTTCCTTTGCTGCTTTTAGAATCATTTAATTACAATCTCGAGGTTTTCGGTGCCATTTATGTAAAGAGTGCCTTATAATAAAACCGATATTTTTTTTGAAACTAGATATTTTTTTCTTACAAATATTCTTGATTAATCGACGATCGGGATCTTTTTCCATAAAATTCTTGCACACTATGCGAACTGTGTACAAGCGTGTATATTTGCTTCTTTTGATGGCGTCTGATTGCTGACTCTTTCGTGAAGAAACTTGTGCGCATCGCATTCGGAACAATGCACAGTTTGAAAATAAGTACGAACACGCACTCTTCTCCCCTTCTCTCTCTCCCTCACAGACATATATATATATATATATATATATATATATATATATATATATATAATGTGTGTGTGTGTGTGTGTTAACAAAAAGATGGAATTGACGGAAAGAATATTAAGCAATGTACAGTGAATGCCGACTGTCAACGTTCCAAGAAAATATTGAAGTAACCCTAGAATTGTTAATGCTATTAGGTCGGTGCGAAAATAATATCGTTTTTTGACGTAAAAAAAAAATACGTCAAAAAACGATATTATTTTTGCACCAACCTAATATATATTGAGTTGCAGCGAGATTTAAGAAGCGTGTCAACATTCAGCAAATCGAGAAGTACATTTCGGATTAGAAAACAAGTGACTTATTCGTTTTTTTTTTTATTCAAATTATTGACTCTTTAATAAAATCTCTTGTTTCAATCAATTTTTGAAGACGTAAAAAGCAAACTATTAAATATTTTAAAGTGGCCGCCATCCTATTTTTCTTAGACTGCATATCTTTAATGAAGATACCTGTTCTGAAAGAAAAGCACGATTAAGAAATTGTATTTTACCGGAAACATGTTACTTCTTCCTTGATATTTTTTCTTTTTTCTTTATTTATATACACTTATTCTAATCATATAATTCAGTTAGACAGTTTTTTGTTGTTCTGTCATTACATATCGGAAAACGTCAGATCAAATGATACAATCGCCTCCACCCCTACAAAACATTGGGCTGGAACAAAAGTTCGTAACGTTTTTAAGTGAATTTCAAAGGCAGTATTTAGATATTTGTAGATACATCCATTCATCCACAATTCTGTTCCCCTACCTTTCGCCATCATTTAGGCACTTTTCATCGATAGCCGCCTTTAATTGGTCCAAATAGGAATAGTCTGTTAGTTATGTGATACACACTTAGGCGATCATGTATCTTTCGATACATGATTGACGAGGCAGATTTTTTTTCTGCAGTAGATTGCCATTTCTTTCTGCCGTAGACCAGTTGCCATCCCGGTCTGTCCTGCTATTTACCCATAGCTGGGGGCAGAAGAAGAGTATTCATACCTTTCTCAAGGGTATTAGCACGTAAGTGAATGTAATGGATTCGACAGGAATTCGAGCTCACCGATTCCTCAATCCAAGCCGCTATCTATTACTCCACAGGGCAAATTTTGCAAACGGAGCTCGTAATCACATCAGATACACAACGTCATCATCTTCGGATGAAAACCGACTTTAAAAACAATATAGCCTTTCTTACGGGTTTATTATAATGAGAAGAGCATTTATTACATGAATCGGTGTTTGAATTAACTGTTTACAAATTGACCCAGCAGTAATAAATCGTTCATTTCAAATTAGTGTAAGTCAATCTTCCTGCGATCATTCTAATACTATTAATATCTAAAATAACTGCAAAATTACATTTGTTTGTTATAAATGGTATAGAATTAACATACTTTGAATCTCCAAATGATAATAAGAAGAATATATCAGACTTTGAACCGGTTTAAACATTTTAAAATGCTGTGGGAAAGCCACATAACAGTTCCATCCTATTAAGCTATGTAGGATAAACCGTTGGTTAAACATCTCTCGTTCTTTGGCAAACTATTGGGTCGAAACAAAAATCAGTAGCATTTTTAAGACAATATTTAGATGTTTGTACATAGATTTATTCAAGTACATCTATGCCATTTTGTTCCACTAACTTTCGTTATCTTTGACAAAACTTTGTGATTCCGTCCTCTCAGAATCTAAGTAGGTTTTTTACAGGATTCCAGAGAACAGAACTTCTAATTAAGATAATTTTGTAAGGATCAAAATAATAATAACCCGAAAGTTCAAGGTTAGGTGATTACAGCAGGTGCAGTAGGATATACCAGCCACGCTCACCGGATCTACAAAGAGACGTGAGATTTGTAGTTCTTCTGATGGATGACGACGACATTCCGATTAGACAATGGCAGGCAGTTTTCATCGGTAGCTGTCTTCAATGGGGATAATACTTGTCTGAATTCAGTGTCTAATTTTGTAGAAAGAACTTGTAGTAATCAATACGCCAGATACACAGCATCACTTTCTTCAGAGTGGTTCACAGTGGCTCATTTCGTTTCCTCAAGACTTTTTCGCGCCACATACATTTTTCATCGCCTGTGATCATGCTTTTTAAAAAGAGGGGTTTTTTGTTGCATTTCAACAGAAAGTCACATCTGGAAATGCAGTCCATTAAATTCTTTACCATAAACTTTTGAGATACCCAAACATCGAAGCAATTCACGTAATTGAGTGTTTGCAAATACCTTACGATGTGGAGTAACTCTGCGATGTTCCATGTCTTGTGATCTGGATTATTTTCAGTCGGTGTTTCGATTTGGAGTTCATTAACCATATCTGAACATAGCTAATTACTTACGTATTCTAAGCTATGGCACCATCCCCATAAACGGCACATATCATTTTTACTGTTTGTACAACGCTTTTGCTTTTCTGGAAATAAAAGAGTATCAAATATTTTAAATGATTCTCATTTTCCTTCATTTTTGCTTTTAACGTGAAAACAGTAAAACTTCACAATCCGCACATGAATCATATAGAAAGATTCATTGAGATATCGCCTGTCAATATGTATAGACGTCATAAATTTCAGTCATATGTGAAACAAAATCATCTATTCAAACACCATCGTTGATAAAGCTATGAAATTTTATTCCACCTCAATAAATAGCAGCATTTGCTCTTACATGGAATGGCGTCAATTGCTTCTTGTCAGATCAAATAAACATTTTTATCATTACAAATATTTGAATCGTACCATACTGAGGACATTAAATAATGTATGTATGATAACAGACCGTGTAATGTACTAAGTACTGATAATTTTTTTTCTTCCAGTTAGAAATCAAGAAAGATACGACAAGGGTGATTGTAGGGCGTTTACAGATGAAAATCAACTACATTTCTGAGAAGATGAAATTAACGATAACAATAATGAAAGTCGTCGATCTTGTGCCACCAGACAAGCCTAAACGAAAAATACCGAGCCCTCTCGCAATGCTACGATTACTGCCATCAAGGTAAGTAAACACATTAGAAAAATGGGGCTTTCTTTTTCATGAACTGGTCACTTCTGAGTATCGGTTATATTTGATACATATACTTCTCAAAAATAAATGAGATTTTCTTTTTTCCATTTCTTCCCGAGTAATTCCTAGAGTGTTGTTCTATATAAATTTGTGTTAATGCCCTGAGAAAACCAACCACCTATTGAAAGTAGGAATCCAAATCAGTGAAGCAAAACAGCATTGGTTATGTGAAGAAAACCAAAAATCCACAGTAATATCATAATCACTGACCAAAACACAAGAAATGTCCTGGTCTCAAAAACCACTTTCAGTCACATTTTTAATATTTATCTTTAATAGGAGTAGATAGATTTGCCTATCGTCCGATTCACATTCAATTTCTCCCAGATCTTTTGAACATGAGCAGAGGTTTTTTCCTTTGTCCCCGTTTAGCATTGGGTTACCGGTTCCTTATAAAATCTTTCTCATTCTCTTTCACTCCCAGTAGCCCCTTTTATCTTAGTGGTAATATCGCCTCACTTGGGGTGAATTTATTTAAAATAGAAAGAATTCTGATCACAATAATCTGTAGATGTTAAAGGAATTAGAATATGCACCAGATATAACCGAACACTAAAAATTATGTCTCCAAACTTAAATAACAACGAAGCCAGTGATGAGCAAATCTAGAAAATCATAAAAAGAGAAAATAATAAGGCAATTGAGACTCAAGTTTTCAAAGTAGCATACCCATTCCTCGAATTACAAAATAAATTTATCAGTTTTATGGTGAAAATCTGCAATCAATAGGCACATCTCCAAAATATTAATTCACTGTGGAAGCAAAAATGGTTTTCCTGAAGATTCTCACAGGTATCTAAATTGGATCCATTACGATGACTGTACTAATGAATATTTTAAAAACGAGACAGATAGAAAGTTGTATATATCTGCTATGTTGTATAAGTAAGTAATATAAAACCACCTCAACAGAGAATTCTTTTTCTCATTTATCAAAAACCATGTTCCAAGCACTCTACTGAATTCCTTGATCTGGTAGAGGAATTACATCGATCAATAAAGTCTTATATTAGATTGGTGCAAAAATAAAGTCGTTTTCTCACATAGTAACATATGTGAGAAAACGACATTATTTTTGCACCAACCTAATACGTCTGTTGAAAACTCTAACACCAAATCATTCCAAACCTCATCAGGAGTATGACAAGAGGACAAGAGGTGTCCCAATGCCTTCCTTGACTATTCGCTGTGCGTGTGAAAACATAGATATAAAGAGAACTTCATTATTTAAACATTTTCTGTCACATCCCAAATGAATCTTCTAATAGAAACAATATTACAGTTTTCCCTTCCGAGGTCAGTGTACCAATCATGTAGGCCGCTAGTGATATATGTATTCATAGATAGCATAAGAATGATCTTGAACAAAATACCAGCATTATTTACCAAGTAAGGCTGATCAATTCGACAAAGTCAAAATGGCAGCATACCCATTGTTAACTGGGACAAAAAAAAATGGCTTGTTAATTTTAACACTCCAAAACAACAACTTCTCTCTATTAATCGTATAAGAGATCACCTCTCTTCCTTCCATCAGTTTGGTTAGAGACTCGTTGCGCCTTCTTGGGTGAACGTTCTCAGCTGACATGAAATAGAAAGACTATATTGAATCCATTGCTAGGTCAGCTGTTAAAAAGGTTCGGTCACTGTGTTGTGCTAGACAATTTTCCTTTGTGCTTCTCTGTAATTTGGATCTTGCAGGTGTGTTATAATCAATAACTCTAAAGGCATACATGATACAATCCATACATTCAGTTAAAAGTAAAAATAAAATTCATTCTTGATAATAACTAATAGTATAGCCGAAAGCGCTTGGGTATACAGAACATTCGGACTATTTTTTACACACTTTATTTCCAGAACAGAAATCACTTATACGAAAACAAGAAAAATTCAGTAAAAAGCTTAATCGCAGTAGCTTGTCAGTCGTTTTTAATGAAACATGCATAAAAGAGGGACTGCTGTCCAAATATATATATATATATATATATTTGTGTGTGTGTGTGTGTGTGTAATTTATTCAAAATTATAACACGAAAATGTTATAATATCACTACAAAAATATCCATTTCTGGAGTCTTATCAAGTAATGGTGTTGTCATTCAACACCATCACTTGATAAGACTCCAGAAGTGTTGAAACAAAATGGCTATTTTTGTATTGATCATATATATATATATATATACATATATATATATATATATATATATATATATATATATATATATCAAGAATTAACGGTTTTCTGCCGACACAACCGAACTTACGCTCTGAATAACTAGCTAAAAACACGCATACAATAAAATAAATTTTAAAATCCATAGCCCATATACATAGTTTTAATACCCTACAAAAAATGATAACCCTTTATGAAGTCGTCAAATAACAAACGTTACGGCCTTTTTATATACACAAATCCCTTTCATAAAGAGATATAATAAAAGAATAAAATAAAAATAAATAAATCAATCTCCGTAGACGCTCAAGCCAGACTATGCGAAAACTTCCTCCGTCGTAAATTTAGCCACCCCCACCTTACCCTGACCCGGCATCTATGAAAGTAACTCTATACTGATACAAATTATTAACACCCCACCCCTGCCGATTCTAAACAATCCGCCCTTGATGTTACCATGGAAATTTTTGATTTCAATTCTGATCATACTATTAAAACTCGTAAATTTCAGAAATACGTCATTCCCAAAAAAATTTCGCTTGAAGATGGAACAGAGCCTACTTTAACTCAAGTTAATTCAAATATTATTTTGAAGTTTTCGGCTCTTGTTTTGAAACATGAGACCTCTTATGTAGCGAGTTGGAATCATATTTTTAAATAAATAATTATATTTATGCTCTACTTTTGTATCGAGCACTATTTTTTAAAAATAATAACAAAAATACTAAGGAACTTATTTACCAAACCAGTTTCTTTCCTATTTTCTACAATATTTTCACACACACACACACACACACACACACACACACATATATATATATATATATATATATATATATATATGATAAAAATAAAGTTTTAAGGTATGTTATACTTGAGTTAAAGTGCTCAATATGAAGGATATAACGTATGCAAATATAAAATGGACATTGAGATCAACACCAAGCGGTGACAGTCTGTTTCATGCTTAAATGCAATCTTCTTTATATGAAATGGCCTGAAGATTGCGTTTAAGCATGAAACAGACTGTCGCCGCTTAGTGTTGACCTCAGTTCTTACGTTCTAACCATATATCTGAAAGGTAAAAACAAACTCTGATTGACAACTATCTCTGACAATATGACATAAATCACACGACATATTCAAAATGGATTTTAACAAAACTGATCGTAAAGTAGAAACACGAAATTAAAACATCACAAATTATAATGTCTTTCTTTTAAAAGTAGACGCTAATTTCAGTGTCGGTAAAAATATTTTAAAAGACAAAATATCTTATTTTAGTGAACAAAAAATGTTTGCATGATTTCCCCGATTAGCACTGAAAATAAACACCTTCAGGGTGCAACGAGAACATATTGGTATAAAATTTTCTATGTTCAGTCACGTCGAAAGCAAAACATATATTGAATTCCACTTCAGCAATTCGCTTTAAGTTTTTTTTTAATCATTGTTGCAAAAATGTTCTAAGTATGCAATTCTTTGTGGATTTAACGCGAATTGTCCCTTGTATTCATTGTCTATTTATACTTGATATAAGCAAATGTTGAAAAACAGAGTTTGGGGCACAAAGAAGAATTCAGGATCCGTTGAGATTTTCTACAACACACAGGCGCTGCAAGACAAGAAAAATGTTATGATTCTGGAAGATGTTTATTTCCAGTTGCAAAATGTGTGATTATTTAATGTAGGGAATCGGTTTACGCGAGTGACGCATTAACTGATGGTCGCTCGCTTACTGAGCTTTGTATGAGATAAACTGAAGTGCCAAAAAGTGTGGAAGACAGCTACCTTATAAACGTGTATCGCCTTCCCTTGTCGGAATAACGGCGGCTGTATACAACATAAAATGGAGGTTAATAAGAATATAAAATGTTGTTATCTACCAAATCTTCCAAGTGGGAATATTCTGCATGCTTTGAAATTCAAAAGCTTAGCTTTTCCAAAAGCTTGAAAACCTAACCATTGATGTCATTTTCTCTCTCTCCCCCTCCCTCCCTCTCTCTCTCTCTCTCTCCCCCTCCCTCCCTCTCCCCCTCCCTCCCTCCCTCTCTCTCCCCCTCCCTCCCTCTCTCTCCCCCTCCCTCCCTCTCTCTCTCCCCCTCCCTCCCTCTCTCTCTCTCTCTCTCTCTCTCTCTCTCTATATATATATATATATATATATATATATATATATATAAGCGTATATATTGATATGATAGGAAAGAACCTGTGGAAGATTCCACATTTGGCCAGTTACACCCCGCGGGAAAATGCACTCTTCTCTGTGGTAATTATCATCACATACATACATACATACATATCATGCAACAAGCATTCATTGGTTAATCTTCTTAAAACTAGCTCGCTGATTGGTCAATTCCGACCAATCAGATATCCTGCACGCGAGGAATTAAATTTTCCGCTCACTAAGATTGAGCCGATCACGTGATACACCATCTTATATAGACAAAACACGAGTAAGCTCTCATTCCTTCCTTCCAAAATGTGACCTTCAAGGACTCTCGTCTTGGCCATGCGGTCAGACGTTAAAGATCATTACCAACATTCACGCAAGTACGAAATCTAAACTCTCTCAAGAACTATGTTTACAAATTTCTAAGAAAAGTGATAATATTCACTACTAAAACAGAAATTATAATCAGTAACCAGATAAAAACAAATCAGTCCAAGGTGAACAACTTCTGAAAACTTAAGACATTTATTTCCTACTTTAATCACGCACACAAACTACATTTATTTCTGCATTACTGACATTTTCCATCACACAATTTAACCTGTTTAAATACATGAACAATCTTGAACTGTCAACTATTAAGACATCAAATCAATAGATGGTCAATTTATACATTATTCAATCACAAGTTCATTATATGTATATAAATTGTATGTAAATGTTATTGTTGAAACCTAAAATACCGTTGTTTCTTATTGAATTGCCTTACGATTGGTTCGTTTTGAATGCTCGTTTTTTGTAATATTGTTGTGGATGAATACCTTTGAACACACCTATTATCCAGCCTTCTTACCATTCAAACCTTCTGATACTTTCTAACTCATCACACATCCCCAACAAACCGTTAGATTGATGATCCGAAGTTCTTTAGTATTGTTGTTTTTATTTAAAAAAAAAAAAAAAAAACGTGCTCGATACACAAGTAGAGCCTAGATTGTGATTATTTTTTTTTTTTAAATATGATTCCATCGCGACACAGAAATTACTATGTTTCGAAACTGGTCAGCAGTATTTAAGTTTAATTCCAATATTAAACCTTAACCACTGGGTGGCAGTTTCATCCTCAAGCCTTGTTTTGGATTCCATGAGATGCTGGAGTATCCTTTCGTCACCACTGTTCAGAGCCCAGGCTTTCTCCTGTCATAATGAATGTCTGCATTCTCCAAACAGACATTCTCTTGTCTTTTAGCTTTCAAAATCACTCCAAACCTCAAGTAGAACTCATATATAAAATCCATTGTTAAAGAAGTTGGAAAAATCATCGGTTCACTATATCGCTCCAGGAAATATCTGATGCCTTCTGAAAAGTTGCATCTTCATAAGAATCAAGTAAGAACAAAAAACAGAATATTGCTGTTCAATCCTCGATTTTTAGCCTTGATAGAATTCAAAACAATTAATGCGGTCTTGTGGGAGAATGCATCATCGCATGCCTACCGCTACTCTCACTATTTCCATTGCAGATATTCAGAGATTAGCACCATTCTTCGGTTCCTTGTTAGAGATCAAAATCGTTTACGTAGTATTGTGGAGATGGCATGTTCTTCTCTGCATCCTCTTCCCCATACACGAGACATTTCAAGTCAGTCTCTATTTACATTTTGGAGAGCTCCAGGCTTTTAGTTTATCCAGTTCAGACATTTACTACTAGGACACAGCACGTTACTTCCACAGAGTTCCACAGTTGAATCAAGTGTATGAATATCATTATCTATCCTCCTTATCCTCATAATTCACGATTCCTACCACCTCCTTTTCCATTCGTATCACCTGCTATTTCAGCACTTTTATTGGATGGTTTTTAACGTAAAAAAAAATTAAACCAGGACTTTTTCTTAGGTGTGACTGCTGGGACTTTACCGTGGTTTAAATCTAAGGGTCAGGGTAATCAGCCGACTATTCTTGAAATATCTGTAAAAATTACTTGGGAAAGACAACGTGAGCACCTTTTTATATAATATAAACTAGCCAGTAATCTTAAGAATTTAGAAGAATATTCTCCGTAATCTAATATTTTATTGAATTTTAGGTTCTTTGGCTTAAAATTTACTATAGGTACCGCTCTTATTTTCCCATAATATCGTGTATGGACCTCCATGTTTACAAAAATCGGCACGTTTATACAAACCCAAAATTCAAAATTCTTTTTTAAATACTGTTGATCGGTGAATTGCAGTAAGCTTTTCCATTTATGATTACTAAATATAATTTTTACTTCATTAGAATATCGTCTAACCAGTACAAATACAGAATTTTAAAAAGATTTAAAGTTATAAATTATTATAATTAAAATTTTAAAAGAATGACTACAATTCTTGTAAAAATTCATTATTCATCGAAAAAATGTTAAGAAAATAGCGTCCATAATATATCTTATTCATAAAAGTAATTTGAAACTTTTCTCATTAAATAATGTCTTAGATTTATTTTTATTTTTTTTATTTTACGATTAGGGACTGAGATCAGGTTTTTTAAAAATTGATGATTTAAATTCTCTAAGTACCCTGCGTATAACTAATATAAAATTTAAGCAGTACAAAAATGAATTTCTCGAAATTTCATAAAATTAAATAAGTGGGGGAATAACAAATATAAAACATGTTTTTACCAAGATTTCCTAAGAAAGAAACATTTCCAAAATAATTTCTATTATTTGTGAATATGTCCTGAATGTTTCATTAAAATCCGAAAATTATTGGATTTTTACAAGAATTTCCAAATGTTTTTCCATGTTTTTTGTTTTGTTTTTTTTTACCCCCAAAAAGACGTTAAAATTTCTTATACTAATTTATGGCCTCCAGTTGACGCAAGAAAAACAAAATTTTAACCAATATTTTGAACTTTCTAAAAGGATTAAAAAATATTATTTAATAATCAAAAATTTCTTTCGTTTTTCAGTTGCTGGGATCATTTTGAGACGACGACGATTTTAGATAATCCTTCACCAGAATGGAATGAAGCATTCACATTTTGCCAACTCTCACCATATCAAGTAAGTGCTGATACTAAGTCACACTAAGTGAAGAATTAACGTGACGATCATTTGAAAGTGATGTCAAAGCAAGTATAAGACAATTGGATTTTTTGTAGAATCAATATAGATGTTTTATTCTAATCATGAATTCTAATCATGAATTCTAATCTATATATTCATGTCACTTTTTTAATGGCAATCTCAATTCTTCTGAAATCACATTTGAAGAATTGTCTTTGGTTTTCCTTTCTTTTATTTACTTTTATTTCACAGTTGGTTTCCTTCACAACAAGAGAAGAAATAGGAAATTAAACGGTTATATCATATGAAAATTCTATTTCTCAATAAAATAATGTCTTCTATAGTTAAAACCATATTTTTTTTTTTTTTTTTTTTTTTTTTTTAGAGCAAATGACAAAGCACTATACATATAATAGACCTATTTTGTCAGCAGTGTTTCTCAAGCTTTTTTTTTTTTTTTTTTACTCCAAAGCCGCCCACTTGTAAAATAACTGAAACTCTGGGGTGCATTTTAAATTTTCAAAATAAAACATTAGCCATGAAACATGAAAATATAAAATTTTGGTTTAGCATCCACAAAGATTAGCGGTACAGTTTTCATTTAAATGTATTTACAAAGAATTTATTTCTTTTTAGAACCGTCCTGGGTATGACAATAAACTACATTTGTGTCCTGGGTAAGACGATAAACTACGTCCAACAGCAAGGCTTCTGATCATGAGGTTTCCCAGGTCCACCCTGACCCGGGGTGGTAACACTTGTTAGGGTTGCAGCTATGAGCATATAGTTAACCCCCCACCCACCAAAAAAATGGAGTTAAAACACTATGAAAAAATAGGTTTTAATACCAGAAATACTTTGCAAAAAGTTATTACCAGCAATGCATATTACCAGTTATACATTTTTTGAAAAAAAGATTACCAGCAATAAAAATGCTGTCGGCATTAAATAAACGATTGAGGTTGATATGCCGTAAAACAAACCAAACCAGAAATAATTTGTAAAAAATTATTACCAGCAATTGTTGAAGGAAATTTTTTTACCAGCAATACTTTGTTGCCAGGAATACATTATTACCAGGAATACAATTTTGAAAAAAAATTAGCAAAACATTTTTGAAAAAAAAATTACCTGCTATACATTTTTTGAAAAAAATATTACCAGCAATAACTTTTTTTCGGCATTAAATAACCAATTGAGGTTGATATGCTGTAAAAAAAAAAAAAAAAAACAAAACCAAACCTTTTTGGAAAGGCTTATCATGTATGATAATTTAAATCCCTTAAAAAAGGCAAAAAAAGAAAAGTATTATCTACTCTTTAAAGATTAAGGAATTTAGCATTCAGTTTAAAATATCAAATGACAAAGACTTGACTTAGACATGGAAACCATCTGCTTGGTGTCACTTGCTTTGTAAAAATAAAGTTTTTTTTAAATACAAAAATAATTGATAAATTATTTTTCTATTAAGTTGGAGCGCACCTGGCTACATTTTAGGGCGCATTAGTACGGCCGGGCGCACCGTTTGAGAAACCCTTTCAGTGTCAATGACATTAATAGGATGCTTATAAAAAGAGAAGAGATATCGTTATCTTTTCTACTCAATAGATGCATTAGTATATCCATGATATGCTAACACCTTACCACGACGGAAGGAATAACTACAATAATCTAATGAAAAAATGAGTTATGTATCAAAACATTTGATATACAACAACAAAAACTACGTCATACGAACGTGCAATACATAAGAGGGTTGCTGAAAAAGTTCTAAGCCTCACTCAAAAGGAGTTGAAGAAGCAAGACTGTTTCACTATTTTACAATATAACCTCCCACCCACTTGATATCAGTGCAATTGGCCCGACGATACTTAAGCTTGGCAATCCTATCATGGAAGAAGGTGGCGTCCTATCCTCTAAAAACACCTCCATAGACCATATAATCATATCATTGTTTCCAAAATGGCTATCACGCAGATGGGATTTGAATTTAGGAAACAGGAAGAAATCAGATGGTTACTGGTAAGAAAGGTGGATGAGTTAGTAATTCAAAACTATAGTTTGCTACTGCAGCTACTGCAACCTGAGCAGTGTGAACAGGCGCGTTATTCTGGAATAAGAGCACACCTGTTCTCAGCTTCCCTCTGCGTTTCAAATTGGTTGCACCCTTCATTTTTCTTAATCCAGGTGGCTTATTATTTGCCTTCAGAATTAAAAAAAAAAACAAAAAAAAAAAAAAAACAGAAGCCATCACCTTGCCAACAGACGTTGTCTCATTGAACTTCTTCGGGGATGGAGAACCAGAGTGTTTACACTGTTTGCTTTGAGTCTTCGATTCAGATTCGAATTGGTGAACCCAAGTTTCATCTTGAGTTACTAATCTGAGGTGAAATTTCTTTGGGTCAGCCTGGAAGCGAATCAGATGTGCCCCGGAAATGTCAACCCTTTTTTGGCTTCTTCTCCGCTGGTGTCCACGTTCTTGAGATCCATTTTCTAGACAGCAAAATTTAGAATACAGTTTGATTTCTTTAAGAAATTGTCGGATATTATATGGATTAATGTCATGAAAGAGTATTTTATGTTGGTCCGTTGATTTTGTTTAGTGGAATATCAACTATTAACGCCGAAATCTAAATATTTTAAACACAATTTTATGGCTTCAATTAAATAAATTTTAAAAGTAATTGTATACCTTCAACTACAGATAAAATGTATTGTTGGTCATTCTAAAAGATTGTGTTTATGCTTTCATAGTGTTTTGTTTTTGTTTACATATTTTCCCATAGCTGGGACCCTAACAGGTGCTACCATCCCGGGTTAGGATGGACCTGCGAACAGCAATTAAGAGGTTGTTCAACGCTTCACAAAAACTCCAATCGCCCGATCAGAGGCCTTGCTGCCAGATATAGTATATCGTCATACCTAGGATTATAGAACTTTATGAAAGATCCTCGTAAATATATATATTCATCATATATTGATGTTTTTACATGTAAGAGAAGATAAGAAATACAGCTTAAGAGACTATGTAGGAAAGTTATCAGTTAATGCTCGACTTAAAGAGATTAAGTTTGTATTGATCGGAGAAGCAACACTTCAAAATTTATTGTATCACTGTATACTTAGATAAATTAATTAGGACGTTGCCTAATGATTAAAAGATATTTACTTTCTCCAACGGATATTAATTCTTCAACATAATTTTCTTGTCAAAGCATTTAAATCAACGCTTAATCATGCAAGCTGAACATATTACAATGAACATTTCAGCTTAAATTTATCTAATAATTGAGTCAGTGTACGAACTTAATTTATTCTGCTATAAATATCAGCGTGAATGAAATGTTAAATTACTTGTTTAATAAATGTTACCAGTAATAAAACATACATAATACAGCGATTTTATGTAAAACTATTTCGAGTAGTTGAAAGAAATACAGGTTCAAATAACACGAGTACAGATGGAAATAAGAATTTCAACAAGAATTAACATTCTTGAATCTCTCTCACCTCTCTCTCTCACCTCTCTCTCTCACCTCTCTCTCTCACCTCTCTCTCTCACCTCTCTCTCTCACCTCTCTCTCTCACCTCTCTCTCTCACCTCTCTCTCTCTCTCTCACCTCTCTCTCTCTCTCTCACCTCTCTCTCTCTCTCACTCCTCTACCTCTCTCTCACTCCTCTCTCACTCCTCTCTCACTCCTCTCTCACTCCTCTCTCACTCCTCTCTCACTCCTCTCTCACTCCTCTCTCTCTCACCTCTCTCTCTCACTCCTCTCTCTCTCACCTCTCTCTCTCACTCCTCTCTCTCTCACCTCTCTCTCTTTCCACTGTTTTCTTTTTCATTCTCTTTTTTACCCACTTTCTATCTCTCTATATATATCTTTCTACTTCTCACTTCTTTCTCGGGTTTTCTTTTGTTTCCTTTCTATCTATTCCTTTCTTCTTACTTTCTTTCTTTTTCGTGTGCGTGCATCTTTTAGGATTTACAAAATTAACAATCTTTACTCTAACCCTCTCACCCTCTCTCACCGCTCTTTCTACCCCTTTCACTTTCATTCTCTTTTTTACTATCTCTCTCGATGTATACATCTTTCGACTTCCCTCTTCTAACCAGAATTAACATTTTTTTTACCCTCTCTCTCTTTCTACCACTTTATATATATATATATATATATATATATATATATATATATATATAATCTCGTGCTCACTTTTCATCCTTTTCTTTCTCTTTCTATTCGTCTTTCATTCTCTCTTCTGTCTTTATTCCTCATCGGTCTGTATATTTTGGCATTCATTGAGTTCTTAAATTATTTTTAAGCTAAAAACAACAGCCTTGGAAGTGACATTATGGTCGTTCAATAAAAACGCTGACGACACTTTTATTGGCGAAGTTTTACTCGACTTGTATGACGCTGTGCTGGATGACCAACCAACCTGGTATGACTTAGAGGATCACGATGAGAACAGCTCTCCATTGCCGGATCGAACCAAAATGTATCCGGAAAATTCGCCGATGAGTTCCACTTCAACTGAAACCTCCAGAACCGGAACACCTTGCAGAGGATCATCGCCAAGTCCGTTCAACAGAAGCCCTGCCGGTTCCTTCAGCCAAAGAAGTATGTCAGTCACGCCAACACACGACAAACGAAAACATTTACTCAGCAAAAAGTCTCCAGGTAAGCATTCTTTTTCTTCATCTGCTTTTTTCTCCCCCATTCTATATATATATATATATATATATATATATTTCATAAAAAATGACCTCCACGCTATTTTGGTAATGGTTTCAATTATGACTGGCGTAAATTCTTACAAATAAATCCGCCATCATTGATTAGAAAGAGAATGATATTTACGTTTATCATGTCATATAGGTGGCAAATTTCTTGAGATAAGAATGATTTACTTGAAGACCAATAGCATATTTCTTAAAGATAAAGCTTCTCAGATATCTCCAGAAATCATTAACGAATTGACCAACAGATTTTGATTAATGAACGAATTTGTAGAGAGATGGTTATAACAATAAAGTTGCCATTTCGTTTCATTGATTTATCATTGCTTCCCGATTTGGCTACCATAGCTACAAATGATGCTCTATTGTTACAACTATTAGTTGTGCTCAACTATGTCGTGTTACATATTGCCTGTCAACATTATGGAAGTGAGTTCTGATGTTATCGCTACCATTATCATTTCATTATATTTATTATTTATATTTATCAGACTGAGACAAGTTAAACACAATAATATAGGTGTAGGTACCATAGTGAATATCATACTCACTACATTAGTAATAGTCTGTAAGATTACTGCTATTGCTGCAAAGTACCTTTTTTGATATTTATAATATACCTGATATTTACAAAGCTAAGATTACTACTGTATAAGGATAAAAAGTGAGGCACATGATGAGGATCGAACTATAGTTCATTAACACAGGTGGTTGTTTTTGATTCAGTCAGTTGTGTCATGCGAGATACACGCTAAGGCGATCATGTATTTTTCGATAGTTGACTGAAGAGGTAGATTTTTCCCGTAGTAAGTTGCCATTTCTTTCAGCGGTAGATCAGTTGCTATCCAAGGCTATAGAACACAGGCTGTCTTGCTATTTGCCCTTCGCTGGGGGGGGGGGAGAAGAGGATTCATACCTTTCCAAGGGTATTAGCACGTAAGTGAATGTAATGATTTCGACTGCTTTTACTTAATTCATTTAATTTTTAAAATCTAGTCTTTCTATCGAGGTATAGGCAAGTCGAGCTTAAAACAGCAGTGAGAATCGAAATCATTTCATTAGCTAAATGTTTGAAGAGCAAAGATCGCTAACCACCGCACTAAATTAACTAAAAGCTGTCTGAGAAACCGCCTCCTTACTATTGGAATATGGAAACAATGTGGCTGACTTGACTCTGAACATAGAATGGTGAGTCGTAGCTGGTATGAGTATTAACCATGGAAATAGCTATAGATTAGCGATGGGCTTGCACGTTGCATCTGTGGAGAAAGAGGCTGAAGAGAGAAATAGTTTCCTTCTCCGTAAGTCTGCAAAAATGATTTAGAACTCTATCAAGGCTGAAGAGTGAGGATTGAGCAGCTCCAGTCCAGATATGACAGCAATACTCCATTTTGCGTCTAATTTCACTCTTGTAAAGACACACGTTTCTAAATGCACATTCGTTAAGAAAATTAAAAGATATGGTTGTAATTATATATAAAATATGGGCATGAATAATTTTTGAATATGCCAATTTGTGTTTAAATTGCAAATAATTCTTTAATGAAACTTAATTTTCTTACAGAGATCTTATAACAATTTATTAATTCTTCTTTCTTGAAATTCCAATTTGGGTTAGAATTTTTTTTTAAATTGCAAGGTTATAAATGGTTTTCACACTAAAAATTTAACACAAAAAATGTGATTTCGAAGCTTTATTTGCATAATGCCTATCAATTATATAATATTGCTACACACGTTTTAGCTGAATAGAAATGTACCTTTTATGCATAATCATAACCGAGGCAAACGCTATCAATAATACTTATTAATATTTCATTGTTTCATACGAATTCTGTTTTCTTGTGCTGCATACTCCAGGATGTACAAGTACACATTCACGCACACACATACAAAGATACACCAAACTCCGTCTCAACAAAAGCAGTGACACATTGATAAAGAAAAAACAAACCCCAGACCAGACCACACCTCTATTCAAAACTATATATATAAATAACTATGGTATTCCATAACATAACTTGAGGATGAAACTGCCACCCATTGGTTAAGGGGTTTAATATTGTAATGCTGACCAGTTTCGAAACATAGTAATTTCGATGTCGCGATGGAATCATATTTTAAATATATATATATATCCTGTTTATGTTATTTATAGATACAAATATTTAAGTTCAATTTATAATAAACAGTATTAACATTTACCGCCCTGAATGTCTGATAAATTTAATAGAAAACGTGTCCTTCGACAGGAATCGAACCTTTATCCTACTAATCATCATATTGCCTGACGTGCTATACCATTTATCTATAGAGGAAGCGTCTGGTTAGCAAGGTCAGATTACTTTTTTAAGTGTGTGTGTAAGTGTAATAGAGATACCAAAAGTGGAAATTGAGGTCAACACCAAGCGATGTCAGCCTATTTCGTGATTGAATGCAGTCTTCAAGTCAGTAAAAATAACGTTCCGAAAATTGCCTTCAAGCATCTAACAGACAATCAGTGTTTGCTGTTGACTTCAATGTCCACTTTTATATTTTGACCACAGTGTCCGCTCAGTCTCTACTTTTATATTTTCATACGCTATATCTCTAATATTGAACGCTTTTACCACATAGCATAGCTTAAAACTATATTTTTTATCATATATATATATATATATATATATATATTACCAATTTGTGACTGGAAGGTATAATTCCGAGGAGGATATAAATCCAGAGAGAACTCAATGTAAACTACAGAGCATAATAATGACACTAAGAAGACACTTTAATTATCCATTTCGATTATAAATTATTTCATGAACACCGAGGTGTTCAACTCATCAGGTCGAGCTCTCTCCCGTAAAATTTAAGGTGTTCACGAAATAAATTATAATTGAAATTGATAATTAAAGTATCTGTCTCCTTATTGTCCTTATATATATATATATATATATATATATATATATATATATACGTAATTACATCAATATATTCAGAATAATAATGGATAGGCATTTATTTTGAACAAAAATATTTATAATATTTATATTCTACAATTAAGTACACTTTAATTCACAAAGCTCGAACATTATACAATGAAAATGTCAGATCAAATTAATGAGTTTGATCCATTTTCGCATGCACGCACACACACACACACATATATATATATATATATATATATATATATATATAAAGAACGTATACACATAAAAAATATCTTAAAATAAATGAATAGACATTAAATGAATTATGATTTACAACCGGGCTATCCCAGATCTTACTAAATTGAAACAGTGGCGATATATAGACCTTAAAATACATGGATAAATAAATGAAATCTACGTTGAAATTAGGTACAATCTAATTTCTACAATAATACCGTGAAAGTAAGAAAATAAATCAAGCTTTAACATCAATCACCTTTTGTTTCTCTAATGTAGATTTTATTAAAATGATTTTCTCACACTGGTTTATCGGTGAAAAATGTTTAAAATAATTTTTTAATGGTCTTATATACTAACTATTCCGTTTGATTCTCATCCATTTTATATAAAAGATTATAATTTATTTTGTAGCCTAATTTATATTGTAAAATAGGTTTTGTTAAGTATTGTATTGCTTCTTAGTGTCCTTTTTTATTGCCATAAAATTGTAAATGCGACATGTAGATACTCACGCCGCGTTTCCGTTCAAATTTGAATTCTCTGATTCAACAGAATTTCATTGGTTAAATTCATATCAACATCTTTCTATTTCCTATTTTAACTTTCTTCTTCTTATGAATCTTGGGTAATTTTGAATATACTTCTCTATTTCTCTTGCCTTCTTGTTTTTTGTTTTTTTTTTCCTCTCTTGGTAGTAGTGTTAATTTCCTATGCTTTCTCTTGACTTTCTTTTTTTCTTTTTCTTGTTCTTTCCTCTTTCCTTTTTTTATTTCTTATCTTTTTCCTTTTTCTTAATATAAATCCTTTTTATCTTTTATGGAAAATTTTGCAAAAACGGAAAGTGGAGCTTCCACGACGCTTGACACTACATTTGAATGAAAACTCTAGCATTTTTAGGCATTTAAAACAACATGCCTGGCCGCACACATACTTAAACATGAAAACAATAGACAAAAACTAAAAATCCTTGAAACCATATACATCAAACAGTTGAAACCTAACCTAAACAAAATCAACTATGGAATCTCTACAAATATTCTTAAATGTCTATAATTGGTAACAGAAGCCATTGGTTTATACCAATGGCTTCCCATACTTAATACTTCTCGAATTCACTCTCGTGTGGTCATGTGTGACGTCATGAGCTGCGGTGTGATTTTCGCTTCTAGCGTCTTATATGCACGTGTTTATCGTTGCTTGGAAATCATCCATGTAAACAATCATCACTGTCTTGTCCGTATATTGCTTAATATATTGTACAGTAATTGACATCTTTGATAATGGCTTATGTAAGCCGAAACCTTAAATTGGATTGAAAAATACTTTCTTTCTTCGTTTAATGATAATGTTATTAAGCTTATCAGACGTTATGAAAAGAATTTACATAAAATAAACAGACAACACTTGTCTATATTATTTAATGAAACATGTATGAATGAAAAAATGCTGCCTAAATACACACAATATATATATATATATATATATATATATATATATAATATTATAATTATTTTTTAAAAATATGATTCCATCTAAAAAATTCCATCGCAAAAATAACTATAATATAGGCTCTACTTGTGTATGAAGCACAGTTTTTTAAAAAATAAAAATGAAAACACTAAAGAGCTTCGGATTTTTAACCTAACGGTTCTTTCCTATTTTTTATATATTTTTACACGCACCAAGACACACACACATATATATATATATATATATATATATATATATATATATATATATATATGTGTATGTCTTCATTTCAGCCCGTGAAAAACTAGAGGCACCCGCAGGGCGAGCATCACCAGTGCATTCTCCAAGCAGTGAAGACTCTTACGTACAATCAAGTAAGCAATCAAGACACTTTTTATTGTCAATATAATTATCCGTCACCAATGAAAAAACATGAAACCAATCCACGTATATTTAAATAAATGTCCGCCATCAATTATGAGAAATTACTAAAGCAGCATCCCTTTTACTTGACTTCAATTTGATATGCAAATAAGTGTTCACATGCAACGTTATTCATGTACTTTATGTTTATTACTTGACTCAATCGGTGGTACTGATTTTAAGCATCTGAGACTTGTTAAGAGTTGCATTAGAGTGAAATAAATATATTAATATATAAGTGCATAATGTTTAGTAAGAATTTGTGATTAAATTACTAGATATTTTTTACACAGAAAACGTATAACTTTTTCTTTACTGATTGCCTTATAGTTTCCGACTACCAAGAAAACTAACTTCTATTAAATACCACCTAAGTCCAATGGACCCAATTTTTTTTTTTTTTTTTCAAACTATGCAAGCGTTTTTGATGATCTTAGATATGTATAATTAGAGATGGACTAAAAAAATAACAATTTTAATAAAAATCTATTCACTGAAATAGAATAATTATAATACATCTTTGAATTTATTAGGTTGGTGCAAAAATAATGACGTAATAATGTCGTTTTTTGACGTATTTTTAACTTCAAAAAACGACATTATTACGTCATTATTTTGCACCAACCTAATAGGTTGAAATTATAAAGTTAATTCAAATTACATTTTAAACAAAAACTTACAATTCATCGTTGCATTTTGCACAGAATACTTTCAAAGGACTTTGACAGACATGTTTTGGTAAATATGACAGACAAGTTGCATTTTTCTATCCATTTTAGGACCACACAAGTTCATCTTTTTTTCTTTCTCTCGTTTGATGCTTCCTGAGCAGTGTATTTAGTATTGCTCACTAAAGTTTATAAATTCTATTAACACCTACGATACCTGAATTACTTCGGCATTTTCCAATGTTGGATTATTTCCAGGAGATTTACCTTCATGAAGAATATAAATGAAAGAGCTGTATCACAAGATCTTCTTGTAAAATTTAAAGGTTTCGAATTTTGAAGTAAAACATTGTAGGATAGAGTTCTTCTTTGTGCTCTTTTAATTGGTTTTGGAGACTAAATTTCAGACTTATCCTTCGAATAATATTTTTCATTCATCATTGAATGATTTGAAAAATCATTTCTGTCAGCTTTGTTGGCATCAGTCATGTCATTATCCGATTCTGAATAAGTAATACTGACATTATCACTTCCATTATCATATTTAAAAAAAGAAATGACAACTATCTAGAATTAACGGTATTTTCTATTCAATCATGGGTCCAATGAACTACTTTGATCTAAATTTAAATCCTAATTATCTTTTATTATCCTTTATGTAGACGATTGAAAATGGAGAAAAAATGCCACAAAAAATAATTCGAGTACAATAAATATAAGAGTGAAAAAATTAGTTTTGAAAAAAATAGGAGGTCTATTGGACCGATTGGCAGATTGAGGGTTAAAGGCTACAACGAACGGTTTTACATCCATCATAAAGTCGACAAGCAATAGTTCTGCCCATGTGCGTTGATTTTAATAGTAACATTAGGGTGATCATTGGCTTTAATTTTGAGAATAAGTTGGCACAATCGGATAACGGCACAGTTGACTTAGAACACCCACAAAGTAAGATTATTAGGATAAGGAAGATAATTTTTTCTATGAGTGATTTTTTTTCTGAGGCCGAAACGCGACAGTTTTCATGACTGCGTAGACAGTAAAATCAAAGATGGAACAACTGCCATGAAAAATATTTATAGAAAAGACAGAGGAAAGTCGCGTCACATCATTAGTAAACTGACTGAAGTCGAATACCAGGTTAGCACTAATAATATTGCAGATCATTCTTTGGATTTTGTTGAGAATCTCGAGATATATAGCCGGAGCAGCAGATCAGATATGACAACAATATTCAGTGCATGGATGAATGGTAGATTTATAAATGTGCAAGATGGATTCTGACAAGAAAAGTTGTTTGGCACAACACAGTGAACCAAATTTCCTAGCAGCAGACCTGGCAATTGATTCAATATAATTACTCGTGTCAGTGGAAAACGTGAATCCAAGAGACACATTAAGTTGCTCTCCTGGAGTTTAGCATCAGCCATGCAAGTGGAAGGCAAAAAGAATAGCAGTTTCTTTTTGGAAGTGTTCAATTTTACAAACCATTGCTTGTCCCAGTTAACAACTGACTGGAGCTGATTTTTGAGAGTAACTGCCACTTTTACTTTATCAGATGGCATATTCTAATTTCTAGTATTTTAAACTTATGTTAAATTTAATTCCGCTGTAATAAATTTACAAGCATTTCTTGCTGAATTAATAAATGTTTTGTGCGTTAGGAATATTTTCAGTATATTCTTTTGAAAGTTTTGATATGCAGCACGGTTGTGTAATGGCTTGATTAACATAAATATTTCCGTTTCCTTTTTTTATTTAGGCATCCACCGCAATTCGTTAAGTAAAAAGATGAAACGAAAAATGTCGCAAGCGGTAATGAAAGTATCTGCTACTCTTGCTGTGGCCGATTGTAGAGAAAGTTCTGAAAGTCTTGCAAATGTCAAATTCGGAGAACCGGGTAAGAGAAACGAACACAAAAAAATTATCAGTTTTTCTTATCGTAAGGAAAAAATAAAATTCCAAAAACAGGAACTTTTAATTGAAATTTTTTTTAATTTATTTTAGTAAAAAGAAAAGGGAGTTCTAAATTTTCAGACTAAGTGAAGCTTAGTAATCACACTTTAGGTTTGAATATAAAGACAAAGTATTCTATACCTAGGGAATTATTGAAAAATGAATTGTTAACTGTTTATTAATTAAATGAATGTTTTAATTATTTTAATTATTTTATTTACTTTTTATTCTATTTTATTTATTTAAATTACCTGCGCGAGTAAAAAAAGTTATGACTTCAAAAACGAACATTCTAAAAGTATTCACTTGGGCGATTATGGTTAACTACAATCGCCTTACCTTTTTAGTACTTAGTCAAGTCTGTCTTTTTTTTTCTTTTCTTTTCTTTTTTTTGTTTTTTTTTTCTTTTGTTTTTTTTTTCTTTTTCTTTTTTTTTCTTTTTTCTCTTTTTTTTCTTTTCTTTTTTTTTCTTTTCTTTTTTTTTCTTTTCTTTTTTTTTCTTTTCTTTTTTTTTCTTTTCTTTTTTTCTTTTCTTTTTTTCTTTTCTTTTTTTTTCTTTTCTTTTTTTTCTTTTCTTTTTTTTTCTTTTCTTTTTTTTTTCTTTTCTTTTTTTTTTTTTTCTTTTCTTTTCTTTTTTTTTCTTTTCTTTTTTTTTCTTTTCTTTTTTTTTCTTTTCTTTTTTTTTCTTTTCTTTTTTTTTCTTTTCTTTTTTTTTCCTTTTTTTTTCTTTTTTTTTTCTTTTCTCTCTTTTCTTTTCTTTTTTCTTTTTCTTTTCTTTTTTCTTTTTCTTTTCTTTTTTCTTTTTCTTTTCTTTTTTCTTTTTCTTTTCTTTTTTCTTTTTCTTTTCTTTTCTTCTTTTTCTTTTCTTTTCTTCTTTTTCTTTTCTTTTCTTCTTTTTCTTTTCTTTTCTTCTTTTTCTTTTCTTTTCTTTTTTTTTTCTTTTCTTTTCTTTTCTTTTCTTTTTTCTTTTCTTTTCTTTTTTCTTTTCTTTTCTTTTTTCTTTTTTTTCTTTTTTCTTTTTTTTCTTTTTTCTTTTTTTTCTTTTTTCTTTTTTTTCTTTTTTCTTTTTTTTCTTTTTTCTTTTTTTTCTTTTTTCTTTTTTTTCTTTTTTTTTTTTTTTTTACTAAGAGCTACAAAGAAAAAGAAATTGTAGAGTCATGATCGTCCATGTATACAAATATATATTAAAACAAAGAACCATGATGAGAAGAAAAAAAAGATTACCCACCGTTAAGTGCTGAATTGAAATATACAACAGGAAACGATAACATTTTTCGATTCACATCTTTACGGAAAGTAAAATATTTTTCTTATCCCAGTTCTTCCTCTTTGTTTTAACATATTTGTATATATTATGTGAATATATGCTATTAAAATGTCCGATTTATTTATTTATATATATTTATTGTTAGATATCTGCACATTTATACATATGCTATATCTTCATTTCATTCAGATGTTATTTTTCAGAAGTTTTAATTGAAATTAATATAAAATCTAGCGAAAAATAATTTCTTCTAATAAAGGACAATTGTTATATTTTCCCACAATGTACTTTCTAAAATGCTTTCTTCAAGCCTCTCAATGAAATATTTCCCTTTTTCAGTTCAGTCGTTAGCTAACAATAGTTTCAATTTTAATTAGATATTAAGATTTGGGGAGCAGATGATATTTCGCAACCAGTGAATAGGAGTGTGAGCGCCGGGAATGTCCATGCATTGGATTTAAAAGACCATCTTGTCCGTCCGGATGCCCAAAACAGAAGGAGTGCGCGTAAGTGTTTTTGAAATTGGAAAAAGCATTTTCTTTTGTTTTAACGGAAGTGTTTTTTTTTTTGTTTTTTTTTAATTGGAAAAAATTAATCTTACTCTGTCATTTACATATTTGTACTGTGTGCGTGCGTATGTGCATGTGCGAGACTGAGAGGGAGAGACAGACATTGTGTATGTGCTTGTGAATGCCGGAGAGAGTGTGTAATAGTTGAATAATATAATCTCTCTATAATAGTTGAATAATATAATCTGTGTGTGTGTGTGTGTGCTGCGTGTGTGCAAGAGTATGTGTGTGTGAGATAGAGAGAATATGTATGTGTTTGTGAGTGCGAGCGGGAGCATGTGTAATAGTTGAATAATGGTAAGTACTTAAAAGGTGGGAATTTTACAAAGGCTGATTTTTTTTTTATCTTGCTTTCTATTCGGCGATAGGGGAACATTTATTAAACAACCATCAATGTATCCGGCCCTATAACCAAGACGTGTTCTCGATACTAAGGAAGGCTTACTTTAACGTTTTAGACTCAAGTCCTATCAATTATACCGTTGTATGCAGAATTAGTTGTTCTTTAAGTCTAATATAATATAATCAAGCTTTGATGCTTATATATTTATTATATCACATCTGGCCTTTGGTATTTTTCCTTTTTGTCACTGAACATTTTTATTGTCCTCGATTGAGCTCCAATGAGAGAGGATCACTAAACTCGGGTTACGCTGCTTTCATTGTTAATTGTGTTTTGTATTTCGATATTGCCACTTTATGTTAAAGGAAACCTTTTTGTAATGCCTCACTTTTTTTTTCTTTTTTTTCTTTTTTTTTTGTCCGTTCTAATCGCTATTATTAAAATTTGTACCCCTTTTAAAATGTTTCAACAGTTGTGCGTTTCTCTGTTATTTATCAGAATGGGAGATAAATGTATAACTTTCCAACTTATAATTTTATGTATAAACAAAGATTTTTGTAGATAGTTCTTTTTTTTTTATCGCTAGTAGTTTCATGGTAAATAATATTTCTTCCTTTATACGTTATCCATTAAATGACACCCGACATGAACAGGTTGATGTGGAATAGTCTTTATATAAAAACCAAACTGAAGAATTGGCAGCTCTGATCCTATGGCTACCAGTACAGAAAAGTCCCTTATTGTTTCTTTTGATTTTTAGCATTGATTTTGATAAATCTTATCTTTAATTTTATCTTTGATCGTTGAAGCAAGTTTATGAGGAACTTAGGTTGCCTAATTTCCTCAGACGTTGGCAATGATCTTAATCTGACCATGCTGAGTTTCATTTTTTTCGCCTTTAAAACCGGTAAAAATGTTCTGGAGAAATTGTTGATCAATTTTTCAGATCCTACATGAGTACAAAACCCAGCGAAACGAAAAAACTGAAATCAACAATTATTTAGTTATAAAAAATAAATACAGCAATGTAGGATTGAGAAGGTGAAATTTATTTCCACTTTGGTTGTAGAGTTTTATTCAAACCGTTTTCTCTAAAAGTGAACAGTTAACATTAAGCAAATACTAATACACGGAGAAAAACAATTGTCATTCTGTAATTTGCTTCTGTTATAAAATTGTACTTTTTAGCTTTAATTTCTATTTCAAGAAATTTCTCGCTTATGTTTCTCCGATTAAAAAATGTTCAAATAAATATGACAATCATATCATCAATCTAATCCGGTAGTATGATAACACAACAACTTGAAATCATAGACTTAAAATCAGGAAAATACAACTTGTAGCCCTTTGGGGTTCATATTGAGGGTAGAATACAAGATGTGATTTCTTTAATTTCTGGAGCTTGAATTATATGAAATAAAAATGATATTGCTATTTTTTCTTCATTGCTCACCTAGAATGAATATAGTCTGTTTTTGTTGAGTGAAAGAAATATGGGAATTCAATTGTAAATAAGCTTAAAGGTCTTGAAATGAAACGAGTAGAAAAAGTTGCAAACTTTAACCTTCGTACCCGCAAAAAAAACAGTGCGTCAAAAGGACGGTTTTTTTCCTTGACACCGCTATTATTTTGTACTACCTTCATTCCTTCGGCAATGTTTATTTACAAGATTATAAAAATATGTGAACCAAGTACAATATGATATTTATTATTTACCTTTTATAAAGATTTATTATTTACCATTTTATAAAGAAATGAATTTGAAAAATCTTCTTATCCAAAAATTTACAAAATCATCAAAATATATAAACCAAATACAATGCAACATTTATTATTTACCATTTTATAAATAACAATTAAAACCAGTTTTTATTCATAATTTTATAAAAATATTAATGAATTATAAAACATTTTTATTTTCTTTATAAATTGATAAACATTGCATTGTATTAGTTGGCGAGTATTTTTAGAATGTAAATATAAAAGTATTCTTGTAAATAAACAATCTAATAATGTTTAATTTTTTGTTGTAAATTCCCAAAGAAAAGAAATTGTATAAATACACTTTCATGCGCTTGGGCTTTATTCAAATTCTAATCATCACTTTTTAAAACAACAAACATTGCCAAGGGAGGGAAGGTAGTTAAAAAAAAATAGCGGTGTCAATGGAAAAACCGCCTTTTTGACACACCATTTTATTGCGGGAACGAAGGTTACACATTGCCGAAAAAGTATTTTTACTAATAATCTTAACTTTTCGCACATTTGGAATTGTAACAGGGTAGGTAAGTTAGGGTTGATGTTATAGTTATCCTGACTTGATATCATTTGAGTGTTGTTAAAGTTGCTATATGTATTTTAGTGTAGAAGGGATCCTTTTTTTTTATATTGAAAACGAAATGAATTAAAAACGTACAACAATAACATAAACACTAAAATATTGGGATACGTGTTGACATAAATAAGAATTTGTATTTTCTTTTTTGAGATGTGAATTACAATATATTGGTATGGTGTGTATAAAAATGTTCTCAGTGTGTCTTTTGTTTAAAAGTCAGTGCTTACTTGGTTTGATCCCGAAAATTTCGTTTGTGAGGATGGCGTTTGACATGGTTTGCTTCCGAGAATTTCGTTTGTGAGGATGTCGTTTAACACCGTCTGTTCACGGAGTGCTGTAAAAGACGTGAGTTCTGTATACTACTACTACTACTACTACTACTTGTCTAATCTACTGCCAACTACTGCTATAGGTATCCTAGTCTACACTACTCTACTGACTCTCTTGTGGTGAAAGGACCGTTTTTATAATGATGAGGATAGGATGATGAAATATCCTTCTTTTCTATCATCACTGACAAGATTATTTTTAGAATGATGAAATATCCTTATTTTTATCATCACTAATGGCAAGGTTATTTTTAGAATGATGAAATATAACAATCTAGCAGAAAGGCACTACCACCAACAAAACTCTTAAGTGCTTTATACTGAAAGGTTTTTGTTTTTATCCATTTATTTATTCTTTTGTGTTGTTTTCTTATTGTCTTTACTACATCACTGACTCGTTTTAGTGAGGAGGGCGGAGGGTACAGTGGCAGAAGTGTGATAGACAACGAAGAAAACAAAACTAGTAAGAAAAATCTCAATGCATAATACTAACTAAGGTTCGTTTAAGAAATTTAAACAGAAATAAGGCCATAACGCACAGCAGTTGAACTTTGTAATAAAGACAACAAAGAAAAAAAAATTCGTATAAAATATAAATAGTAAGAGCTTATCAGAGATTCACGCGAATATTGTTGTTAGCATTGTTCACTTTCTGTCAATTGTTAAAACCTGAGACGATTGTTTTACTAATTTTCATATTTTATCTTCTCTTAATTAAAAAAAAATAACCTATCTTTGTTTCTTGTTCGACTTTAGCTCAATTAGGCTTGCTAGCACCCCCACTGTCGCAAGCCAGCAGTATCTCAAGCTGTTTTGTTGAAGACACTTCCGAAGAACTGCTAAGCAGGTAAGATCAACAGGAGGAAATTAGTTTCTTTTCTATAAATAATATTTTCCATATATCGAATATAACCTTTTCAAGTATATATTTATAAGTAGAATAGCAGTAGAGTCCGGCGTTGCCCGTAGATGTAACAGTAAGAGATAGATCAAGTATCGACCATCATAAAGACTGAAAAATAAAATTGACAAAGATTATTGTTTAAGGTTGACGGACACGCGTGTCTTAATTAGTTTTTTGTTTTTTTTTATGAATTGGTCAAAATCAAACAAAAACATTGTTTTCAATCGTTATGAGTCTATCGATTTAATAGAATTTTATTATAAACAATTGTCTTGTAAATGGAATTTTTAAAGCATTCTGAATGTAAAAATAAAGAAAAGTGTGCGAGAAAATAAGAAACACTGCCTGCCAAAAAAAGTGAAGTTTTGTTGAAATCGGTTGAAAAATGTAGGAAATCCGATCCCATATATAAACGAACACACACACAACCAACCTGAGTTTTATAATAAGTATAACTCGAAGTGAGTTGTCCCCCTTCATTAATGCCTCTTAAACGTGTTTTCAAATTGATTTTGTGCAAAAACAATTGTTTTTCCAATTTTTGGCGCTGTTAGAACCACCGCAAGGTAATTTTACGTAGTCCTGTTAAGTTTTCTTGAAATCGGTTGAAAATTGTAGGAAATCCGATCCAATATATAAACGTCACACACACACAATCTGCGTTTTATAATAAGACTGAATCAGAGCTGTAACCAGAAATTTTGACTTAGCTAAAAGAGTGGAGTGTTTTTTGTTTGTTTTTTTTTTTTTTTTTTGTTTTTTTAACTGAAATGATGTTCATTGTTAGGCAGTAAAACATCATCTAAATCAAACAAATATAAAAAAAAAAACATTTGCGCTGATCGAGATATAAAGAAATAATATAAGCGTTTAGCAAAAACTTAAAAGTTATTTCTTGATTTTACTCGCCTATCTAAGTATCGCACAAGGATAGGAAAATTGTGTTGAGCTAATCTTTCAATTGGGGGCATTCAAAATTTTGGCTCTGTTAAAAAACAGAGCTTGAACACGGGCCTCTAGAACCGATTGAGAAATATAGTTACCTTAGACATCAAACCGACTCGTTAGAGCTTATTTGCTAACTTTAGCTTTGTCTTATTAAAAGGTGCGTTAGTTGAATATCTAGAAAATAAAGTTACTAAATATCGAAATATCATTTACCGCATGTCTCTTTTTTTAAACTTTTTTTTTTTTTTACGGTTACTTTTATTTTTACAATGATGTTCACCCTATAAGAGCCACTCAAAGTATGTTACAGAGGCACAGTTAAGAAATAAATAGGACATACTGTGTAGCAATGGTTAACGAGGCCATTACAAATGAATCTAGTTAGTTTCACTCGATGCGCCACACTTGTAGGCTTGTGTCAAACACAGCTAAATATCAAGATACTCCTGAAAACAATTACTTGTTGTTAGTTTGATCACAACATTGATGGCCTTAGGCCAGACTAAGCTAAAATTAGTAAATACCTACATATCCAGAAAGTGTGTGTGTGTGTAAAAAACAACAACCTTTCTTTTAAATATTTTTCATTAAATATGGAAGACAAGGAAGATTTAATTAATTTTTATTTAGCTTTTGCTTACGTCTTTCCATTTTGTAAGTGTAACGAAGTACGAAAATTTTACATTGTCCCAAACGCTTTCGGGCATTTCTTTAACCACTTAAAAGGAGTTTTGTTTTTGGTGTTAGTTTTTCCTCAAAGTTATTTTATATTGGTGTTTTGAATAGGAGCGTTTATTTTAAACATAGATGCTCTCGCGAATTTCAGCCAGGCTTACCATGCGAAGACTCGAAATAAACGTTTCTATTAAAAACAATACAAAAATAAAATACAACTTAAATTGTCCACATTTCAGTATGCGTGTTGTTTCTGGATATTTAACAATTATAAAGAAAAATAAATAAAATCCAGTAAATGTTAATATCAAGCCTACATATCCGTTTTTGCTTATCAATTTATTCTTAAACAAATAAACTATAATTACAAGTTAATATAATTATATCCTCACCAGCATTTGCAATGACTTCTGTCCACTCATCAGGCAATAACTTCGATAGCTTTTGAGCAAAATTCCGCAGGTTTTGATCTGAAAATGTTTTCAACAAACACTTGAAGCCACTTTTCATAAGAAATTGTCCCATCAAAGCATTTTGTAGCGATTGATAAAGGGAATAATCGGGTTGGTGCCTGGTCATATTTTTATGTCGAGTGGAGTAGAACTGACCGAGTTCCATAATCTTTTCCTGTGTTATTCTTGCTGCAAGTGGCCTTGCTTTGTCATGGAGAACAGCATTTTTCTTATTGATAACACTTTATCAAACTTTTATGGCCACATTGCTGCTGCTGCTGCTGCTGCTGAACATATAAATGTGCATTGAGTGTTTCATTGCGTTTTAAGAATTATCAAAGAATAATACCCGGACAGTCCCACCACACGCACAACATTAGCCTTTCTTCTTATATATTTAAGGAACAGTTAATTAGTGTTGAGGGGTCCACCCCTTTTTATACAAATGAACTCACCCACTATATACATATACTACTGCAAGAGCGAGACGAGAGTAAGTCGAGTCGAGAGAGGGTGAAGGTAACAGACAGACAGACAGAACGAACGTAGCGAGCAAGTCACCGTGAGCGGAGCACGTAGACTCAGTAAGAAGTCATACAGCGATACTTCAATACCAAAGACTGTATATATATTTTGCTACTAACTCGCATTCCTGGAACTACTACCAGTTTGTATTATTACGTTAATACATTATTTTCCTTTATTCATTCTCGGCGTTTGTTATTTATTGGTACCGGATTTCATCCCGGAATCCACAACAATTAGCATAACACATTTATCATTAAATTTGATTCCCCAAAACGGAAATTACTTGTGACTCAATAGAAAATTTAATTCTTTCAGTCTTTAGGAAATATGAGACTAGACAATAAGAATGGTTCTCGTATGGTAAAATTCTTCATTAAGACATCTCCAGTACTTTTGCTCTTTTTTTTTCTCTGAAAGCTAGTCATCTTTCATGCATTTTTAATGGAATGTCTCTGTAAATAAATCAAAAGTAGGAACACAGAAATGAAAAAAAAAAATAACCCGAAAAAAAAAAACGCGTTTTTAAATTGATAAAACCTAATGAGGTTGGGCGAAACTTTTTCTTTTTTTTCTAAAGTTTTATATTTGCATAAAAAACTTTCACGGCGAACTCGTATATAAGTCGGATACTACTTTAACAGTTGAACATTTTTAGAAAGCTAGTCGAGTCAGCCATTATAGAAAAGTTGGATTCTCTCTATAGGCCCTACTTGAGTAGTCTTGTACCAGAGAAAATTAAACTTAGCAAATGTCTCCGAACAAAATATAAGTATATCTGTCTCGCAAGATATTAGGGTCGAGTTCGATCCTTATACATTGTTCTACTGTTATATCTCTACCAATAACTTTTCATAGTATGCGTTTCATCCGAGATCATGACAGAATAGTGTTTGCACTAAATGCCCTTCAGAGAAGACAGGTTCAAAGTTGAACTGACATATAACCTCTTGAACCTCTCGATTAGAGGCCCTCTTGATTGGCACGGTTGCACCTGGAATCAACGCGTGGGGAAGAGTTGTATCACAGACATATAAACACCGACCTGCGAGGGATTACAAGCAATAATGTAAAGTCAACGTTTTGGACGAAAACTTGGGACCGCACCCACATTCTGACTAACAGTAATTTACAAAGTACGGAGTCGAATAAAATGTAATATTACATAGTTTCGTATTCTGATTTGTAATGTACAACGATATATCATATTTTAATGAACTCTTCTCGACGAGATCTGTATTCCACTTGTTTGTCATAAACATATTCATATCCCATTGAGACTGTATCAAAACATCTTTTGATTACTTAAACCGGAACACCTGTCTTCCAATATGTTACTCTCATCGACTTCAGTTTGAAACATCAAATCTAGCACTACTGATGTCATTCAACTGCTGATAATATATACACGCTGGCTCTCGGCAGAACAAAAGGGACAAGAATTGGCACCACATTAGCAAAGCCAGTGGCCTTCATTCAGTTTTAGTTGTCCATGTAAGTACATCAGAACGTCCGAAGAATAATGATAAAAATATTTATTTTAGACAGTATAATATTTTTCGCTTAGTCTCCTTCATTGTTAATGCACTTAATTCGGTGTTAAGTATTAATAGCATAAATTGAAAATAATTAGTGTTCATTTCAGTTCAATATTCAATAAATAAATACGTATCAAGCAACAGACTTATTGACTCACCTTTTCATACAAAGGATTTTTTTCAAACAGATTAGAGTTACTAATCGTGTTTGTTAAAAACATGTTCAACACAAGCCACACATTCACTCATGTAGATTGTGAAAGAAACAAATTCCTTCCTTTTTAATTTTCTCAGGCTTTCATTAAAATTGCAATGTTTCATTTTTTTTTCTTTACTCTTTGATTTAGTTAGTTTCTTAATCTTCTTCTTAATTGTTTTGCAGCCACAGCACTCACACTACCCCTAATTTAATGCAACAAGAAAAACCCAGCGATAAACCATGTCTCGGCCCTGGACAGATCCAATCAGTTCAACCAAGTATAGTATCATTCCATTATTTTCATAATATCTACGCCATTTTATTATTTCTTTTTCAGTTGACATGGTCTATAGAATAACAGAATGAATTCTTAAAACTCTAAAATCTGTTGAACAAAAATTGCGTTTTCATTGTTCTCCTAAGTTGCAATTTCCAAAATAATGAGAAATTTATTGTTCAAAACGTTCAAATCCTCCTCCTCATCATCATTTTTCTCTTCTGTTGTTTTTTTCTTTTTCTTTTCATATATTAGTTTCCTTCATCTATTGATGTTACTCTTTTTTTCTCTTTTTGCATTGCTTTCTATCCCACACTTTTAACGCCATGTTTCAGAAAAACTCATAAATCCATCTTCCTAGAAATGTTTAGCTTTGGGAACAAAGAATTGTAATCTTCCAAGAAATTTATACACAGAAGACAAACAAAATTACAACACCCTGAAAGACGATGCCGAATTTTTGACTAGGGTACAGGACGAGGCATGCTTGCGGGAAGTAGATATTCGAGTGAAATCTTCAATCTCCAGCCATTTTGTAACTTTCTAAAACTTAATATCAGTGCATTTTAACAGATATCAGAACACAAATTAAGAACTGATATATATATATATATATATATTCATTGAAATAGACAGTAAATTTTGTAATATATTTAGAATATATTGTTGATCCTCAAAAAAACTAGAATAAACCAATATTATGCATTTTACCTGATAGTCCCTTTTTCGAGCTGGTAAAAAATCACAAGGTGTCGATATATATCTCTTTATTTCTTATTACTTCAAACTTTATTTTTAGTCAATACCCGTGTTTGAAATAGACGCGCGTTATTTTAAACAGTGTTTAATATTGCGTAATAACAGTCTATTTCAAATACGAGTAACCACTAAAATAACGTTTAAAGTAATAAAAATAGGTTAAAAATAAATCCATTAATTCTTTAGAAATTGCTATATCCGTATATGGTAAATTATTGTGTATAAGCGTGTCTTTATTTTCATACAAAGGTACTTTGGCGGTATATAGTCATTTCGAAGACTACCATGATGCTGTCTTTTATTATTATTTATTTCGGAAATTTGATATTACCAAATCCATTATGAAAATATCTTTTTAAAAAAAAGCGTTATATTGAATCAGCTAAAATGTTGCTTATTTGCTTTGGTCTTTAATGTTCGAATAAATCAACGAAATACAACATTTGAGACATTTTTAAATGCACACTGAGATGACAACTGTCTGATTACAATCAGAAAGTATCTTTATGAACGTAGGTAGTCAAAACGAAATGGTCGAAATACTTTGACAAAAATGAAACCAAATTTGAGGGTAAAATAAAAAACATCGTTGTTCTTTGCGTAATCTTCAGTAAATTATTTTCAGTTAAGTCAGCATCAGTATTTAAGTGTATAACCGTTTACTCTTCCGCTACTGACAGTATTTTCTCTTGAATCTCAACGATTTGAACCTTGATATAGCCTAATCCTTAGGCATTTACTTTGCATTACAATTACTAATATTTCTATCTTTGTCTTTATGATGTTCTATAGTGCATCTATTTCGTTATTTCCTTGCTTTCTTGCATTGTAATTCATATTTTTTTACACTTTAATATGTTTAAACTTCATGATTAAGAACATTGACGTTATAGAATGACTTGTGCGCTCCTATGACCGAGAGAGCTATGCCGGCGAGATTTTATCTCCTGGCAGGTTTAACCTATCCAGGGAGATCAATGGATAGGAGCCAGACAAGGCAATAATCACCCAGAGGAGCAAAACTCAATGTGAAAAAAAAAAACCTGGAGCGGGAGAGAAGCATCTCTCCAGTTGCATAGCTAGGCAAGGATCAAGAGAGCGATACATTGGCTTGATAAGCAGTGGTCGATGGCGGATTAGAACAAAATGAATCAACAAATTCTAGTTATCTGAACCCCGCGGTTGCGAACACGATTGCTGAATCATATTTACGCCGTCGTCATCGTCGGCACCCGCTCGCATCCGAAAATCGAGATCGTCACCCTCTCTCCTCATTTCCTTTCTCCCTTCTGGTGAAGGAGATGGCTGTGAAGGACTAGCCTAGCTAGTGAAGTGTCGTGAGCAGAAGTCGTAGAGGAGAGTGGGTGGTAAACACGGCTGACAGCATGTCGCCGATCCTATTAATGTTGACGATTGGACTCGAAAGTTTCGCCCCTCCCTCACTCGGATAGTCCTACATCATGAAGGCCGATTTTCAGCAACGGTTTCTCATGGCTCAGCGTCAATTTTGGCCTGTGTCAGGGATGTTTTCAACTGATCCTGGAAGTGTCGTTTTGGGCCTCCGCGTAGCCTCTTGCCGCTGGCGAGTCCTCCAAACAGGATTACAGGTAGAATTCGAGTGGGATGCATTCTGGAAGTGATAAGAGTTTGACGACGCTGAATCGTATTTACAATGTAAATGTGAAAAGCAATTGAGAAACAACATGGCTGATAAATCCAATTCTTCATACGATGTCGACAAAGAGGAACGGAAGAAACTAGTTAATAGTGTTCGAGTTTGCTCGAAAAAATCAATCAATCAATCTATCAAATCAATAATCTGTTGTGTGTCATCCGCTAGTCTTTTGATGGCCGACATAAATCTTCAATTCGTTCGCTTTTTCTCTTGACATAAAGTCGATTAACATTTCTGTTACGTTAGGCTTCATGAATGTCCATTAACTTTCTATTTCTCTCATCTGAAATTATCATATTCTGTCTATTATCATTATTATTATTATTATTATTATTATTATTATTATTATTATTATTATTATTATTATTATTATTTATTTGATTTCTGTTGTATACGCATTTCTTTCCTGGTCCCAACAAGAGACTTAAGGTCAGAAATAGCTTCATGGCATTTTCTTCTAATCATTTTTGTAAAAAATAAAAACCCATGGTTACACACATTTTACATAGATAAAGCTCTTCGTAATTTGCGAGCTTTACTTGTGAGTATAATTATTATTTTTTAATTGATATCACCCTATGTAAGGCAATAAAGCCGCTAAAACATAAGGGGTTACAAGATGTCAGAGAATTAGGGACAGAAACATTGATAATGATGTGCAGAAAGAGAAAAGCGTAATCAGGACAGTAGATAGCCATTGACACTGCAGTTATGGGCTACCAGAAATCCCTTCAATGAGTCTATCGGAAACTTTTCTAATCAATCCAAGTGCTCCAACTGGAATTATGTCCTCATTTGACACATTTTTGAGATTTCCATTTCAAGATCCTTGTATTTTGATAGTTTTTTGAAGATTTTCAAAGATACATTACAATCTGCTGGGACTTCTTCTTCTTCTTTTCTTCTTCTTCTTCTTATTATTATTATTGAATATGACAGTAGCACATAAACAAAAAGATGCTGAGTTACCATATACACGAAGTCCAATATACCTATCATGATATCCTGTTTAATAACGGTATACCAGGTACATGCATCGCAGCCAAATGTGCACGATATGGTTGCGATTTTTCATAAAAGCAGTGCATATCATTACAGGCGGGGCCTAGTTAGAAATACTTTCAGGTAGGATAACCCAGTCCGCACAGACTCTCCGATTGACACTTAAGTGGCCTTAGATGCCCCATCCTTTAAACAAAACGATCAGCAAAAAATCCTTAACACTTGAGCATGATGCTCCCCATTCCTGAACAGAGGACCAGTCTGTCAACCCCTAGGAGACATACCCAACAGGTTAATTTCAGACTGAGATCATGCAATGTCACACGCCTTCACACGGTTGTTTTGTGTTGGTAATCATCAAGAATTTAAGCTTTTATCATGAAAATGTTTAGATTCTAGCATTTTTCGTTTACTTTTATTACTTCTATTTTAGAAAAACGGATGACTAATTACTGTTGAATTAGTTAGCATCAGCCATTATTACCAGTTTCATGACCTGAGCTATCACATAAAAATCATTATATTATCAATCAATTATTGATACTAACAGTAAAATGGAGTATAAATCAGTCTAGTTGGGTATAGTTCAGACTAAAGTATTTTATACTCCGAGGTAGGAAGTTGGATTGTTCCAATCAGAACCTGCAATGAGGCTAAATTATCTTTTTCTTTTTCTGTCTCCATTAACCCCAAAAGGTGTCATTGGGGTGCCGATTTGCTGAGTTGTTCACCATTCTTCTCTATCTGTCGTCAGTGTGTGCCAGAATCTGGGTCTCCGCAAATGTTATGCTCATCATGTAACGTGTCTTGGGCGTTTTAACCTGGCGAAGACCATCCTTGTCCTGGTTAAACTACAGCCGATGTCCTCCAATTAGGTGGCTCGCTTTGGCCACTAGTTCAAAGTTAAGCTCTATCAAGGTATATTCTGGGAGGTTATTTTACCTGGCCAGCGACATTGGCTAACTTTTTACATTAATTATTATTGTTATGAATGTTGTCATTTTGATTTAGTACAAGAACTGATACTAGTAGTACTTACAGTTGTGTTATTCGTATTGCATTATTTTCCTCGGCGTTTTAACAAACATTTTTACAGCCCTTAGCAATAAGTTACTGTAAGGTTTCACTAATATAAATATCTTTATCTCACAAACAATTTAAATAAACACAGTTCTTGTAATAATAAAAATAATAAATGAATTGGATTAAATAACCTAAGTAATTATTGTTGAAAAAGTTTGTCACATCATACAGAGAAGATCAGGAAATACGGCGACGATCACAAATTTGAAAAAGAGAGAAATTAAATTCTATCGTAGTAATAGTAGTAACACAATCGTCATCGGCAAACGTTTACATCCAAACATCGGAATCGTCCTTATTCTCTTTCTCCCCTCTGGTGACGGCGGCGGAGATGGCTGTGAAGGCCCAGCCTACTCCTGAAGAGTCGTGAACAGGAGTCTGTGTAGGGCGTGTGTGTGGTGGACGCGGCTGGGCAAATCGGGCTCTCTTGACAGCACGTCGCAGATCCTCTTCATGTCGATGGTTGTACTCGAATGTCTCGGTCTCCCCTCCGAAGATCCTACGTCAAGAAGGACGATTTGTAGCAACAGATTCGCAGGTCTCCGGACCGAGTTTGGCCTGTGTCAGGGATGTTTTCAACTGATCATTGAAGCCTCGTTTTGTGTCTCCACATAGCCTCTTGCCGCTGACGAGTTCTCTAAACAGGATGATACATGCGATTCCAGAGACACATTCTGGACATGTGGCCCGCCCAGTGGAAGTAAAGTAACACAATATGATAATAATAAATATATCAAGTCTTTAGTATAATAATACTAATCAATACTAAAGTACTGATTAGTATTACTATAGTTATTAATAATGACGGGTAATGGCTCGGAATAAGAACTCGGGGTGCCGAGTTCGAATTACAGTCAGATTCGTTACATTCACTTACGCGGAAATAACCTTGGAGAAAAGGTATTAATAACCTTCTCTTTTCCCTCCAGCTATGGGTTTGGTTGGCAACTTGTCAATCACAGAAAGAAAGGGCAGCTTACCGCGAGAAATCTTCTGCTTAGTCAGTCATGGAGCGAAAAAGACATGATCACCAAAACGTTTATCACGTCGGGCACTTGCTTTTTTACTATAATTATTTCCTTTATTAAAATACTGATTAGTATTATTATAGTTATATACATATTTCTTTAGTGTTTTTATTTTCAATATTCAAGGTTTAAAGTTCAAAGTTTTGGCTTCTTTAAAAATGTTGATATTTGACTTTCATTTTCATTTTAAAAAGTTTGGTTGTTGATTTTGATTAGCCGTATATCCCCATGGGTTATTTAATACCGAAATCTAAATATATTCTTCACCTACAGATAAACGGTATCGTTGGTAATTCTACTATAAAATCTATAGGTCATTTTACTATAAAAATGTATTCTTATCACAGTGTTCTGTTTTTGTTTGGGGGTTCACTATTCACCCATAGCCGGGGCCCTAACAGGTGCTTACTACCACGGGTCAGGGTAAACCTGGGAACAACAGCATTTAAGAGCGGGTTCTACGCTACTCAAAACCTCCAAAGTCACGATCGGAGGCTTTACTGCCGGACGTAGTTTGTCATACTCAGGACTACTATTTTAGAAAGCATAAGATAAATGTTACTTTTCTCATAACTCATTATAAGATAATGGCTTAACTGAAGCCCTCACTTTATCCTGTCTAGTAGTCTACCAACCAAGCAACTATGCATGCTGTTAATGAAATTGTTTTCCTTCGATATTCTTCCCCAATAAGTTCCAATTAAGTTTTCTTTCCTAGCGTCGAATTCTGACAGCAGGCACTCGAGAGGATATTCCACATTGAACAAATAGTATCGATCGCAGATATACATTATCACTGGATGCGCTTAACCAGAGAAAAAGCTGTTTATTAAGTGGAACGTTGTCATCGTGGTTGGTTTTCATCATTAGCACTTCATTTTCACACCTGTGGTTCCTTCATCTTCAAAGATTCAATGCCCTTAACATCTTCGCAGGAGAAATTTTAATTAGAAACAAGAGGTAATGATTCAGCTGTTGGTGCACAGGGCAGTTGATGACAAAGTCAGTCTTTTGAGCCCGAATTTCTTTTCACTTTTGATAATAAACTGCTCAAGGTGACAAATCTTTTACTCGAAACTGCTCTCTCTCAAAAGGCGACTGAATGTCGTACACTAACTGCTTGCTAATAGTATATATATTAAATGTTACGCTTGAATGGCGTAAATTTCATAAAAGAACTGAAAGCGTTAAAAGATGGCCGTCTGTCACGATAGTTATGTATTTACTACTGGCATCGGTGTTAGAATTCAGACAAAATCGAATGTTGATTTTTTTTTTTTTTTTTTTTTTAGGTAGGCACTCCTACACTTAAACGACTGGCGTAACACGTACGCTCTACTGCCAGTTTTTCCACTTAGTCTTGTAATATACTAAGCTATATTTAGTAAATATTGAACTAAAAAGAGATTGGGTTCGTTGTTTTTGCTTAGTAGGTCATTTAATGCAGAAATCTAAATATTTTGAATGGTATTGCATGCTTTCGAATACAAATAAAATGAATTGTTTATTTTGCTATAAAATTGCTGATATTTCTACTATAAAATGTATTACTGTTCATTTTGCTTTAAATTGTATTACTGCTAATTTTGCTATATCTAAAGAAGAATCAGCAATATTATTGATCCTAATCTGGTGGCTCGGCTTCAGTCACTTTACCACCACTGTAAGGTTGCCTCTCTGTGTCTTTTCTATAAATACTTTCATGATTAATATTCGAATAAGCTCTTCGCTATGGTACCTAGCCATTTGTTTTCAATTTAAGCACAGTACTAGACTGGCTAGATGTAACTAAGTTCTATGCTAACAGTTTCTTTTCTTGCATTTCTCGCTTGTGGAACTCCCTTCCGGCTTCATGCTTTCCAGCCAACTTTAATCTGCAAGAATTTAAATGCAATGTCAATCGCTATTTACTGTCCTCCTGATTACTCCTTCATCTTTCCACTCATTATTAATGCCTGTTCCTAATTCTTCCACAACCTGCAACTCCTTGTGTCTTAGTGGCTTCATTGCCTTTCATGGGGTGATATCGATTAAAAAAATAGTTATTATTGGTAATTTTGCTATAAACAGGTATTGTTAATAATTTGACTATAAAAATGTATTTTTATACTTTCATGGTGTATTGTTTTTGTTTTTGCTTTGGGGGGTCATTATTTGCTACCATCTCGGGCCAGGGTGGACCTGGACGCAACAGTAATTAAGAGATGTCTGTTTATATTTCTGAGATGAGGTATTGTAACTATTTACATCGTTCAGACTATTGGAATTTCGAAACGAATCTTTTATTTAGTCCACGGTAGATTGTTCTAGTTCCACGTGCCATGTCTTTTTTGGATATCTCAGTATCAGTTAATTCCCTTTAATAACATATCTCCAAGTTTTTGTTCCCTCTGCAGTGGCAATGTATTGAACTCACAATTCTTTCGGTCAACTCGCTTTTTGGATTAATTAAACAACGCTTTTATCCTCTGGGCAATTATTTGTAAATAATTAAGAGGTGGTTCCACGCTCCTCAAAACCTTATCTTCCGATCAGAAGCCTTGCTACCAGATATAGTTTATCGTCATATCCAGGACTAAAAAAAAAAAAGATTGAAAGGCCTGCAGGTTTATTCGGTTGCTTTTGTAAATATTTTCCCTTCATTTCTCGAGCAAATATCAAATTCTAATAAGGATGTTTTGTTTTTTTCCTTTTGTTCAGTGTATTTTTAGTAATGATAATTTCGTCGATTCTGTAGCTGTTTGCTTAAAGCTAATTTCCTCTCACTTCCAACTAGTGTGTCTCTATGGAATTAAACTAAGTTTATTTCCACGTCTTTTCGTGGTAAAACTTTGATCGTTGCTAGCATGATGTAGAACTTTGAATTTACTAAAAGAAAATAGCCAAACGCTTGATGATAATATCAAAGCTATTTAAATTCTTGCTTCCGGGCGTAATCTGAAGCTAGAAAATCTCGGAAGAAAGTGTCTCTTGGCTATCAATCCTCTGAAAGAAACACCCTATAGAAAATGTACTAACCTTCATGTCAAGGTAATAAGATCATGTGATTTCCTGTTTTCGGTTTGACCAGAATGCATAGAAGTTTCAAGGTATATTTTGCGTCCAATGATAGTGCAGAAAGAACAACATCATGTAATTCTAAAACTAAGGTTAGAACTGTTGATTCTTATATAAAAAGCAATCTTGTAGTAATGGGACCTTAATAATTACCTTAGCTTATAGGCCTTTTGAATGAAAACAAGAGGTTTTCTCATCAGGTCAAAAATATTCATCGTTTCGACGCTCTGTATAACGCAAGAGAATATTATTTCATTAAGGGTAAAAAAAAGGGCTCAATAATGTCGAAAAAAGTCATCGCACGGTGGGCATATATCATCATGTCTTCAATGAAACTTTTCAATAGTGCCACCAAAATATCTATAACAAAAATCGCCAATTCGGGAAAAGGAACCTGCCGTCCTTATGTACTTTTTATGAGTTTCACCAAATTCGTGCCAAGTGAAGAACTTCTAGAGTCAGTAGGCAATTTTACGACTTTACGAAATTTTATATATTTTCAAATATGATAATGTTAAATTAATTAATTTGTATAAAATATTTAAGAAAATAATGTATATTATAACTTTGACTTCAGAAATAAAATTAGGTTTTACGAAACTTCCGAGGAAGAATGCAATATTTAATTAATCTTTGTCATTGATATAATTATTTAATTCCTGTTTTTATTTTCTTTTAGGCGATGAAGATAAAGGATCCTTAAAATTAGGGTTCATGGTAACAAAAGGTCAATTAGAGGTCAATGTCATAATGGGACAAGGTTTATCTCGACCTGACAAGACTCCACCACAAGGTAAGTCTCTGAGTTCGAATAAATAATGTAGGATGCTTAAATGATTTCAACTAAGGTGTGTATATATATATATATATATATATATATATAGGGAGAGAGAGACTGTGTTCTGACCAGTGTATTTCATTACAATGAAAAATTTATTGTAACTGCAATAAAATCAGTATTCCGTTGATGATTTTTCACTACGGAATACAGATTTTATCGCAGTTAAATATGGTGTCTTTGTAATTTACTCCGAGGATGATCCCAAAAAAAGTTGAAAGCATTTGTGTTAAAAAAAAAATAAAAAAAACTATGCCACATTCCTTGATGAATTTCATCTTAACATCAAGAAACTGATTAGAAAATTGGAAAAGATCAATATAAAATTAAATCTATGTCTATATTATTCAATGTAATATATATATATATATATATATATATATATATATATATATATATATATATATATTAATCAATCTACATACATAAATATCGATTTCTCTTAGCTCAAGTAACACTTAGGAAATTCTGGAATGTAGGTCTGACCGAAAAGTTTTCACTAGCAGCATGGTCCCACGTTGCCCGTGCTTGATTCAAAAATCGTACGACTCGTACAGCAATCGCTATCAATTGACTTAAAATATTTTTGCCCTTCCTCGCCTTTAAAGGAGTGCCCTTTACCGTGCTGTTGTTGCTATATGCCTTACTTCTCACACTGCGAATTTTTTTCTAAGCTCTATACTAAACATTAAATCTATTATGAAAAAAGAATGAGCTAATTGGAGTAAAGTACCACGCAGATTTAAATTTTTCCGACTTGTGACGAATGCAGCTATCGATTTTTTTTTGCATGCTAGTTAACATTCGCGTCAGCCAGCTATAGGCTCTCACTCTGGCCAGTAGAAAATGCACTATGTAATTTGGTAAATTTACAGATGACATAAAACAACTAATTGGCTAATTTGAAAAAGTTGATAACAAATTGGATAGACAGAACATATCGATATTATTCAACCAAATATATTTAAATGATATGATCCGGAAGCGAACAAAGACACTAACACAACAAAATACCGACGTTCACTGATAAAAAAAGAGAAATCAAAACAATGACAAAATCTAAATCAGAATAAAACTGACGAGCATTCGTAAAATTAAAAATAAACATGAACTTTGTTAAATTTATCGGCTATTCAAAACAATTAATTTGGCTAATTTGAAAAAGTTTATAAAAATAAGACAGAGAAATTATTCAACCAAATATATATATATATATATATATATATATATATATATATATGAATTGTTAAAAGCAGCAATGCATACTCAAAAGAAGAATTGTCAAAGGACCGGATATAAAATTAGGTAAGGTAACTTCAATGAAGAAATAAATTGAATAACATATATATTTCTTCTTTTCTCCTCAGTAATTTTATAGTTGTAAACTTAATAGCGATTAAATTTTGATTTTGAAATTAGCAGTTTTTAATTTTAATATTAAATTTTATCATATAATTTAGTAATTATTGGTTAGAATAAATTCTTTTTTAATACTACCCATATTTTAAACATCTGAATAGATATTATAACATGACTTCGTTGTCAAGCTTTTTGAATTTTCCTATACTTGTATTTTGATTGGTCAATCTAGCTTTTGTAACAACGTTTTCCCCTTGCGAAGGATTGCTAATTAATTTGAAACTTTTAAAACCATTTATTTTACATTCAACATCATCACTTGATAAGACACCGAGGGTGTTGAAACAAAATGGCTATTTTTGTAGTGATTTTATAACATATTTATGTTATAAATTTTTTTTTAAATAAATAATTATATATATATATATATATATATAGTGTCGTATATTTACTAATATTCACCCAAAGCAAGGTCAAAGTGCCACTCAAGGTAGAGGGTTATTTTGTGACGTTGTATAAACGTAAGTAAGGGCAAGTGTTAGGAGTATACAGTTAAAGTATACTTTAGAAAGACAGGTGAGGTGTATAAACAAAACTTTCTGTGCTGTTACTGAGATCGAAGAGTAGATATGAGCACAGTTCGGTGCTATATAACGCATTTTAACAGCAATGTACATGAAAAGTCACGTTTCTGGTGGTTTGGCATAAGCTCTTATGCGTCACTGGCAAAAATGCAGCGCCGATGATGGTGAATATCTGTAAAAAAAATATTTTTTTTTTAGCTTTAAACACGGTTTATTCAGCAGTACTTCCCTTATCTTTTGTAATTTTGGGTGGAAATTAATTGGAGGCATTACTTTTGGATCGTTACATGTATATGTTTGTATATACGCATACTCATTCTCTATTTCTCTCTCTCTCCTTCTGTGTGTGTATATATATATATATATATATATATATATATATATATATATATATATATATTCAACGCTCAGTTATAAATAAATCCACACACTCAACGAAATAATACGTACAAAATAAGTAAAAAGATTCAAATCAATTCATGTTGATCATTTGACGTTTGTCATTTGGGAATATTGATTTTGCTGAATGAGAATCTTTTTCAAGTTTTCTCTTTGTCAAAGAACATCAACTTGTCAAGAATGATTCATTATTCTTGATTTTTCAACAAAATTATCTGAAAATATAAAAAGAACGGAACGAAAAAAAGAATAAACATAACATTAAACAGTATTGATAATTTCCATGGAAATTGGCAGACCGAATGAAAAAAAAAAAATTCAATAATGTTTTCTAATATTAAAAAAATCGTTGCTGTTGCTTATGCGATAGAGAAGAATTTGAGTCGTCTTGCTGGTTAATGGCTGATCTTGCTTCAAGTACATGCATTGTGAGAAGTTTTCCTCTCAAGAGCAAATCTTATAATCATTTGCGTTGCTTAAATTACAGAACACGCTACGTCTGCTGTATTCATTTCTTTAATGTGTGTACAATCGCAAGAGCTTTAGGCTAATACAAAACATCTAGGACGGATTAATTATATCTACCAACAGTTGTCAGTTTTTCTTACTTCTAAAATTTTCGATAACCTTCGTTACGTTTAATAAGATTTTTTATAAGGCATATTTTAATTAGCCGCTTAGTTTTCAAACACAAATCTGTTATTTCTTACATTTTTCAAATTGTATTTTTATATCGATTAATTTTATATTTCGAAGCGTCCTTGATAATTTGTTCTCAAGGCTTCCAATAATACGGATGCGTATTTTACTTCAATGAAACAAATGAACAAATTAGGCTCACTGGCATTGCAAGTGGTCGAAGATTTGAGGTTTTATTTGAAATACCGATGTTTTAAGATTTACTATTGTTTCATATTAGATAATGTCTTTATTTTAGCTGTTAACCGATTGCCCATAAGATATATATTGTATAGAGGGAGCTATGATCAAGACCCTCATATAGTAAAGTGGACAGTAACTGATTTTATCTGAGCCTAAAACAACTGGTGTTTATGACCAGCGGTAGAGTCAACACGTGAGATCTTCAAAGCAACCACCAGATGTCCACAAGTATGTAGGAAGAAACAAAATAAGTAAATATATAAGAACTTAGGGAATCAAGTGCCACGCGGCCGGAAGTTAATGAATTCCAGTAGTGGGATTATATAAGCCAAGTCACAGTTATAGTAAGTTAGTTACTATCCGACTGTTGACAAGTGACAAACCATTGATGGAGAGTCACTGGAAATCAGAATGGCTAGAGGTAAACAGAGAGGAAATCAGAATGGCTAGAGGTAAACAGAGAAAAGGGGACGCGGATTCGCATGCAGCAGGTGTTCTTGCTAGCCAAAGGTAAGATCCGTTAGTCTGTTATGACAGAAGACGGAAATATCACTAAAGATGTCAGGTAAGACCCTGAAAACGTGCTAGATGAATCCGTGAATAAAGAGATTAAAAAAAAGATTAATGTTTTCTTTACAAGTGGTGAACTTCGCCTCCCGTTCACTTGTGAACGTACACCGTGTATTTTCCCCAGTTTTTGCTCACACCAATGCAGAGGGAAATCGAAACACATATTGGTATGATGCAGTCTAGTTGGGGAAACACTACGCACAGGCCTTGAATGTGTGCTTACATTGTAGCCATGCGACCTGTCACCAATCTTCCACTATCTAATGACGATGTTCTCTGCTCCTGATGATGCATATTAACCGTGACTGGTACCCTTGGTGGTCAACAAAATACCATCAAATCATGTGTATGGTGGCTACACAACTTGACATGGAGTCTACGAAGTGTTGGGGTAGTTGCGTGGATATATATTTGTAGAAACGTTTTAAGTTAATCTATAATTGAGTTGCGCTTCTTTCGGTTGACTACATAACATTTAATGAAGTCATATCATATAAATGTCCTTACATGTTCAATAAGGTTGAAAAGTGGTGGGTACAATGAAGTGTTCCTGAAGATCCGTCAAATATTATTGGACACGATTTTATGCCACCTAAACACGATGGTGGCTGCCGTTAACTTGCCATATAAAAAAAAAAACGCTAACAGAAAACATAGCGAGTACGAATGCAAATAATCTGCAACAAAATCTTTATACATCACACCTTTTCACTCGTAATCTTTGTGAATTCCAAAACATCACATTCCATAACATTACAAAATGACTGGGTACTACTATCTGTCTGTCATACGGTTTTCCAAGTATACGCATCCAAGATGACGGGAGCAACCATTGACATTGGATGAAGCGTAGATCTGCCTTTGGTGAATGTTATTTTGCAAATAAGTTAAATTAGCTTGCACAACACACTGCTGAATATGTTCTCATGCAGTTTTCTCTGCCTAAAGAACTGAAAACAGGATTCGTTTAAACTAGCAAGACGGTGCTAATCTTCCACAGTCCATAGGGACGTCCACTGGATCAGATGTGTCAACATAAACGATGCTGTCGTATCAATATTGGTAGCCTTGTTTGTCTACGACTACGAAACTCCATAGAACGGAGTGTACACTGTGAAGTACATTGACTAACTGGCTAAAACGCATCAATGTTGAATTAGTATGTGATTTGATGTAATCTTCATCTTCTTTGTATGGGTTCTATCCTTGCCAGTTATCGGCCGTCCCTTTATGGCATCGTCTGTGGTCGCTTGCAATACGGGGTTGGAATCCACCTATTTCTGGTATACCTATACTAATATTACCTAATTAAAAGTTAGACTCATTTTCCTTTTGGAGATAAAGTAAATCATTTTTTCTGGAAATCATTCCACGGTCAAACTGTGTTATATCTGCGTCACATAGCTGTCGCTGCTGCACTGCCATAGTAACACTATCGCTTTACATATTCCGTCGCATTCACGTCCCTCTGCTGAATCAAAATCAGTCACAGTTAGGATAAAACTATACAGTTTAGTGTCCTTTTATTGCATTTCAGTTTATCAATTCTTGCATGCGTGCAAAAATTAAGAAAACTGTTGGGGAAAGATTCCATGGGTCACCGTTTGAATAAAAAATGTGAGAAAAGATTGTTGTGTATTCAAATAAAATATTTATTTAAACATAAGATACACAGGTTTTAACTGTAATTACTTATGAAATGAAAATTAGAATGTTCTTCTCTTTGACTGTAAGGAAGAGAGAACGTGGAGTTGGAAGACAAGATCAAGGGAGTCCAGTAGTGCTTTGATCAGAAAGACAAGACGCCGAGGTTGACTCGCGTCTCCAGAGGCCTGTGTTTATTTACTGGCGAGAGCTGATTTTATTGGCTATTCATTTTTATTAACTTGAAAATTTGAAGTATGTTTGAAACCCGAAAAGCTATGCGGAGCCTTTGCGCGGTGTGTTTAACTTTATCATCTGCTCCTTTGATTTGATGTTGTTCACTTCAGCCCCTACAATACAAAACTGTTGGTAACAAAAAGGTTCAGTTGAATAGGTCTAACGAAATGCTTAGCAAATTTGTATCACAGAACAATTGTCATCGTTTAGTGCCCACTAATGTACCTTGTGCCATACGAAACAGAATTTTTATTAAAAACTCTTAACAGTCTAAAGGCATAAAATTTAACCATGCAGTATGAATCGTCATGAACAATGGTTAACCCAGCAGAAATGGGTTCCTCATACTTTCTGTTATGTAGGAGGATAGGCTTGCATTAAAGGAATGATTTTTCACTATTTGTGTTAAGAGTATTTTTTATAAATAAAGTAATTTGGTGAAAGAATGGTTTACCCGATTGCATATGATGTGCACACTTAGAATATAAAATAAAATGTATAGTGAAATACGAATCAATCATTGTTTATATCAACAGGAATAATTCACCAAAAAACTAGGACTTGATGAAATTATCCACAAATTAAAATTAGGAGTGTTAATAATAATAAGAAGAAAACTGGAGAGGAGTGGGATCACAAGAAATAGGAGGAGGCAAGAAGAAGAGAGGACAATAAGGAAGAGGAGAATGAAAAGAAGAGAGAATAAGGAGGAGTATACGGCAGAAATAGCAATGGTTATAGGGAAAAGTAATTATCGTTAATCCTTTTTATAATATTATCTCAATAACAACAGAGCATTTTCACATCCACAGAAGTATTTGAAGATTGTTATTGGAAATTGTTATTCTACTGTTTGGTGACTGGGTGCAATCAACTCTATAATCTGACAATTAGATCTTCCTTTTCTCTGTCTGTCAAGCGCTCAATTACGCGTGTTTTACCTGCAATTTTTATTATTTATTATTTATATTTTTAAATGATCGGGTTTTGCGGCTGAGAGGTAGGTTTGCGCTGACAACAACTGTAAAATATCTGTTTGTTTTGATTTTTGTGTCTATTTATAAAATAGGCCTCATCCTTTCGTTCTTGTCTGTGTAAATTGCGTGCAAATACTTTATGAATAAATATTTACACAAGACGTCCAAAAATAACTTTCTCGTAGCAAATAGATAGGCTTTAAGAATACCGTAGCTGCTGTCCATTACTAATAATTTGCCTTATTGAATTCTGATACAACGATTTTTTTCTCTTTTCTTCTATTTTTCTCTTTCTAACATTATGCCTTTGGCGGTTCAGATTTATTGAAAGCATGCATTAAATATTATTGCGCTATTCAAACAAGTGAACGTAGCTCTGATTTTACCGATTACTGTCTATTGTATTATGTACCTCACCCCGGATGTTGCCAAAGTAGACTTTGCACAGTGTTATAACGGAGCTTCAGAGATACCAAGTACATTAGTGAGTTGAACTGCAAAATAACAGTTACCAAAGGCAGATCCACGCTTCATCCGATGTCAGTGGTTTCCCCGACATGTGGTCGACCCAAATATTTCTTGAATGTTTGTGAGTGTGAAAAAAAAACGTATGTCAGGTTGATATATAAACGCCTACCTACAAAGAGAGGTGGTGAGTCTTTCCCGGCCTGATAAAATGTGGGATCTACGTTCAGAAAAAAAATAACAATCCGTACACTGACTGGCCATCACTAACTGACAAAGTCCGGAGTTAAATAAACAAAAATAGTACATATATGAGTTTTAGTCACGTGTTGTCATTAATATAAAACGATAACGTTTTATTATTAGAATGAAATATTTGTACTGGCTTGATTTTAAGCGAGAATTTATTTATCTCGTAATTAAACCGATTTAATGTGGTGGCCTGTCACATGTGTGTGAGTAATAAACCAGGTGTTGCCTGGGAGAGAGCTTCCCAAGAACCAAGAACGTTTCATTTGAAACGTGTCTGAAGCCTTCGAGTGATATACAACTGATCCTGTATTTATGGGTTTCCTTATAAACGGTAATATGACACATAGTCAGTTTAATGTTAGACAAAACACATATAAAAGTTTGTAGAACGAAAACTTTCTCAGTGCTCGTAGCCTCTGAAGAAATGATATCTGGATAAACCCTTCACTTTTAGCGCAGTTATGAAGTGTTTCACCGGAGGTGGCGTCTTCAAGAGCCAGACAACGCTTATTTTGTGCCGTGTATTGCCTGAAGCAAGGAAAACCAGAAAGCGTTAATAATTTAACCACGCGCCACGCGAGAACACATGACTGAGTTTATAGATCCATGCATAGATGAGACCAAAGACTAAAAATAGTCCAATCTTCTCAGCATTTCCCTTTTGGAGATGCCTCACTCGTCAATGATTAACCCTAGCACTCTCCGGCAAGTGAGATATTGTATTATTATGCCAGAATAGGCTTTACACTCAATTACACACTAGACTATTAAAAAAGTCGCGTTCAGGATTAAGCTCTGCTTACCCCGGGCGGGACTGGAGATTCTCTATTCACACATTATTAGCGGTGATCCCGGGGTGAACACCTGTGGGCAAGGTGTGCCTGATATGTGCGCGTGTAAGCAAAACCCGGTCGATAGATGTGCACATACATAATCGCCCCAGAGAGCTGTTGAGTAGTCTCTGAGCAGATATCGTGGGGTGCGAATCTAAAGTCGACATATCGGGAAAGACGTTCTGTGAAGCAGCACCACAAACTGGCCGAAAGTAACTGACGAATTTGCTGTTCTTTATACGCCATGTTCCCACAGGACATAGGCGTTCATGGTCCTCCACAATTTCCTGTCCCTTGCAGCGCTAAATAAATTCAGCCTTTTCTTTATTTCTAAACCCTGTTCCACCATCCATTTTCTCAAGCTCGTCAAGTATGTTATGCGTTGTTTATTGCATCTGTCCCTCTTGCCCTCAATATGTCCTGTGAGTAAAATGGAGTAAAATAAGATGTAATGAGAAAAATTCAACAAATCTCATTGGTCTATACGTATGATCATTCTGTAGGCACCCTCACTACCTGAGGGGAAGAACCTCCTGGAATGGATTTCATTAAATACCTCAAAGCCAAAAGGCCGATAAGTGACATTATTTAACTGTCTCTACATTATGGCAAATATCGTAGAGGGTTGATTTTAGATTAGATTTTAGATACCTAAGGTTTAAAATGAATTTTTAAAAATGATAATGCATTCTTGAAAATTTCTTTTTAGCTTTAATTGAAAACTAAAGGATTAAATTCACTAATTCCATTAAGTAAAAGTAAGGTTATTTGAGTAAAATTAGCAAATTTAAAGTTAAATTAATCTGATTTGTATCAAATATTACTTGTATAAAAATATAAAAAAGTAGTATACACGCGTTCCTTGACGACGCGTCCTGTTTTTCTCATGTCTTTATTGACGTTATCGATGTTATTGACGTTATATTCTGTTGAAAGTTAGTATGGATGACCAGAATTGGCATAAATTTACGAAATCTAAATGAACGCATTTTTGGTTTTTAACTACCTAGTCATTTTTACAAATCAACATATTTTCAGCAATTATCTAATATTTTATTGACTTTTAGTTACGTTTGAAGATGCGTCATGAAAAAATAACAAAATTTAAAATAATGTAAAATTCTCTCAAATTAATTTTAAAATTTAATAAAGGAGATATTAATGAAATACCATGATAGAAGTAACTCAATAATTTATGAAATGTTATATTAGGTTGGTGCAAAAATAATGACGTAATAATGTTTTTTGACGTTAAAAAATACATCAAAAAACGACATTGTTACGTCATTATTTTTGCACCAACCTAATAGTGTTTTATTTATTATTAATTTATATTTTTTAACCTTTTTTTTACATTTTAAAGTTGAGACGTAAAGATGCAATGAATAATGAATTGCAGACAAACGAATTTCTCTGTCAATGGAGGACAACATTTACATGTGACCTTTTAATAATAATGTTATTTTAGACTTCCATAGAAGCAAAATGGGAATATTTAAAAAAAAAAAAAAAAATTATTTTTAAAATCTTCATGCAAAACGACTTATATTTTCAATTTTGGATTCGTAAATATAGTTTCCACTTAATTACAATATCAGCTAAAAAAAAAAGAAAGTAATGCAGAATTTTAAACGATTTTTAAATTGTTATAAATTATTATAATTAAAATTTAAAAAAATGAAAAAGTTCTTTCAAAAATTCATTATTCATCGAAATTTTTTCTCAGGACAATAGTGTCCTTAATATAACTTATTTGCGAAAGCAATTAAAAGCTCTTCTAATTAAATGTCATAATTTTATTACATTTTTTAGTTTACTATTCAGAGCAGATTTTCGGGAAATGAGTAGTAGTTTGGAAAAAATCTTGATATTCATTCTCCAAGGAAGCCTACTTTTAACTAATAAAAATTTAATTTTGCGATATTTCATGAAATTAAGTAAGTGGTGGTAGTGAGGGAAGGTAACATATGTTAAAAAAAAAAAAAAAAAAGAAATTACCAAGATTTTCTAAGAAAAAAATTTCAAAAATAATTTCATTCATTTGGGAACAAATCCTTAAAGTTTCATTAAAATCCGACAATTATTTGATTTTTTGCAAGAATTTCCAAATTAATGTGTTTTTCACCTAAAAAGGGGCGTTAAAAAATAATCATAAAAATTACATCTTTCGCTGACAAAAAAAAAAAAAAAAAAAAAAAAAAACATTTTTAACCTAAATTTTTTAAATAATCAAAAATACTTTTGCCTTTCGTCTTAATAATAACATAAACATTTTGACGATAAACCTTTGTGTTTATTAAGTTTGGGGCGTTTTTTCATCATGCTATTTTTTTAGCGAAAACGTGTCGGTACCTGTTTTAGATGGAGTCTATCGCAGATACGTGTGGGTAAAAACAAATGTGTCAAAGCAACTTCCAACCCCAGCCAAAAAGCATAAAATGTGGCATAGGAGCTATTTTTGGTGCCGCTTTAGCCGTGTGTCCTACCCCGATCAGTTTCTACTTTAGTGTCTATTCTACCACCACATTTTGTCTCCTATATTATTAAGGCATTGTACTGACCTTTTTTCTCTCGATATGTTTAAAAAGACATACAGAATATTTTTATTTAAAGGATTCAAATATCTTGTTTTATGATTTTTTAGTCAAATTTCTTATTTTATGTATATTTTTTTTTATTTTAAATTTTATAATACAACAATAAATAGCATCCCGCCTTTCGTTCTGGATTCCCCCCTCCCCTTGCCTTAGATAATGTAGGAAATAAATATGGTGGTAGGATACACTGATCGGTAATACATACGCTAAGGCGGCATAGATTCAAATTTTAGTGAATTCCTACAAACCTACCGTTTGTGAGCGGAGATCTACAGGAACCAAGCTTATTTGTGAAATGTCTTGACTGAAGATACAAATGATTCCAGTCAAAAAGACGAACTAATAAAAATGTAACTATATTTTCCTGACTGAAAACTCTAATAATGCTCCATTATATGGGGTAACGAAATCAGTGTCTCCTTTAATCTCATTACTTCGGTCGAATATTCGTGTTAGAAACACAAGTCTGACAGCTAAGAAAGGATATTTTATTTAGGTTTGAAACTGACATATGTTTTTAATTTCAGAACTCGGGATTTTCAGTCGCCATTCTGTTATTGATCAGGAATAACAGTAATCGGTAGACGACTGAGTGTTTGCTCATTTGTAGTTATGTTTCTTTGTCTTCCCCCATTAAAAAAAAAATTGTATAGTCTTGAAAACTTTATTTGTTTCATAAATTTTAATTAGAAACCATGAATTGCTAAGACATGTATCTACATGGAATAGATTGAGATCTTATATTTTGAACAATCTGAATAATTCGGTTCATTCAAATTGATGCGATATTTGAATCAAATTCTTATAAAAAATTGAATGTCCATGAGTTGTTTTCTTAGACATTCCGTTTCTTTAACATACACTCTTCGTTTGGGAGATAGAAAAATATTCAATGATAAATCAGCCGTATACAAAAACGAATTAAATTTCGGGTCCGTAAAAAAAATCTAAAACATTGAAGGATATTACTTTGAAATGTATGAAATATGTTTTACATTTTTAATAAGATCCATTCAATATAAGGCTCAAGAATACCTCAAGGTACAGGGTTACTGTTAAAATGACTATGATTCATGCATTTTGTGATATAAATGAAATAGATTATGAGGATAAAGAAGATAAAGGAAAACTGACCTTTGACCTGAGGATGTTAAGATATAGTGTTCAGGAAACATCCACGTGGGAGTCTGTTCCACAAAATAAAAGTTCTTGAGAAAAATCTGAGTGAAACTTTCTCCTTACATTTGAAATATGGAGGAAGTGTGGGTGATTCGACTCTATGGAAGTTGCGTAGCGTGTCTCCGCCGTAAATATTTTAACTCGTAGAACTAAAGAATGGAGTTCATTTGAACATTTGCCAGGGAAATAGCAACAGAAAATATAATGACGAAAGACTTGCGACGATGCATATATGGAGAAGAGGTTGCAAAGTAGGTAAGAAAACTTTGCCTACAAGATTGTGTAAACAATTTTAAAGGTTAGGATATGAAGACCGAGCAGCTTCAGCCGATTTATGGTAGCAATATTCCATTTTGGTCTAATCTAATTCTTGTAAAGACAAAATTCCGCAGAAGCAGTCAGGTCCTTCCTGAAGCGTTAGACTGAGATGACCATTTTTCCAACATTAGTAATAATGACTCGTATATGTATTGGTTCCATTTGATGTCTTGATTGTATTTGAGACCCAGTAAACGCTCAAATCCTGAAGCCTCATTGACAGTAGAGTAAATGTGGCGCTTCAAACTTACCTGATTAAATATGTACAAAAGCGATTTCCTACGAGCTTTTTTACTACGTCAAACCTACATTGTCTCTGGATTATCTTTTCAACATGAATTGAAATGAACTGACAATTATCAAGAACAAATTATACACAAAAATAAAAGGGGCGAAGAATACACAGAAAGTAATCAAAGGACCACATACGAAACAGAAAACTCTAAAAAAAAATTGTTAAATTGATCTCATCATGAGTCTGCTATTTTATCCGTTTTCTATAATTAAATATCAACATTTGTTTTAATTCTACGTGTCCCTATGGTGTACAAACGTTCAATCAGTTATATCACACGCGCGCATGCGCATATGGTTCGTGTGCGCTAGGAATTTGAAAAAAATATTCATTTAGCGGTCAAAAATGGAAGACGATCAAACGTAATTGCTTTCAAGGGGTATCAAAAGTATTAGCAGCATCCAGTCTGACATAAAGAAATAAAAAGATAGAGATTTTGCTTGTGGCACGAGCCGCTAGCCATGGCGTTGCAGAAGGTATCCAGATTCTTAAAAGTGGCCAGATGAACAGGAGGAATAACGGTTGGCTCTGCGCAGACCCCACGGAAGCCTCAACAGTGATGCACACTGTCCTCATCGTCTCTGATTGCCATCTCTCCTTCATCGAAGTAGGAAACAAGCCCTGGATCGTAAGGTGGCCGTACCTGTTCTTGCAAGATTCCTTAGCGTTGTTGAGAGAGTGACCAATCAACGACCCCACAATATTGAAAGCCACTACAATTAACGTGATGTCTAACCTCATTTGAACATTTAATCAGTCCTGATATCCCATCCTGGTCACAATCAATGCTGACACAGTTTTTCTATATAAGATTTTTTTTCAGTTTTTCTGCAATCTCTTTGAAAATCTGCTTAATTTGTTTTCTATTGATTAGTTTTGATTCTCTCTATATTATAATTTGTTCTCAATTACCCGGTTTGCCCTGTACATATTCTAATAGTAATGGTAATATTAACCGTTTCCTTATAAAGAAACATTCGTCATTCATTGGCCGAGCAGCCAGTGCTACTGTCGAAATGTATAAAATCTTTCTATTGAAAGAATTTTTTTCAGGAAAATCGATTTCCCAAGTCCAGTAACTGTTATCGCTCTTTCAGTATTTATGGGAGTTTCCTTTCTAATCTTTTTTGGAAGTTGTGTGGAATGTCAACTTCTTGATTATGTCATTTTTTCTCTTCGTGTTACATGTGGTATCCATTTTAGTTTTTGTTATTGTTGATAGTCCTCAAGTGATGTGGTTTCTGTTATCTGGGACGGTTCTTTGTTTTTCTGTAGCGCCAGTCCACGAGGTCCGAAGAAGGAAGGTCCTCGATAAAACCTACAGATTTCATTCGCTGGGAGCTATTTTTAATCGTTGATCTGATAAAGCGGGTTGTATACAATTAACAGTTTAGATATTTATGAATGAGTTTGCAATTATACATGACATCCATGTGAAAGTTTCGATTTGGCGAGCTTACTGAAGAACATGACTCGAGCTATTTTGGTTTTGTAGCAACTTGTGGTTTTGTGAAAAACTACCCTTACCGCAGCCTATTCTATGTTCAGTTTCCTTACCTCTTATATTAAATTTTTTATAACTGATTCATACACCCTTGTATTTGAAGTGTTTAGTAGGAGTTACTAAACGCTACTCGGCCTTCCCAAAAATGGCATAGAACAATTAAACGAATATGTTATTCATCCGACTGTGCAATACACACATGTCAGCCACATCGTTTCTCGAGTTTCATTAACACTTCAATTCAGAAATGTTTATGTTTGGTCAATGAAATACTGTATTTCAGAGTTGAGTCGGAGCGAAAACTTTTCAAAACTCCTCCTAATGAACCAAAGCATTGCAAATAGGAGCCTGTAAAAAGAATAATATCTATTGTCTCGTAACAACATCACCTGTTAGTTTCAGAAGTATATAAGCCCGCCTCGAGTACCTCATAATGATGTGTTCAGTGCAACAATGATGAACAAGGAGAAAAAATTGATTGACCTTAATAAAAACCAAATTGTTGTGGTTAGACAATTTCCCAAACGAGATGTTCACATTCAGTTGCGAAAAGTTTCCAATCCTCATAAAGGCCAGGATTTATCACTACAAAAAGTGAATAGAAGATACTTGCTACTACTAAGAGCCATCAAAAGGCCTACAGTGGCTCAGTTTGCACATAGATTTGGTCACGGCGACTGAAGGAGTGCGTCACGTTATATGAATCCTTATTGCGTGTAGGACTTTCAGAGTCTCAATGCGGACCAATATCCATCGCTAAAAATGTCTTCATTACGTACGCGAGCGTTGGAACTGGAGAGTGAATCAATTGAAGAATGTTCCCTGATTTGATGAGTTTTGTGTTCTCGGCGATGTATATATGTGCTATATTTCTAAGGAAGCTAAGACCACAGATTGCATTGTGGGAAAATAACAAGATATTTGGCCAAGTTTTTCCTAACAAGTACTTGATCCTATACTTCATATAGAAGGTACTTTGTTGCGTATTCCTAAATCAACATCATTGAAGACAACGTATAGCACTTCTTGATATTCTACAAAGGAAGAGAATTTTTTAGCAAGACAATGCCTCTTTCCACATTTCAGGATTTGTGTTGAAATGGTTCCAAGAAAATTACGATGAATTCTCAGAGTTATTCTTGCCACCAAACACCGCAAATCTCATTCCTATTGAGTCTTTATGGAAATTGATGAACCAGAAAGTTCCTTCTACAGTATCCACATCATGAGCTGTGTTAACATGGCGTTGAAAATCTATTCACCTACAAAAAATTGATATTATTTGCAACCAACCTCAATTCCAAACCGAATATTTTCAAAAAGTCCCTTTTTTGCAGCCATGCTATCTATACTTATAATGGACCAATCTTATGTATGTTTCGGTGATGTAATGGTTAGCGGCTCGGAATGTGAAATTGGAGTGCTGAGTTCGAATTCCAGTTGAGTTCGTTACATTAACTTACACGCAAATAGCCTTAGAAAGGGTATGGATCAATCTCTCCCTAGACATTAGTTAAATAGTAGGACTTGTATCTGGAAAAATCATTGTTATTCTCAAAATAAATTGCTAATGCAATATTCACTCACAAAAAAATAAAATTAATGTTACAATTCAAAATATTTTCGGCTTTAAATAACCCACAATTGGTTGATAAGTCGTAATGTAAATCAATCGATCGATCAATCAAAACCCAAATCTTTTCCAGTTCTTAACCTCTTCAAATCAAGTGTCCCTCATTATCTATCCCCCTAATCCTCGTAAACATCACTTCCTACAACCTCTTCTTTTATTCATATCACATTCATCATTCGGTAACTCTCTCCTTCGATTGGGGTAACTTTAGTATAAAAATATACTATACGTTTCACGTCGAAAATAAAACTTTTAAAAATCGTATAATGGTCGTGTTCTAATTTCAGCGTAAAAAGCGAAGGAAGGTCATCTTCTTTTCGGGTAGGTGATCGATATAAGGTGCAATCGAGCTTAAATAATACAATAATTAATCGATATTAATAAAGTTTGAGGTTTTAATCGAGTTAAAAGATAAATTAAAACGTTTCCATGAGACACGTAAACAAATATGGCGAAGGTCGGTCGATAATCATCCATCCTGGAAATGATGTGAAAATTTTAATTAAATCGGAATTTGAATTAAAATGTTTTCCTTGATTTATTTCATTGTGTGGATATTTAACAGAAGAACATGGATTACGCGGTTTTGTCTTTTTCAATAAAAATAAATGTCGTAATAGCCGAGCCAGTAAATCTCATCGTGTAATTTTTAAATAATATTAATGTGAGTTCGTCTGTGTCCCCGGTTTTTTACCCAAAATGTAAGAAATAAACGCGTACAACCATATATATTCTGAATCAGCATCATGCAGTCTTTTATAACATTTTTTTTTACCTACCACAATTAAATTAATATTCAAAAAGTATCTTCTAAGGGTTATTTTTCACTCAGAATCTAACTGCGTATCAGATTTGTAGTTTCAATTAGAATTGACTCAAAATTCTGAGGTAAAAACTTGAAACATATTTTATGCTTTGGTCAAGAAGAATTTTATTACATGCATACATATAGTGGCTGTCGACTCCCAAGCCGAGTATGACCATCACTGACATGTCCAGTCCGCCAGTTAAACTCCCCCCCCCCACCGACAACACTGCATTCATTTGTTGTGTGAATGACAGTGGCTCATAAAACCAGATATCAATCTGCATTTCTTGTTACATATGTGGCATGTCAAATCATCTCCGGGTGGTGGAAGTTGACTTTGAATATCATCACTTCCAATGTATCTTTTTATATCCCTTGTCAGGCCCGACCTTGACTTGCACACTCTCGTGCAGGTCGGACATTCAAAGCATGCCATTACAAAATTGTCATATGCAATAGCCTGTTGATGTTGGTGTGATTTCTGGTGACTGAAGAGACCTGTCTTGGACAAACATCCGATTACATTGGGTACATGGCCAGGTTGGCACCGCATGGCATTTCAGGGATCCCCTTCCGAACCTCTGTCTCCAGTTCTGCATATTTTTGTGATGCCTCATGGGAGATCTTGACGCCATCAGCAATACCAATTCTCCAAGAAACCCGGTCTTCAGGTAGAGTCTCCCAATTATTCAGACCAATATTGCACTTGTATAGTAACTCTTTAAGGCAAACCTACATGCATGCACACACACAGACACACACACACACATATATATATATATATATATATATATATATATATATATATATTGTATGTATCTTCTAAATAAAATTATATGCCATTTAAAGGGATGCTCGCATGTAATTTACATATAATATAGAACAACAGGGAAGGGCGATTTTCTGTATTCTTTTTCTGTTATATTAGAATTTTGGTTTTTAACATCATTTGATTACATTTCAATGACAACCTACCTTTTCTCCGTTTCTGTTCCGTTATATTACGCGGTTGGCTCGTCTGAGATGACGTCTGAGACAATCTCTTTGAATTTGGTGGTATTTCTTATGCATTCCATGGCTATATACTCACAGAGCGATGAACGATTTACCCATTTCGCTTCCTTCTTTTTTATAATTTTCGATATTTTAAGACATTTCTGGTAGAACAGGGTTTATCAAAAAGTCCTGCTCGTATTTTAGACTCTTCGACTTCTTAAAAATGTCTTTTATTTACTTGAACGCTACCCATTCGGTTGTTTTTCCTTTTTATAATTTCTTGTTTTATGTTGCATTTTCTTTTAATTGCTTGGCCTAAATATATGAAGGACACATTCTTTTCAATTATCAAGTCTCTTATTTGTATATGTTTTGTTGAAGAGGCAATTTATATGATATCATTGGCCAAGCTCAGATATTTTAATTGTTCTCTGTTGATACTGATTATTCCTTTGAATTCCATTTTCTTAAATATTGCTTCAATGTATGCATTGAATAGTGACGGAGTTATGGCGTCTACCTGACGCTCGCCTGTGTTAATAGATATTGCAAACGATATATAATTTACGGTACGGAAAGTGTTCATCGACGTTATAAGAATGAATTCATATCTAGTAACTCAGATGTTCACTTCCTTCAGAAAGAAGTAAATGAATTCCTTCATTAAAAGATTATTTTTTTTTTAGAAAAGACCCTGGACTAAACCCTGTAAAAAATGTTTTGTATCTTCTAGCGAATCAAGACTATTTTAAAGGGCATTTTGTGAGTAAGAAACAGTAAAATTTCATTGAAAACGATGAAAATGTGCAGAACTGCAATATAATATCAACCTTCCTATATGCAGTGAATACTGCACAGTTTCATTACAGGAGACGATATGTAATTCTACAGAAGGATGTTGTGAATACCATAAACGGAGCAAGTGGGCAACGAGAAATATTTACAGAAAATGGTAGCCAAAGAACAGTTGAAATTTCAGGGACACATAATTAGGAAAGCGGACATGGACAATTTGACATTCGCAGGCAATAGGGGCAGAGGGAAACAGCGAGCAACCTCCCTAAGGAGTTTCTGTAAAAGGATGGTAGAACAGGCACTGAGAGTGATAATAAGAGGACAAACATTGCTTAGAGCTACAAAGCATAGGAAGTTGTGGAGAGCAATGGTCGCACTGAAGAAGCACTGCACATAAAAGATGAGTCACGCATCGATATTCGAAATGCTAAAAATGAGATTTTCCAGAATTCAGCTTATTTTTAAAATATTTTGTTAAAATTTTATTTTTTTAAATTTGACCTAATTAGATATAACCGAATCTACAGCCCTTTACAAATGAGTTAACTTTGAGTTGACGCTTTTTTGTGTGTGTTACTTAAGTAATAATTAAAATAGTTCACTTATTTTTTCTTCAAGCTATACTCCGAGTTTCAGGTAAATTTTCATTCAATCCCCAGCAGACTTTTTGTTAGCTATAAAGATCGAGTGCTCACTAAATAAGGAACATTGTTAGAAAATGCGATTCTTTATTTTATCTTGCAGTAATTTCAAGAGAGTCGGAGAGACATGGAAAATGCTAGGTGACTTGAGATAAACAGATTACTCCATTGCCCAGAATTTTAAGTAACAGTGCTTGTTAGCACAAACGAAATGATCAAATACGAGATCATATAACTATATTTTATATAAGTACAGATATATTGTATAAACTTGTTCGTTCATAAACTGAACCCACGCAGATATTTATTATATTAATAAGTACTATTCAGTTTTCTATTTCTGATGGCAACTTTCTATATTTTGTTTTCAGACACTTATGTGAAGACATACGTCATGCAAGGAAACAAAGTCATGCAAAAGAAAAAGACAAGTATTAACAAAGATGGCGCCGATCCGAATTATCGTGAGAAGATTAAATATTCTGCCTGCAACGCCCTCGGGCGGCATATGAAGGTAAGTATATTCACCCAAGTCGGTCAGACACTTGATGAAATTTCAATAGTGAAATATTAATTTGGCTATTCCGATCGTTTGGAAGCGGCTTATCCCACACCTCATTCTGATTAAATTCTTAGAAAGTTAGGAATAATCTTCTTTGGAAATGGAAATCCTCGAAAGATCTCTAATCGTCTTAGAAAGATTTAGATCAAAGCCGCGAGACAAATCCGCTATAACATTGCATCAAAGCAATAATTTTCAGCCTACAATACAATAGTTTATATATATATATATATATATATATATATATATATATATATATATATATATATATATATATATATAATGATATTTTTATTATAATATTTTACATCGCTACACAAAAATTTCTGTGTTTCGGAACTTTAAAATTGTTCTTCATCAGGCGATGTTAGATAACTTATAATGAAAATGATTTACTTGGGAAATCAGAAACAATTCGGTAACTCATTTGAGAGTTAAAAAGGAGGGGGTCAAAACCAAGACTCCAAAATTTAAAAAAAAAAAAGTTTGTGGGCTTGTCTTGATTAACCAATCATAAGACGGATCAAAGATAAAATAGAAAAATGAAAATAAGGTCAGACAGTAGGGGTAGGTGTGTTATTAATCCAAGTCTAGATAAGTTAACATATTAGATACATCCAGCACAGACGACATCTTGTTACGAATCTAAAGTTAAGATACAGTGAAGTAGGCAGTGAGTTATATTTAACAAAAGGTTAATTTTAAGGAATTTCAAGATTTTCTTTTTAATTTTATGCTTCAGAACTATCTTAAAGGGACATCTAGTGTAATTAAAACATTTTTATATATATTTTGAACCCAAAATACGATACTTATTATGTTGAATGGGCTATAAAAGATGGCAATATTATTGAAAAATCAAATAAATAAATAAATATTATGTGGGCCATTATATATTAATAAAATAATGGATATGTAATTATAATGCGTAGATTTTTATGAAAAATTCTATTAACTATATTGTAAAGTAAACATTATACAATACTTACAAATTACTGTTAAGTCATTTTTCTGATTTAGGAGAACTTTATTTTTAAGAAACTTTATTTTCATGCAAATTTTCATGAAAACACAAGGGACAGGGGTCATTTAAGGAGTTACAAATTCTCGTTATTTTTAATATTTTTAGTTTTATGGTAGGGGTTTTTATTAATTTCTTTTAAATGCCAATAATATTTAGAGAGGGATGTTCGGTTGTGATACGCATTGTTGCTAAATGAAGATATATACAGATACCACCTCTGTTTAAAGGGCTCTTTTGTACTGCCAATATAAAATTTCTTAACAGCCGGGTGTTCAGTAGATGAAATGGTAAAAAATTCATTCAGTAAGATTTTGAAATGGACAATTCATATGATTTCTGCAATTATATAACTTATTATCATTATTATTGATTTCTGTTTTGGAATTACTATTGTTATTTTGATTTAAGTGTTGATTTAAAATTTGATTATTATGTTTTTAATAATTTTTTCTATATCATCAGTACAACAGTAACTTAATTCAAGCGTACTTTTTTATTGAAAATCTTGCTTAGAGGATTATTACTAGGGAAATGTTTCTCAGTCAAACCGAGAAATGTCTGCTTTAACTTAGTGCTAACCATTTGGTTAAATGGGGGGAGGTACCAAATGATTATTTTATTTCTATTTTTTTCGGGCTATGATTATTGTTTTCTGTATTTTGTAAACACAGCGGTACCAATTTCTTTTTCGCAGACAGATAGATATTGACAAGTTGAGATAGATAAATAGGAAGACAGACTGATATATAGAGACTGTGGGGGTGGCATATAATCTGAAGCGTAATACCAGAATGCCTACGTGACGTAGCGGTTGTCACCGTGGAAAGTTGACTTGGCGAACAGAATTCAAATTGCGGACGATATGGTTGCATTCACTTTCGCATAAATGCTCTTAGGAAATGTACGAATCCTTCTCTTCCTTCCCTCCCCCCACCTTGTTGTAGCGTAAATAGCAAGGACAGCTGCGTTCTCTATCCTTGGGTGGCAACCAAAGAGAAAGGAATCTAAATTTCAAAACCTTGGAAAAGGCAACTGGAAACCACTTCACTATCTTTCACAAGAAGTGATGACATTTCGCAGATAATAATACAAAAATGAATCTATGGAGAGCTGTGAAAGCCTAAGCCCTGAAAAGATATGCTATTTAGAATCTTAGAATAATAGCACTCGACAAGTGTCTGGCCTAATGTCCGTCAGAATGTTGCATCATGTATTGCTTTTGAAGATTCTCATACGCGTGCACATTTTTAAAGAGACATTATTTTCTCTTTTTGCTGATATTGGAAATTAATTTTGGTTTCCGTTTATTTGAGGTTGTTCATTCAGAGTTTGAAAAGAAAGATACATTTTCCAAGTCTGCTTTAAGATTTAGTTGCATTAAATTACTGTATCGACAGGATGATTATTTTGTTTGTTGGTCTGCATTAAGAGTAGACATTGAAATAATCCGTGATTGTACCGGGAAATAAACACCACTCCAATAATGACTACGTATTATAGCTGCCATTTCCAATCGAAAATTTGTTTATTTTATCGATACATTCATTGCTACTCCTAAGCCAGTTATTATCTTATTAAAGTCGTGCTTTTCCCTCCCTTCGTTAGTTAGCACGACCGTTGTCCTGTCAGTACCTCATAAATAATGGACTCGTTCGCGTTTTGATCGCGTGGAAAGAGACGGAAACATTACTTCGTTTCAGTGAGAAAAAGAAAGAAAGAAAGAAGACTGAGGTGGAGAGTGAGAATCAGATTAAGCTGATAAAAACAGATACTACATTTTGATCTCAGCCGAGATTGCCGAGAAACTAGTAGTTTTCAGTATGCCAAGGTAGCTACCAAATGTGGCACAAGGTCAGTTTAAAGTGTGTTTTATGGCAATACCGTGGAAAAATTTACCAACTCTCTCGGCACTCTCCCATTTGAGGATGCCCCAGGCGCCTGGCAATAAACCCATTCCCCTCTCGAAAGAGAGGATAGGAATGGTGGCTTGGGCTTAAATTATTTGAACCTCCTCAAGTCAAAAGGTCGAGAAACGATAGCGACCACAATAAAATCGCCATTTTTTTAGACGCACAGTATCGGACGACGAAAACCGAATAAATAAAAAAAAAAACAGTTACCATAAATAAAATAACATTGTCTTGGTGGTTGTAAGATCAATCTCTGCACCAGGTAGTGTAGATAAATTACTTATACATGTTTAGTGGAAGAAAGGTTCAAGCGACACAAAGATTGTTAAGTATTAAATATAGAAAGCTGAATGAAAACAATCTAGCCCCACGTTGGGGAAGAAATTAAATATAGCAAGGATTTTAAATACTTTAGGAAACTACATTGCAAGGTCGAAAAACGACATGGCCACGAGAATAGAAAAGGCTTAGGTGCCCTTAACAAATTTAAGAGGATATGAAAATCGGATCTCCTCCATCGGACACTTCCATACTACCATTGCCTATGGCTCAACCGCTTGGAGAAAACACGAAATAGTGTTCAAACTCTCCAAGCTCTCTTTAACAAAGCGTGTCAAAAAGGAGGTCTATGGTAAAATTCTTCCCATCGTACGGAATCATGGTTTAAGATTTGTAGTGTACCATAAAAAAAGAATTTGTCGTTGATGTACTGCTAAGACAACCAAGTGATGACAAAACTAGTAGAGAATGACCCTCAAAAAACCCTCTGTCTAACAATTAGGATGCAGAGTGCAATATTGAAGAACTGGAGATTCTCACGAGCAAAATGGAGAAGTAGAGAATCTGTATCTGTGAATGGCGAGCAATTTCAATGTAGTAGTAGTAGAAATTCTTACAATAATATTAAGTGCAACAGACACCTGAAGAAGTCCAGAATATACAACGGTCGAAAAGTTGTGAATATAACAGTCAATATTAGTATAATAATCTAAATAAAAAGTTATTATACTAAAATGTTAAGCAAGAACTCGATTCACCGATTTTTTTTTCACGAATGGTAACCGTTGTGCCACTATGGGTTAAAACGTTCGGTCATTTCAAACGTTACTTTTAGCGAATACTTTCACTCCCGGTTGCTCCTTGTGTCTCTTAGTGGCATTGTAGTCTTGCTTGGCGCGAATTAATAAAAATAAAAAAAAAACATTATAAAGAATTAATGGATTTATTTTTAATCCGACATTTTTATTACTTTAAACGATTATTTTTAATGGATTCCAATGATTTTTTAACATATTGACTGCCAATCAGTTAACTCGGACTTGAGAGTTTTTATTATGAGACCGACTAGGAGTTATCGCGTGCCGACCACGAGTTATCTCGTGCCTGGCATTTTCTGATACAGTTTCATCTGCTGGCGTCATCAACGAGTTTGTTTGCAGTGATACTTTTAGTATGAGAACAACATGAAGACTTCAGTTGAAGCTAAAAATCAACTCATAAAATTTTTTATTACCTAAAATGGGAGCGGGAAATTAGATTTTGTAATTGACCTCTGGCAGTCAACCTGTTAATTAATGTGTCTTACGGCTACCCGCCTGTTCTCTATTGCATAAATACTATCGTTATAACGGCTCAGTTTATTATCTTTATTGCCATGCATTGTTGATATTTTTATTATTATTATCACTGCTTTCCGTTAAATTCACTTTCATTCTTTCTTTTTTTTTTCAGATTAATGTTTGGGAGAAACATAAAACTTTCGACAAAAAAGTTTGCTTAGGTGAGATTGTAATAAAACTAGAAAACTTAGATCTGAGTAAACATACCGTCGGTTGGTACCAGCTTTTCAATACGGGAGCCACAGAAATGAGCTCCGACGAAGCTCTTTCTCATTGGTGAGCGAAAACTAAGGTTAGTTTTTTATTAAACTAGTCAAAACCAATAATTTTTAATTTTGTTTATATGACGTCAGGGCCAAAACCACGCCAAAAGAGATTGTAACTGAAATTGAACGCTAACATAAGCATTGTGACGTCACTAACAAAAGTCCATTTTAAGCGGTTGATTCAGACGACCATTTTGTTGTCTTTTTTCTGTTAAGTTAATAAGACTTGAACATTCAATACCAATATCATCATTATCATGTATGATGAAATATTTTTTGCAATATAGAGTTTTTATGATGGTGCTCAAAGATATGGCGTTAATCTCAAAATGAATCTAAAATATGAAGCTAATGACGAACTGTTCCGTTGTTATAAAGCTATAGATCAAGTCATTTCTTCAAATTCCAACATTCGTTAGATTTCAGATCATTAGAATACAAATTAACCAAGAGACCCATAGAGGCCTCCACTGTATTTTTTTTATTATTGCCATTGTTATTATTATTAGTTTTTGTTGTTGTTGCTGCTGTTTTTATTGTTGTTTTTGTTGTCACTGTTTGGTTTTCATTGAAGTTTAAATGAGAGTAAGTCTCTTCATAATTCCACAACACACTTCTATATTCTAGGTTACTAGCAGTGCTGTCGTCTGGGTGGCCTCAATTTTTTCCTGATTTTTTAAAATTCTTTCAGATTTAGTCTCTGGGCTGCCAGAACTGGGAATTCCACTATCTGGCAAAATTTTCCCTTTTGTTTACTAGTACTACTACTGGATCCTGTCTTCTGGTCTGCTTTGGACTATACGTTTGAATCTCAAAGTTCCAGAGGATTTATGTGTTTTGTTCTCTAGGACATATTCAGTTCCATGTGCATACCAGTGGTCTATATAATCAAACTGCAATGCTTGAACAGTTCGCAGGAAAGAAGTGTTCTGCTCAACCATGCCTTGTATCCTTTCTAAGTTGATTATTTCATCTTTATTTCCATCATTTGCCTTTCTTTTGTGTTAGGATTGATAGATCTTGGTCTTTGGTATGTAGCTGCTTCTTATGGCATTGTTTTGAACCAATAATAAGATCACTTCAATTTCTTTTTTTAGGTCACACCGGCGTAGCCATGTTCCTAGCGATTTTATCTGTTATTCTCTCAATTTTTCCTCTGTAGGGTCTATACAGTTGTTATCGTTTGTTATTATTATTATTATTATTATTTACCATTAACTTGTAACATTGTTAATTTGGCTGTTCACATCATTATGTAATTGTTATTCTTTGAGTTTCTGTTTAATGTTATCAGTAATATAATGTTTTGATATTCATTTGGTATAAGTTCATTGTCTATCTTATATGAAATTATGAATTAATATACTTATTCCAATCAATATCAGTATTATTATCAGAAATTATTATTTTTATTATCACAGATCTCGTATTTATTACAACTACTATTATGATTTAAACTATCATTATTTTATTTGTATTCGCATTATTTTCAAAATAATGACTTCTACTTTTATGTTCCTGAATATTTGTAATTTTAATACATTTTGGTTGGTGTTGTTTTGCATGTGCGTTGTTTCATTCACAAATTCTTGTTAATGAACAAAAGATAACGAAAGAATTAATTACATGATTTTTTTAAAAAATGAAAATCATTTAATCTAATGGTTAATATTTTCTTTAGACCTTGAGATGAAAACAAATCTTATATGAAAACAAACAGGCTGAATGCTCAATCCAGTGTGATGAAAAAAAGAAGATAATCTTAGATCATAATGAAATTTATTTTGAGCCTTTTTCATTCGCGTCTTTATAAACAGCTACATATTGCTTTTCATTGAAACAAAAATATAGAATCTTAGTACTTTCCGATTTTACTGTCACTTTTTTCTAATACGCTGACTGACTGGGTTAAAAATAACACGGTTGGTTCTTAATTCAATGAATTAAAACTATTTCTGAATTGTTAGACGTGGATAATGCAAGAAAGACGTGACGGAGAATTTTATGTCAACTCTTTCACCGACAGACATTTGACTTTTAATTGTCAAAGTTGTAAAGCATGATTTTTAGCAATGCATTCGAGCCTAACTTTGGTTATCTATGTCCAATTATATTTATACAGAATTGACATGATGTTATAATTATTGAATCGTGCAATTTTTTAAGCTATCAAAATACAATTATTCTGTAACAATCTGACTATTACAAGTACATATTCACCTTGAATACAATAGCGATAATTAGCATCGAATTTCTGAACCGTAAACATTCCGGTTAAGCCAGTATATAGGTAAACCTGAAGACAGGTTTCAGTTATATTTTGTTCTTTAATTTTCCCTCTTAATTCCACAATCCAAAAACTAGTATTTTGAGGGAATAGTTTATTTTCGAAAAGTGCACAAATTTGATTATTTGGGGGCTGATTTGATCTTATAGAGGTGAAGAGAAAATGATTTAAGCAGAGCATAAGTACAACTGCCTTCTATAAATTGTGTGTTTCTGAATTATTGTAAAAAAATATATTTTCAAATTGTATAAGGAACAGAACTGGACGTTAGCGCTGTTCATCTGTGCTAGAAATTGGAATTGATTTAATGCTAATGATCATGTAATCGACCCCTAGTTTAAAAGCTCTTCATCGATTCCAGCATGATCATCAGGACATAAATATAGTAACCTTCACTTTAAAACTGTACAGGGTAACGCTGTACCAACTGATTAGATATCAAGTTTACGAGGCACAAAGACTTCGAATCTATTTTTACAAGGCATCGATAATTCAGAGAGTATTGTGCACCAAATGATAACTTAGAACTTATTTTTTCAAGAGATTCACATACGCGCATACATATGGAGATATCTAGGTAGCTAACAAAGATCAGCGTTTCTCAAATGGTGCATCCGGGCGCATTAATGCACCATGAAAGGTTATCAGGTGCGCCTGACCCAAGTTAGCAAAAGAGTTAATATGAATTATTTTTATATTTAAAAAATCTTTATTTTTAAAAAGCTAGAGACATCAAACAATTAGTTTCCGTATCTAATCAAGTCGTTGGTATTTTAAACTGGCTGCTAAATTCCTAAATCTTTAGGAAAGAGTAGATAATCATTTCCTGTTTGCCTTCCTCAAGTGATTTAAATCAGTCATTATCCTTCATAATCCTTTTAAATGAAAATTGTATCGCTAATCTTCCTAAGCCAAAATTTCAGATTTTCAAATTTTATGAATAATTTTGTCTTATTAAAATTTAGAGTGCATCCCAGAGTTTTAGTTATTCTACAAGGGAGCCCTGAAGTAAAAAAAAAGGTTGAGAATCACT